>OX465037.1:5477918-5692918 GCA_949841015.1 Aplysina aerophoba | reverse complement strand
GTTGATGCTATAGTTGTGTGCCGTCAGTTGGGCAACCTACAAGCAGTTGAAGGTCCCCGGTCGTCTTTCTTTGGAGCTGGAAGTGGTCCATCCTGGTATTCCAGTCTGTCTTGTACAGGGACAGAGCATAACCTGACAGAATGTAGCAATAGCATCTCCAACACTGGAAGTGCCTGCCCCCACTCACGAGATGCAGGAGCAGTGTGTTCCAGTCAGTCCAATGCACTCTGGCGTATTTTCATGTACACATGATTGAAATGTGGTTTTGTGAGTGTTCATGTGGGTGTGGGTGTGCGTGTGCGTGCATGCGTGTGTGTTTGTGTATGTATATGTGTGTGTTTAGTACACAGATGTTCTTAAACTCACAGCAGATACACATTACAGTGTAGCAACTGGTCTCGTTTTTACATAGTGTTGTAATGAGTAACCACCATGTGCATGACTTCTTTCAATGCATGTTTGCATATTCCTATAGATGTAATGACAAATGACACAGGTGTAGAAGGCTCAGTCCGACTGGTGGGAGGAAATACTCCTCTAGAAGGTCGTGTTGAGGTGTTTCTCCTCGGTCATTGGGGCACTGTGTGTGATTCCCACTGGGACTTTGTTGATGCTATAGTTGTGTGCCGTCAGTTGGGCAACCTACAAGCAGTTGAAGGTTCCCGGTCGGCTTTCTTTGGAGCTGGAAGTGGTCCATCCTGGTATTCCAGTCTGTCTTGTACAGGGACAGAGCGTAACCTGACAGAGTGTAGCAAGAGCAGCTCCAACTTTGGAAGTGCCTGCCCCCACTCACAAGATGCCGGAGCAGTATGTTCCAGTCAGTCCCAAACATGATTGTAATGTGGTTGTGTGTGTGTGTGTTCATGTGAGTGTGGGTGTGCATGTGCATGCGTGCATGCGTGCGCGCGTGTGTGTGTTTGTGTTTGTGTGTGTGAGTGTGTAGTGCACTAACGTTTTTAAATTGACAGCAGATACACATTACTGTGTAGCAACTGGGCTCATTTTCGTAGTGTTGTAATGAGTAACCACCATGTGAATGACTTCTTTCAATGCATGTTTGTATATTCCCATAGATGTAATGAGAATTGACACAGTTGCAGAAGGGGCTGTTCGACTGGTGGGAGGTGATACTCACCTGGAAGGCCGTATTGAGGTTTTTCTCCTTGGCCATTGGGGCACTGTGTGTGATTACAACTGGGACGTTGTTGATGCTATAGTTGTGTGCCGTCAGTTGGGCTACTCAAGAGCAGTTGAAGCTCCCAGGTCGGCTGCCTTTGGAGCTGGAAGTGGTCCATCCTGGTATTACAGTGTTTCGTGTGAAGGGACAGAGCTAAATCTGACCCAGTGCAGCCGTTGGACATATAACTTTGGGAGTGCCTGCTCCCACTCACAAGATGCTGGAGTAGTCTGTGCAAGTAAGTCTCGAAGGACTCCTTGCATTTGTCATTTTCATAACGTTGTAAGAGGAATGTGTTAGCTGTTAGTTAGTTGTGCTGTGTATGAACAAAATGTGTGTACTGCTATGGTGTGCATATATGCATCATAAATGTTTGTACATGGAAAGCGAATCTGTTGTCATGGTAATGGGCATCTATCTGATTATTCTAATCCCACAAACTTATCACGTTTTTTGTTGCATGCCTGTGATACCCACAAATGTGCAACACAGCCAGTACATGTGACTGTCAATTGAGTCACTCTGATGTAATGTAATTTAGTATTTGCATAGAAACATACTGGTAAAAGATGTTCGTAAACACTGGCCAACGATAAATCAAAGGGTTTGACGTTTCGGCAACCTATGCATGGTTGCCTTCATCAGTAATGATACAGTACAAGGGACGCTGTATAAATACAGGTGCAGATAGATGGTGAGAGGTCACGTGAGATAAAGGTGAAGCGCAAAAGGCGGGAAATACAAAGGGTTAAAAAAGCAACATAATCCAAAAGAACAAAATAGGGTGCGTACAATAGCGTACAGCAATCGGTCCAAAAGAATGAATACCCTGTCACTTTCATCATAAGGCACAGTCTCCCACAGCCAGTCCCACGGAATGAGGAACAGACAGCATGGGCATCAGTGACTATCCCCTACATCCATGGCCTGTCACAATCAATCCGCAGAGTATTGAGCCCCCTGGCCATTTAAGGTCACCTTTCGGCCTTTACGAACTTTGAAGCAAGAGCTGGTCCCTCCAAAGGACCCTGTCCCAGAGAAGCAGAGGAAAGGGGTGGTGTACAGCATTCCCTGTGGCGAGTGCCCACAGACATACATCAGGCAGACAGGCAGGACATTGCCTGGCAGAGCACCAACGGGCTCTCAGGAACGGAGGATGTGTCAGCCTCAGCAATTGCTGAACATGTGTTTGCTGCTGGCCACCAGGTGGATCTCTCGAAAGCCATGGTAATAGACACCCACCTGCATGCCCAGACCCATTGTCTCCTAGAGTCCCAGCATATCCAGCATGAACAGGCCCCTCTCAATAGAGGAAAGGTAACTTTGAGAGGGCTCTATGCCACCTTATTGGACTGACAGCAATCAGACTTATCTGTTTATTATGTTTGTCTAACTTATCAAGTGCAGTGCATGTTATTTTATTCTTATTCTTTACTTTGCATGTTGTTTAATTCCTATTATTATTCTTTTGGATTATATTGCATTTTTAACCCTTTGTATTTCCCACCTTCTGCACTTCACCTTTATCTCATGTGACCTCTCACCATCTGTCTGCACTTGTATTTATACACTGTCGCTTGTACTGTATCTTTACTGACAAAGGCAACCATAGGTTGCTGAAACGTCTAACCTTTGAGTTATCGTGTGCTAGTGTTTACAAACATCTTTTACCATGAGCCTCCCTAGCCACTCAGGACTTAACAGCATAGAAACATGCTAGTGGGATACACCTTCAAAAATAGCATCCTTGTCATTGACCAAGTGAGTAGCCAAACTAGAAACTAAGGATGTGGAGTAGACAGAGGATAGGTACATAGGTTGAGTTTAAGGTTAGGTAATTTATAAGTAAAATAATCAGTCCCTAATTTCATTTAACGTTTAAGTCTGCGATATCACAAGAATTGGGGAAACTTCACTATCCAGAAATTCCGACAAAGTTGATTTCACTTAATTTAGACTTTTTTACCAAATCGTGGGTCCTCATCAGTGACATAAGAGGTGAAGTTTTGAATACAGAAATGGAATCGAATATGAAAAACAACAATAATCATAATAGCAATGATGATAGTACGTACGTAACAATAATAGTGACAAAACATGCATACTGACAAAAAACCCAAAAGTATGGTGTTGTCTGCACACAGTCAGACTGGGTCTGACCTCCACTGGCTAATTAAGGGTTTGTATTCTGATGGTAAGGAGACCTTGTCTTACATTATGGCATGTGCACTCTGTTTGCTACAGCCTCCACTGCTCCACTGAACTTACTGGCAATAGATGTCACCAGCAGTGGGTTCAATTTGGAGTGGGACCCTCCCAGTAGTCCAAATGGAAGCATTGTATTCTATCAATTGAAGCTGTTCACAGAGAACAACCTAGACCTCCCTGCACTGAATACTGTCAATGTTAACAGTACATCGTACAACTTCACTGACCTGGTACCCTTCACTGGGTACTCAGTCCAAGTGTGTGCCTACACAGTCGCATGTGGTGATGTTGCCACTTTGACTGTCACAACCTTGGGAGGTAAGAGAGGCATGCTCAGTTCGAACTATGTAAAGCATGAGACATAAACGGCAGGAGTTTGTGGTGGGAAGTGAAGTTTTGAATGCCAAAATGGAATCGAATATGAAAAATAGCAATAACTATATTCACATAGCAATGATGATAATACATATGTAACAATAATAGTGACAAAACATGCATAAAAAAGCCAAAAGTATGGTGTTGTCTGCACACAGTCAGACTGCATCTGACCTTAACTGGCTAATTAAGGGTTTGTACTCTGATGGTAAGGAGTCCTTGTCTTACATTATGGCATACCTTCTGAGTATTTTAGAATTGTATTTGTGCCACCACCATTTGTCATTCCCCTTGAACCCACTCTGACTGCCATATGTATTTGGGATAACTGGGGAGACAATCACTGTATGGATCTCAGTCAGTAAGACTGAGTCACTGCCCCCACCTTAACACACAGCGAAGCAGACTGGTTTGGGGGTAATACCTATCATTACAGCAATACATGTTATGTATATCCCAAGTGTGACACTTACGTAGTCGATCTTCACCATCATATGTGTGTATATACATATACTGTATACTCACGTACTGCACATCTCCTGTCCTTTTCGTTTGTCACTGAAAATTAGATGTAGTGTTGTACAGCTTACTGTCTCTCTGTCTCTACTTCAGGTCCTCCTGACACACCTGTAGTGACAACTTTGCAGGCCAACACTACATCCATCTTCTTGCTATGGGAAGAGCCAGCCGATATCAATGCTCCCATCCTGATGTACCAAATCACACTGCAAGTAGTGGGTGACGAGAGTGGAAATACATCGGTCTTCACATCAGCCACTACTGAACTGACTGTGACCGGTCTGACCCCATTCACTGTGTACTCTGTGCAAGTGGTGGCGGTGAACAGTATTGGGTCTAGTCCACCGAGTCCACTCAGGACAGTGATGACTGCAGAAGGAAGTGAGTGTCCTGTCTGCATTCACCTGTACACAACTCATGCAGTACTTGTAACATGGCTTAAGTATGCTTATGCATTTATTGTCCATTAAGTACTGTACTATGGCACCAAATTCACTAGTCACGTGTCTGTCACATGGAAATATATGTATGGGAGAATGCTACTTACCTCTTTGGTATAATGGCATATGCATGAGTAGTATAGCTTATGTATATTTGTTTTTCAATTGAAGTCTAAACCATTCCTCCTTAATGTGCTTCATAGACCCATCTTCACCGGTGGACGTCAGAGCATTAGAGAATCTGTCAGAACCCCGCAGGCTTGCAATAACATGGGCACCACCATTGATGACCAATGGAGACATAGAGTCCTATGATGTGCAATATAGAAGGATAGGTAGCCCTGTAGATGCAGCGTTGACTGGCTTCTTCCAGATTCAGACGTTGTCGGTTAATACCACAATGGCACTGCTTCAGGACTTGGTTCCATTCTCAGTGTATAATATTTCTGTCAGAGCCAACACTGGAGCTGGACCTGGTCGTTTTAGTGAAGAGATATCTGTTGCAACATTAGAAGATGGTGAGTGTACAGTAGTGTGTGTAGCTGCAAGTGTTTGTGTGCATCTTTGTGCATGCACTTGAGGTCTGTGAGCAGTAATGCATGCATGTGTACATGTGTGTACGTTGTTGTGGACCGAATTGCTAGGGGGCAGCACTTGGCATGTTTGTGATGTTCAACTTCTTCAATTTCTGTTAGTTCC
This sequence comes from Aplysina aerophoba, assembly GCA_949841015.1. Classification (NCBI taxonomy): domain Eukaryota; kingdom Metazoa; phylum Porifera; class Demospongiae; order Verongiida; family Aplysinidae; genus Aplysina; species Aplysina aerophoba. Next base: position 5,687,500 of record OX465037.1, on the reverse strand, counting down.
CTCTGCTCCATTGGAACTACGCGTGACAGATCAAGGTTCGTTTGGGTTCAGTCTGGAGTGGGACCCTCCCAGCAGTTCAAATGGATTTATCGACTTCTATCAAGTGGAGTTGTTCACAGAGAACAGTCTAGACCTCCCTGTACTGAATGCTATCAATGTCAGCAGTACATCGTACAACTTCACTGACCTGGCACCTTTCACAGAGTACTCAGTCCAAGTGTGTGCCTACACTGTTGGATGTGGTGATGTTGCCACCTTGAATGTCACAACCTTGGGAGGTAAGAGAGGGCAAGCTTCTCTTTATGGAAGCGGTTCTACTATGTAGACCAGTCAGTGGGGGGCACGTCATGTGTGGGATGCTGTATGAAAGACATACACGAAGTCAGAATTATTGCTGTATTTCTCCTCTTTACAGTGCCTCCGGTATTAGTCCCCTCAGACGGAGTGAGCAACATACCAATCACCATGGGGGACCCAGTGACCATTTCCTTCACCATAGTGAATGAACCTGTTCCTATAGTGATGAGGGAGGGGATCCAGTGGGTGTTCACTGGGATTGGAGGTGCTGTCAACCTCTCCTGCACCAGCATCCCCAAGTACTCCTTCTCTGACAACTGCCTCAGCCTCACTGTGAGCAACATAGAAGGCAGTGACGCTGGCCAGTACCAGATTGTGATTTCAACTGAAGCTGGAATAGGAATTGGTACTGTTGGGATATCTGTTAGTGGAGGTGCGTTGGGAGGAGGTGTCATTGCACAGATTTATATATGATATCATTTCATGCTGTATTATTATATCATTAGCATAAAATTCCATTTTGCACTGCAGATAAACCATCGTTATTGAGCCATCTGATGGACGCTACACTGCCTCAAGGAAGCACCCACACGTTTGTGTGTGCAGCATCAGCTATTCCCTTTCCTTTCTTTGTCTTCCGCTTCAATGGGGAGAGAATAACATTCAACAGCTCAGAGCGTACCGTCATCACCACCAACACTCATGCCACTCTGACCCTTTTCAACCTACAAGGGACTGATGAAGGGACCTACAACTGTTCTGTTTCCAACAGATTTGGCAGTGTAAGCACTGCAGCTGTATTAACTGTTCAAGGTGTGCTGGGGTTGGGAGTGGGGGGGGGGGGGGGGGTTATAGGGAAGTATGTACGTACGTACGTACATGTGTGTGGTGACAACTACAATTGTAACATTTGGGAGGGAAAGAGCAACTGTTGGCTCATGGTAGTTGCGAGAGGGCATGTGCAGTTTATGTACATAGGTGCAGTTGCCATGTTGCATGGCAAGAAATCACGTGAGTAACAGTTACATATTGCATTGTGTGGCTAATGTCAGTATGAATCATCTATCATGTAATCTAATCATCTATTTTTGATTTTCAGTTTCCCCCACACTCACCCACTTTCCTTCTGGTGTTCGTGATGTTGTGACGGGAGAAGTTTTGGTTGCTTCCTGTGAGGCAACTGCTGACCCACCACCAGTGATTCAGTGGTTCACAGGGGACACACGCCTTGGTGTTCAAAATCAATCTTTAGAGGGTGTATCTATAATATCAAGCATTTATAATGTAACTACCAGCAGCCAGCTGACAGTGACAGGGTTCACGTCTAACGACACAGGAGTGTACTCTTGTGTGGCAGTCAATGCCCTTGGGAATGATTCAAGGCCATTTCAAGTCAATACAGTTGGTGAGTCAGTGAAATTCCATTCTAATTTTTATGTCACAAAGATGTACCACGTACGTACATATCTCATACATAGATTTACCACATCCTGAAGTTGCATTGTTTGAGATTATGATTACTTGTTCTGTGTGGTCTCTGCAATATGCAGTGCGACCCAACATTACTGGTATTAGGAGCAGTGTGAATGGAGCAGTGGGTCAAGAGTTGTACCATGAAGGGATGCTGTCGTTGCCTGAGTTCACTCCTCAACTTGAGCTGACATGTGAAGCCTACGGTATTCCTTCACCTGATGTTGTCTGGCTAAGAAATGGTGTTGCCCTTCATAACCTCCCTGGTCAGAGGGTCATCACAGTCGAAGATGGAGGCCATTTTGGTGAATTAGGCAACCTCACACAGTCCACCCTCATCCTCTCAGAGGTGCAGCTGTCTGATGCAGGGGAGTACACCTGCAGAGCCACCAGTGGGAATGTGTCCCCAATCCCTGGCACCACAGCATGGACATTCACGTTTCAAGTCACTGGTGAGTTGTAATTTAGTACATACGTTCATGTGTCTTGAGATAAGTGATGTTTGTTTTGTGTGTGTTGTGAATTGGAAAGCGGTATCACAGCACGTGGAGGTTGAAGGACAGGGCTCCCCTAGGTCCAAAGGCCGATAGAAGTCATCTAATCAAAGATAATCTGGGCTGTTACCGCCTGAAGCCCTTTGAAACAGCAAAGGGAAAGATAGTAAAGTGGTGCCACTGGGAGTTGAACCCAGGGCCTCTGGCTAAGCTGCCAATGCTCTGCCACTGAGTTATGACATCCACTGGCAACCACCCCTCTTTCTCTTCATTTAATTCCACTGATCTAGTTGATTACGTTATGAGATACACAAGTGGTGATGGCTGTGTGTGTGTGTTGTGAATTTGATTAGATGATCTCTGTTGTTCTTCAGAGCATGGGGAACCCGTTGAAGAAGCTTGTCCGGCTGGGTTGCATCACTCAGGGTTCTTTTGCGGAAATCACCAACCAAAGATTTTCTTTGAAATACCAAACGTTTCGGCAGCTTGCTGCTGCCTTCATCAGTGGTAGTGGCTTACAGAGTGTGCATGTGTTAAATGTGTGAGGGTGACAGCTGATGATGTGAGGTGAAGATAAAAATGAATTAAATTAAAAATGAATTTAAATGAATTTAAAAATGAATTAAAAATGAATATTATATGGATGTTTGTTAATTAACAGTCTGTGGGTGAGGAACTATGGGTGCTTAATGAGGGTCTTATAGATGTGGGGCAGTGTACCTAGTTCTCTGTTCAGGTGGTTGGTCTCCTTATGGATCATCCAGGACTCGAGGAGGCATCGTCTGGAGGTGTAGGGACAGGTGTCAATCACACGAGCCTCAGTCCAGTTAACAGGATGACCGGTGGAGTGGGCATGTTCTGCTAGGGCCGAGGTGGCTGTGTCGGCATTCCGTACTGCTCTTTGGTGTTCTTTAAGGCGCTGTGTTAGGGTCCTACCTGTTTGTCCTATGTACGTTCTAGGGCAATTTGTGCAGGGAATGCGGTATACTACACCTGGCCTTTCTTGTTGGGGGACCTGGTCCTTAGGGTGTACTAGGAGTTGTCGTAAAGTGTTAATAGGGCGGAAAGTGGTTCTAATGCCTAGGGGGGACAGGACTCGTCTGATGGCCTCTGAGGTGCCTTTGATGTATGGTATTGTGGCTGAGGTAGTGACATTGGGGGGCTGTGAAAGAGGAGCTGGATCATGCGAGGGCTGGGAATGGCGGTGAATAAAGGTGGCTGGGTAGCCATTCTGGGCTAAGGCTCTGGAAATGGTGTGTTGTTCCTGTGTCTTAGTGACAGCTGATGACGTGAGAGCCTGTGCCCTGGAGTACAAGGTTCGTACTACTGCTATCTTGTGGGCTAGGGGGTGATGAGAAGAAAAGTCAAGGTACTTGTTTGTGTGGGTGGGCTTTCTATACACAGTCGTATCCATGGATCCATCTGGGTTGCGTGAGATTAGGATGTCTAGGAAGGCAAGTTGTCCTTCGGATTCGGCCTCTAGGGTAAATTGAATACTGGGTTCTATGGAGTTGAGGTGGCGGTGGAAGTCCTCTACAGAATCAGTTCTAATGGCGCAACACGTGTCGTCCACATACCTCTTCCAGAAACGAGGTGGGGAGGTGAAAGAAGTTAGGGCTCTAGACTCAATATCTTCCATTACAAGGTCAGCTACCACTACAGAGACTGGGGAACCCATGGCCGTGCCATGGACCTGTTGGTAGAGGGAGTTACGGAAGGCGATAAAAGTGGCATTCAGGCAAAATTCGAGCAATGTGGTGATTTGGTCTGTTGTTAGTGAGGTGCGCCCAGTTAAGGAAGTGTCGTCTAGAAGGCGCTGTCGGGCAACCTGGATGGCGAGGCTCGTGGGAACCTTAGTGAAAAGGGAAACAACATCAAAGGAAATTAGGGTTTCGTTGTCATTAAGGGTCTGTGAGGATATGAATGTGGCAAAATCTGTGGAGTTACGTACACTGTGGCTGGTGTTACCAACTAGTGGGGCTAAGATCTTAGAGAGGTGTTTGGACAATTGGTACGTGGGGGAGGATACAAAGGAGACTATAGGTCTGAGAGGGGTTTCAGGCTTATGAATTTTGGGGAGGGCATACAGTAGAGGGATGCGTCCTGCTGTGCAGCGCAGTCGATTGTAGAGGGATTCTGATATGTGGTTTGAGCGTCTTAGGGACAGAAGAAGGGCATTCATACGTCGTTGAAGTGTGGCAGTGGGGTCTTTGGTTACAGGTTTGTAGGTGGTAGGATCCGACAACATGGTGGTGACTTTGGTGTCGTAGGTCTCTCTATCCATAACTACAGTGGCACGACCTTTGTCAGCTGGAATTATTATAAGGCTAGTCTCATTACGGAGTTCTTTAAGGGCTTTGGATTCGGCAGGGGAGAGGTTAGTGCTGGGAGACTTGGCTTTACTGAGAATTCCTACAACCTGGGTGCGGGCTCTATCCGTGATTTCTTGTGGGGCTCCAGCTCTTCTAAGGGCTGTCTCAGTGCAGGTAACTATCTCTGCTGTGGGAATCTGCTTGGGTGGAAGGGCGAAATTGAGACCTTTAGCGAGGACAGATGTTTGAGGCTGTGTGAGTGGTTTGGAGGAAAGGTTCACTACCCATTGGTTTGAGGGGGTGGGTGGGTGGCGCCTATTTCTCTTATCTAGTAAAGCATCAAACTTGAGCTTTTGCCTATTTTTGGCAGTGTCTGATTCAAACTGGCTCTGGTTCAGGCGAAACTCCTCTAAAGCTTGGAAGTGCTGGGGCTGCAGGGCAAACTCTAACTGGCGTCGTTGAAAGAATAAGTCGTTCTCAAGCTGGCGGGTCTTACGGTAACAGTCCTGGATGCGGGCACCTAAGAACTTGTGGGCAGTACTCTCTGCAATCTTATGGCCTTCTGCTGTCCTAACAAGTGGCTTAACGTATAGGCATCTAGGGAGCAGTCGGTAGCGCCTACATCTCCTATTGAAGGCTGTATGCTGCTGTAATCTAGCTAACCTGGTAGAGGTTTTAAGGTAATAGCGTGCTGCTGATAAGATCTGCTTGCCATAACTCATCTTGATCTTGTTGAAGAAGCTTGTCCGGCTGGGTTGCATCACTCAGGGTTCTTTTGCGGAAATCACCAACCAAAGATTTTTTTGGCACTGTGTCACTAAGACACAGGAACAACACACCATTTCCAGAGCCTTAGCCCAGAATGGCTACCCAGCCACCTTTATTCACCGCCATTCCCAGCCCTCGCATGATCCAGCTCCTCTTTCACAGCCCCCCAATGTCACTACCTCAGCCACAATACCATACATCAAAGGCACCTCAGAAGCCATCAGACGAGTCCTGTCCCCCCTAGGCATTAGAACCACTTTCCGCCCTATTAACACTTTACGACAACTCCTAGTACACCCTAAGGACCAGGTCCCCCAACAAGAAAGGCCAGGTGTAGTATACCGCATTCCCTGCACAAATTGCCCTAGAACGTACATAGGACAAACAGGTAGGACCCTAACACAGCGCCTTAAAGAACACCAAAGAGCAGTACGGAATGCCGACACAGCCACCTCGGCCCTAGCAGAACATGCCCACTCCACCGGTCATCCTGTTAACTGGACTGAGGCTCGTGTGATTGACACCTGTCCCTACACCTCCAGACGATGCCTCCTCGAGTCCTGGATGATCCATAAGGAGACCAACCACCTGAACAGAGAACTAGGTACACTGCCCCACATCTATAAGACCCTCATTAAGCACCCATAGTTCCTCACCCACAGACTGTTAATTAACAAACATCCATATAATATTCATTTTTAATTCATTTTTAAATTCATTTAAATTCATTTTTAATTTAATTCATTTTTATCTTCACCTCACATCATCAGCTGTCACCCTCACACATTTAACACATGCACACTCTGTAAGCCACTACCACTGATGAAGGCAGCAGCAAGCTGCCGAAACGTTTGGTATTTCAAAGAAAATCTTTGGTTGGTGATTTCCGCAAAAGAACCCTGAGCATGGGGAACCCTGTCCATCTAGCTCCTCATGCTGTAATATTGTACATGTGTGTTATTTATGAAATTTGATTCACTTTGAGGACACTGTACTGAGATTAACGTGCATCCTTTTCTGTTAATTTATTGCCAGAACTGGATGAATGTGACCCTGATCCCTGTCAGAATAATGGAATGTGTGTGGATGGAGTGCGAAACTACACGTGTAATTGTGCTTCAATCATTCTGAATGAGGTAGAAATATACTACACAGGAAGGAACTGTGAAATAGGTGAGAAAAGATTTGAGGGATCTATCTTTACAAGTGACAAACCACAATATTACATGATTCTTGCAAACTCCCCTTACAGTGCTTGACAATCGAGTGCTCCCTTCCATTATTACATCACCTGTAAGCAAGACAGTGAAACTCAACGACAGGATAATTCTTTCCTGCTCTGCTGCTGGTAACCCCACCCCCAATATTCGTTGGTACAAGGATGGCAAACCGATTGAGAGCCCTCAGGCCATTGGGAATGTGTTTGTAATCCCAGAAGCAACCCCTAATGAACGTGGATTCTACCAATGTCAGGCTTTCAGCAGCTTTGGTGAATCACCCCTATCTCCGGAAGCAGTAACTTTAATTCAAGGTGGGCAATGTTGATATATTCATGCACCCATTTTGCAATGCTGTACTGGAGTGGCATGAAAGTTATTAGGCATGCTGAAGTTGATAGTGGATGATTATTTTGGACAATCAAGCACGCCAACAAATGACTCGTCACTTCCAATTGTCACTTCAATGCAACAACTCGCTCATCATGGGCTTCGTCAGGCATACAGCAAAGAAAAAGAAAAATTGGCAACTCACACAGACCTGTACATTCACTTCACCTCCAACTACCACAACAGGGTTAAGCGAGGTGTCATCCAAGCTTGAAGTGGAGAGCGACAGGATCTGTGAAACAGAGGATCTGGAAGCAGAGGAGGACCACCTAAGGTTGACCTTCTGGAAGAATGGCTACCCAGAGAAGTTCATCGCAAGTGCAATGATACCGAGAACCAAACAGAAGGTACTGCATGCAGACGGGACAGTGACAAAGTATCCAACCCCAGAAGGAAGACTTTATGCATACTACCGTATGAAAAGGGGACTTCAGATAACATAGTAGACATCTGCAGGAAGGCTGGAGTACACTGAGGGGTCTACTCACAAGAGTGAAGGGACCACAGAAGCACATGGACAAGGGTGTGGTGTACCAGATCCCTTGTGCACAGTGTGATGAGGTCGACATTGGTGAAACAGGAAGACCATTGAAGACCAGGATCAGTGAACACAAGAGCAGTGGCCACAGGTGATGCACGGAATGCCACTGCTACCCACTAGATGAAGACTAACCATAACATGGACTGGGGGGAAGCACACGTGGTGGACAGGTCAAACAGGTGGAAGGAGAGGAAGATCAAAGAGAGCGTGTACATCAGGGCCAGGAGAACGTACAACATGGATTCAGGGTCTTCCCTGAGTCCAGTCTGGAACTCCCTAATTAGGCATCTAGAGGATAAAATAGTATATGACATCTGATTGGTCACCTGTGCATGACATTGTGTACCACTCATTTTTCTCCCACCTCATTGGTCAAATGTTTTGTGTTGCACATGCATGCTATTCTGACAAATCATTGCCCATTAGGCTAGTACATAAGTTGTCACTTTTTCTATTTCTTTGCTGCATGATGGGCGAAACATTGCATTGAAGTGACAATTAGAAGTGACCAGTCATTTGTTGGCGTCCTTGATCGTCCAAAATAATCCTCCTATATGCCGTACTGGAGTAGCAGCACATATAATGTAATTGTATATCTTCCTGTAGGTATTGTCCAGTTTCGAGTTGATATCCTACTTGGTGGATCAGAAGGCCCTTCAACAAGGAGGAAGCATCAGTCCAGTGTCAACACTGATATTGTGGAGACTGTGAGTTGTTCCTGGTTTTCTGTGTATACTGGCAGTGACCGTTGGCTTGAAAAGTGTTTTTGTTTGTGTTAATTAGTTGCGGTTACAAATAGTGAACCAAGCTCTGGCTGTGGAAGAAAACTACACAGCCACTGTGTATTCTGTGGAACCTGCTGGGGACAACTCCAGTGATATTGTGATCACTGTGGCTACAGACAGTTCTGAGTCCCCTGCAACCCTCACTGACCAGCTGACTGGTCCCCTGGAACAAACATTGGAAGAGGTTACAGACATCAACCAACAAATCTCTTTTGCTATAACGGCCACTCTGAGACATGGTAATTTCCAGCTGAGTGTATCATGTATTTTGAATTTGTACAATGGCTGTGTGCATGAATTGCCTATAATTGATTGTGATGCTACTGTCATGCAAATATATCTGTGATCACATTCTTTGTGAACCCAGATGGCTGTCCCAAACTGCTAGTCTCACCCTGTGGCAACGTCGGCCGTGTGACATGGCCTGAGACTGAGATAGGCCAAGAAGCATCTATCCCCTGTCCATGTGGGGTACCTGACCCCCTGGTCCAACAGCTGAGAGGCACTCGGAGGTGTGGAGGGACATATGACACTGGTGCCGTGTGGGAGGAGCGGCAGTGTGACAGCTGCATGTTCAGCAACACAAGGCTTACCCTCTGCCAGCTAGCTGAGGTTGGTTGTCTCTGAGCAGTAGAGGCTGTGGTTGTATGTAGGTAAATTTGTATGCAGTAGAGCTACCTCACTGTATCCTTGGATTCATTTCTGCCATGCACTTTTCAGATTGACAGCCCAGCCCAACTTGCTAATGTTCTTGTGAATGTGACGAACAACACTATGGAGATTCAGAGTGAAGATGTTTCCCTGACTGTGGGTTTGCTGGACACTGTTACAAACTCCACAGAAGACTTGCAACAGTCGGATGTCAGTATACACACAGTATATAGCTGTGCAATCCTTTGCCAATATCACCATCACTAGTACCAATGACACCACTGGTTGCATCCACTATTTTGCAGGTTCAAATGGATGTCCTTTCGATTGTGAGTAATGTGCAGCAAGTGTCTACTGAAGCACTGGTGATCAGCCAGGAACAGACACAGTCATCAAATAGGTTTGCTTTGATGTTGCTTGGGTTGCAGTGCACATGTTGGTGTAGTAAGGTAGTTAGTGTTGCCAGGTGGTCAGTACCGTGGTTATCATAGAGATTTCACTAACACTTAGTTATGTAAGTATGCAGATGCAGACACTATCAGCAGAAAAACTGGAAAATGCTCTGTAGTGTATCCACATTGTAAGTAATAAGACGTAGTAGTCATCATCATCATTCAAAATGGCATTGTCATAGACTTAGTAGTACACTACATAATTATTGCTTATAGTCATACCTTTTGTGCTATGTTCACTCACCTCATTTATAGACTTTTAGAGACTGTGGATCAAGTACTAAATGTTGTGCATGTGAATTCTGACAAGCCATTTGAGTTTGCTGCTCCTGAATTTGGTGTTCGAGTGGAGGACCCACCTGAAGACCTGGAAGAAGGGGGGTCTTTCTCCCCAAGCATAGCACCTCTATTGAATGATATAATGAGCAGTGCAGCAGGAAACGTGGAGATGCCTGAGCTGCCCCCCGCTATGGTGACTCTTGCCTCAACTCTACTGAGGCCAGTTAACAATGGGGGACGTAGACCACGCATATCAACATCCATATTTGGACGTGACTCTCTGTTCCAGCAGAGACGTAGCTTCATTATGAGAACAAACCGTGCACAAGAGGGAGTTGGAAGCATTGTACTGGATATATCTCTAAGGCTGGATGGAGCAGTGATGAATGTCTTCCGTCCACCTAACAGCAATGTAGTGCGGCCAGGTTTCACCAAATCAACGGTGAGACTCTATACCTAAATGATGATGCAAGAGTGTGAATCGGTCTAGCAGTACAATAGTCTGTGTGTGTACCACTGTGTGTGGTACCCTTCCGACTTGCAGCGTGCCAGAAACGAGGGAAGTGGGACAACCTGTTGGTTTTGGAACTTCACTGCTGATGGTAATTTACCACGACACACTGTCACATAGCATTTGTCCATGTCTGCATAAAGGCATTATAGGTAGTGTATATATTGCATGCAAGCTTGTGGTATAGTCTTGTTCCCAGCTATGTACGTAGCGCATTTGACACACCCTCCAAATGGTCCAGTGCTTGGGCCATTACAATAGGCTATGATCAATGCCATATTCTGTTATTATCAAACATTAAGCTCAGATTAATACATGCTGCAAGAAGGGTAATCAGCACCTGCATTCAGCTTTTAATAGGTAATTCACACTGTTTGTTATGTACTTATGATGCAGAGGGCTTTGGTGCATGGGATGACAGAAGCTGCCGAGTACTGGAGGAAAACGATACGGATGTGGAATGTGGCTGTGATCATCTCACTCACTTTGCCATCTTGCTGGTGAGAAACTCTGTTCTGCTTGTGGAACACTTCTTATTATTCATTGCTCCTCTGAAAGTGTTATACAGTGTACTATGCAGATAGAGTATTCAAATGGATTCACGCCCTTCAACATGCCAAACATTTCAGGATTTAAATCCCACGCTCTCACCTCCAGACGGCATTTCCATTTCTCTCACTACTCTCACAATCTCTTCTTTCATTTTACCCCAGGATTTCAACCCCAGTCCTCCAACTGAACCTCCTCCAATAACACTTGCACTCACTGGGGTATCCTACATTGGTGCTATACTCTCCATCATAGCCCTTATCATCACCATCATCACCTACCTTGGAGAGAGGTGAGCTGTGATATGACATTAACGAAGTAGCTACTGATACTCACACTTTGTGCGATGTTGTACCAGCTGGGGTTATTGGCCAGTCTATGGTGTGCTCATGCACACAAACCATTGGGATTGCACTCATTGTGGAATGAAAGGTAGGTACGTATGTAGGTGTATTATGTATGTTGGTGTAGTAATGTTCTTTTGGTGGGTATCAGATTACTGGTAGGGCCCATGGCGGCATGAACCAGAGTTACAACATTGTTACTGTTAAGGAATGCTGCAAGGGAAAGCCTTAGTCACGATCTCACACTTGGTCGGCGTTTCATATACTGTAGCCTGATGGTGAAATTTACGTATGAGAAGTCATAGCACAGGATAGTTCTGGGGTTGTGATTTAATAAGCGTACTAAGTGGACAGCAGGGGGTTGTGACATGAATAAGGCAGCTGTGCTGTATGTAGATCTAGATGTATGTGTGCATCAGCATATACAAACATTCTGCTGCTAGAAACTATGCAAAGAATTTGCTGCTACTGGTGTTGGTGGCCAAGCTGCGTATATATATGTAGCTGTCTGTCATAGACTTCCATTGCTTATTATAAGACACATAATGTACACGCATATTCGCATACACAAACGCATAATGTACAACTATATTGCACATATTGTACAATTATATTGCTAAAAATGAAAGGATTGTGAGTAGAATTGTGCGCATAGACTCTCAGAACTATACTACCTCAGTCCTGTCAAGCAATGCAAATTGTTTTCATTGTCACATTGGTAAGACTTGTTCCACTTGATCTGCCGAGAGTTGTGCAGTATTATGCTTGCTGATTCTTCAGTCTGTCAACTGAGAAGCCATGCTACAAAATAACCATACTTGCAATCTGTCAATCAATGAATGTCATCAGGTAGCAATTTAATAAGTGGACAGCAGGGCGTAAATAGTGGAGCTGTGCAAAGCTGTAGATCTAGATGTATGCATCAGCGTATACAGACCAGTACCTGCATAATACTTTGTATACATACACACAATATGATACTATCAAATGTACTCACCTGCATGTCTACATGTCATCCATCCAGGAATCTGAGAAAGACAGTGCATGCAAAGCTCCTGATCAACCTCTGCTTTGCTCTGGTGGGGCTGTATGTCACCTTCATCATCAGCACTGTCTCAACTGGAGTTCCTGTGCTCTGTGGAGTGGTCTCTGCACTCATGCACTACTTCTTCCTGGCTGTGTTCTTCTGGATGGCAGCTGAAGCATTCCACTTGCATAGGAAGCTGGTGTCCGTGTTCAAACCAGATATTGAAAACTATGTCTTCATCGTCATGGCAATATGCTGGGGTGCGTTGGTATGAGGAACATATAGAATGTTGTCAGTGATTGGGATCTGTACCATGTGCTACAATGCTTTTTTATATGTTCCCCATTCCCCTTACAGTTGTTCCTGCATTCATTGTAGTCTTCTCCTTAGCTCCATTTTACCAGAACTACATCCACGTGGCATAGTAAGGAGCACTGGAATTACAGCATTGTACGTACTTAGTATTGGCACTGTTTGATTACATGTGATCTCTTTCTTTGCCCAATCTGCAGCTGTCGTGTGCATGGCTATTCCTTCTGGATCGGACTACTGGTCCCCTTTGGTGTTATTTACATAATGAACTGGGTCATATTCATCCTCATTTTTGCCAGCCTGCTGTGCAGGCACAATGCTAGGAAGGAGACAAGTAACAATGAGAAGCTTCGCAAGCTGAAGGAGAACTTCATGATTGCTCTTGGACTATCTCTTCTCTTTGGAATGGGCTGGGCTATTGGGTTGCTAGCCAGCAGCGACCTTCCTCCTGCAGTGCGCTATCCTGCTGAGTGGGTATTCACACTGGCGACCGCCTTCCTGGGTGTGTACCTGTTTGTACTGTACATTCTAAGGTCTCCAGATGCGCGTAACCTTTGGAAGATGTGGCTTTGCTGCCAATTCAAGACGAAACCTGGGTCTGACTTTCGTAGCACTTCTACTCCCAATAGGACTCGCTGGGGAACTGTATCATCCACTCTCAGGAGCTGGGGAGGAACTTTTAGACCAAACATACTACGTCGAGTTAGCAAAAACACCAGTGCCATTAACAGTACCCTAACACCCAATCCATCCACCACCTCCCCTAATATCTATTCCACCACTGGAGGGATGGGACACATTAACTCCTCATATGCAGAGCCATCCACAGCAGGGTTCACGTCTCCTTGTACGCCACCAGTGGAGATTGAGATGGTTCGCATACCTGACCCAGATGGACAGTGTAGCAATGAGAATGCCATCAACATGGTTTCCCCGTCTGCTGAGCTGCCAGTGAAAGTGGACATCGATACCGAATCCTTTGTTCAGACAACGGGTTTCTATGATAACTCCTCCTTGCTGGGCTTAAATGCCATTCCCTCACAGTCAGATCAAGGTCTGTCTGGTGCAGACTGCTACACTGTGGAGAACAAGGAAACACAAGGACCTGATGCCATACCTCTGTAGTCCAATTGTTGTTTGGTACTTTGGAGCCAATGCCGGCTCAATAGAATTATAACCGGTTTTGTTTACTCTACTTTAGCCTCTGTAAGTACATTGGATGCATGTATGTTTGAATAATTGCTTACTTGCAACGTAATTGAATTGAATTTGATGATCATAATTTATTTCTATACTGTATAGCAGAAACATTTTGCAGAAGAAAACTTCACAACTTTGTTCAAAATCAAAGATTTTGCTGTTAAATTTAGCGATTTTGTTCAAAATCAGCCTTTTTAAACCAGCAGTTTACCAACGCATGCGAAAATATGTACCAGCATAAAGTGAATGTGTTTACATTGGAGAGACAAGTAGAACACTTGAGAAGCGACTAAGTGAACACAAGAATGGAGTAAAGAAGCATGACACCAAGAATGGAATCGCAGTCCACTCCTGGACAAACCAACACCAGGTAAACTGGGAAGCAGCCAAGACAAGAGAAGTGGAAGGGAACTACTGGAGAAGGCGAGTACTGGAAGCCCTGCACATCCACAGAGAACAGCACACATCCAACCTGGACTGTGGCCTGGCCATTAATCCCTCCTGGCTACCTCTACTAAACACACCCTCCCCCCCTTGACATATTATTCTTAACCACCCTTTCTTCGTTTTCCCCAATTATTATTCTTACCTCATTTCCCGCCACTTTCACACCCCTTTTGACAGCCATTGACATACCCTCTTATTATTTACTAGAGTCGCGCTGTGCTAAGTTTTGTAGCTGAAGAAGATCTATGGACCGAAACGTCCTGCCCCCTTAATGAAGTGACTGCTGTGCTTATGCTCAAGAATTTCTTCTAATCATCATATATCACGCAGCAATGAACCCTTATCATATCATAAAGTGAGCATGCCAAAGCCGTGCGGAACTTGCGATAGAGAGAGAAAAGGCATGGTTGTGACTTACGTGTGCAATTCGTGCGTTAGAGGCTACCACATTTACCAGAGCGTGTGGAGTGCAGAGGAGGGGTAGAACCTTGTGTGGAGTGCAGAGGAGGGGAACCTTGTGTGTGAGTGGGAGATGAGTAACCCGCATAATAGGAAAATGATACGGATGTGGAATGTGGCTGTGATCATCTCACTCACTTTGCCATCTTGCTGGTGAGAAACTCTGTTCTGCTTGTGGAACACTCCTTATTATTCATTGCTCCTCTGAAAGTGTTATACAGTGTACTATGCAGATAGAGTATTCAAATGCATTCACGCCCTTCAACATGTCAAACATTTCAGGATTTAAATCCCACGCTCTCACCTCCAGACGGCATTTCCATTTCTCTCACTACTCTCACAATCTCTTCTTTCATTTTACCCCAGGATTTCAACCCCAGTCCTCCAACTGAACCTCCTCCAATAACACTTGCACTCACTGGGGTATCCTACATTGGTGCTATACTCTCCATCATAGCCCTTATCATCACCATCATCACCTACCTTGGAGAGAGGTGAGCTGTGATATGACATTAACGAAGTAGCTACTGATACTCACACTTTGTGCGATGTTGTACTAGCTGGGGTTATTGGCCAGTCTATGGTGTGCTCATGCACACAAACCATTGGGATTGCACTCATTGTGGAATGAAAGGTAGGTACGTATGTAGGTGTATTATGTATGTTGGTGTAGTAATGTTCTTTTGGTGGGTATCAGATTACTGGTAGGGCCCATGGCGGCATGAACCAGAGTTACAACATTGTTACTGTTAAGGAATGCTGCAAGGGAAAGCCTTAGTCACGATCTCACACTTGGTCGGCGTTTCATATACTGTAGCCTGATGGTGAAATTTACGTATGAGAAGTCATAGCACAGGATAGTTCTGGGGTTGTGATTTAATAAGCGTACTAAGTGGACAGCAGGGGGTTGTGTCATGAATAAGGGAGCTGTGCTGTATGTAGATCTAGATGTATGTGTGCATCAGCATATACAAACATTCTGCTGCTAGAAACTATGCAAAGAATTTGCTGCTACTGGTGTTGGTGGCCAAGCTGCGTATATATATGTAGCTGTCTGTCATAGACTTCCATTGCTTATTATAAGACACAATGTACACGCATATTCGCATACACAAACGCATAATGTACAACTATATTGCACATATTGTACAATTATATTGCTAAAAATGAAAGGATTGTGAGTAGAATTGTGCGCATAGACTCTCAGAACTATACTACCTCAGTCCTGTCAAGCAATGCAAATTGTTTTCATTGTCACATTGGTAAGACTTGTTCCACTTGATCTGCAGAGAGTTGTGCAGTATTATGCTTGCTGATTCTTCAGTCTGTCAACTGAGAAGCCATGCTATAAAATAGCCATACTTGCAATCTGTCAATCAATGAATGTCATCAGGTAGCAATTTAATAAGTGGACAGCAGGGCGTAAATAGTGGAGCTGTGCAAAGCTGTAGATCTAGATGTATGCATCAGCGTATACAGACCAGTGCCTGCATAATATTTTGTATACTTACACACAATATGATACTATCAAATGTACTCACCTGCATGTCTACATGTCATCCTTTCAGGAATCTGAGAAAGACAGTGCATGCAAAGCTCCTGATTAACCTCTGCTTTGCTCTGGTGGGGCTGTATGTCACCTTCATCATCAGCACTGTCTCAACTGGAGTTCCTGTGCTCTGTGGAGTGGTCTCTGCACTCATGCACTACTTCTTCCTGGCTGTGTTCTTCTGGATGGCGGCTGAAGCCATACAGTTGCATAGGAAGCTGGTGTCTGTGTTCAAACCAGATATTGAACACTATGTCTTCATCGCCATAGCAATATGCTGGGGTACGTTGGTATGAGGAACATACAGAATGTTGTCAGTGATTGGATTCTGTACCATGTGCTACAATGCTTTTTTATATGTTCCCCATTCCCCTTCTGCAGTTGTTCCTGCATTCATTGTAGTCTTCTCCTTAGCTCCATTTTACCAGAACTACATCCATGTGGCATAGTAAGGAGCAATGGCAATACAGCATTGTACGTACTTGGTATTGGCACTGTTTGATTACATGTGTTCTCTTTCTTTGCCCAACCTGCAGCTGTCGTGTTCATGGCTATTCTTTCTGGATCGGTCTACTGGTCCCCTTTGGCGTCATTTACATAATGAACTGGGTCATATTCATCCTCATTTTTGCCAGCCTGTTGTGCAGGCGCAATGCTAGGAAGGAGACAAACAACAATGAGAAACTTCGCAAGCTGAAGGAGAACTTCATGATTGCCCTTGGATTGTCTCTTCTCTTTGGAATGGGCTGGGCTATTGGGTTGCTAGCCAGCAGCGACCTTCCTCCTGCAGTGCGCTATCCTGCTGAGTGGGTATTCACACTGGCGACCGCCTTCCTGGGTGTGTACCTGTTTGTACTGTACATTCTAAGGTCTCCAGATGCGCGTAACCTTTGGAAGATGTGGCTTTGCTGCCAATTCAAGACGAAACCTGGATCTACCTTTCGTAGCACTTCTACTCCCAATAGGACACGCTGGGGAACTGTATCGTCCACTCTCAGGAGCTGGGGAGGAACTTTAAGACCTAATAGAATACTACGCCGAGCTAGCAAGGACACCAGTGCCATTAACAGTACCCTAACACCCAATCCATCCTCCACCTCGCCCAATATCTATTCCACCACTGGAGGGATGGCACACATTAACTCCTCATATGCTGAGCCATCCACAGCAGGGTTCACATCTTCTTGTACACCACCAGTGGAGATTGAGTTGGTTCACAGACCTGACCCAGATGGACAGTCTAACAATGAGAATGCCATCAACATGGTTTCCCCGTCTGCTGAGCTGCCAGTGAAAGTGGACATCGATACCGAATCCTTTGTTGAGACAATGAGTTTCTATGACAACTCCTCCTTGGTGGGCTTAAATGCCATTCCCTCCCAGTCAGATCAAGGTCTGTCTGGCACCGACTGCTACATTGTGGAGAACAAGGAAACACATGGACCTGATGCCATACCTCTGTAGTCCAATTGTCGTTTGGTACTTTGCAGCCAATGCCGGCTCAATAGAATTATAACTGGTTTTATTTACTGTACTTTGGCCAGTAAAAGTACATTGCATGAATGTATGTTTTGAATAATTGTTTACTTGGAACTTAAATGTCATTGAATTTGATGATTATAATATCTATACCATATAGTGGAAAAAATTTGCAGAAGAACATTTTACAATTTTACTCAAAATCAAAGATTTTTCAGTTAAATCTTCGTGATTTCGTTCAAAATCAGCCTTTTTCAAACCTGCAGTCAACTTGTGGTTGAGAGAGAAACGGCATGGCTGTGACGTATGTGTGCGATTCGTGTGTCACAGGATACCACATTCACCAGAGAGTATGGAGTGCAGAGGAGGGGAAAACCTTGCGCGTGAGTGTGAGATGAGTAACCCGCGTGATAGTTATGTCGTCACTGCGGTGTCAGTATGTGTTTGCTGCAAGCCGAATGTGCCGTCCTCAAGCTTGTGTCTGTGCGCTGGCATCCTATTTCTCAACATTTAAGTTCGCTTGCCATAATACGGGTGGTGGTTTATTGGCAGAAAGTGGGCCGGTGGGGTTGGGAAGGTGTCTGTCGACCAATTTGGAAGTAACGAAGCAGTGACATACTACAGCGGAACAGCAAGGGCATTCGCAGTGTGCCAATCTGGGTACATGTGACAAATGTAACATAGTACCATCAGCGGGTTGAGCGACTCCAGGCAACAATGATCAATGAACTCAATCACACTGCACTGCAGGGTACAACACGTGTTAAAGGTTTTACTGTGCATGCGTAACTACATTCATGCATAAACGAAAACACATAATGAATACACTGCAACACAACACTACAGTCAACCATGTCTGTATTATATCCGCCCCATCCAGATTGAGCTTGTCCCAAACTAGAACTGTAATCTGTCAGGAGGTCGGCAATGCCTGATTGGATACTGTGGTTGTGGCGGAGATTCTTTAGGCATCAACTCTTCATGCTCAACAGAAGGGGGTGTCCAGGACATAGCCCCGTGATTCTGGATGTTGGTACTGTTATGTGGCCAAAAAGATGGTAATCCTGTCTGATAGCCCACATCATGACCAATGAACACACAAGTGAACTTTCTATCACATCACTTCTCAGCACACAAGGGGCAGTCACCCGTACCCCTGTATGAAAGGCCGGGCGAAGAAGATAAGCTCAGATTTCTTAGATGCAAAGAATAAGAAAGAACATACATGTTGCAAAGACACTCCAGTACAACAGCTACCACGTGCACAGGAGGCCTGTAGTCAGGAACATGTGTCCACCACAACACCCACACAACTGCTTGAACAGGACGCACCCACAACCGCAGTTGCCCCTCTTTTATATTATATATGTATCTACCACCTGTTAGAGACCATCTGCAGGATACTAGCCCCACTTTTGCACATGCTTCCAGCCTTATATCACACTGTGATATATAGAAACTGCTCAGACTGAAGAATCACACCCCCTTACAGCAAAAAGCCAGTGTGGTTTATTACCAAATCCCTGTTTAGGCTCAAAACGGTACATGGCCAAATGTGCAGGACTCTGGAATAATGTATGAATTGAAGGGACATGAGGGCACTAGCATCAGGAAAAACAGCCCAGACAGCTGCAGTAATTGATGGAGCATGCATATACTGTACGTGTGATCATGACCATGTTTTTTTGGAGTAGAAGATACACTGCATCACTATATAGCAAGAACAATTATGTCCTCCACTTACAAACCTGGTTAAGAATAAGTTTCAAAGAGCAGTAGTAGCCTATGCCATGCACTATTCATGGCAGTTTTCAAACTGCTATTGAAATCAGACATTGAGACAAATTCCATTGATGAAACCACTGCATTTGATAACTCCTCGTTATTAGCTTTAATGCCTCTTCAGCTGCCCAACCCAGTCTGTCTCACGCAGATGCAGACTGCTGCATTGTGGAGAACAAAGGAGCTACAAATCCTTTCTAACCCAGTAGTTGTTTGTACTTGAGCAAACCCTTGCTAATGTAAGATTATTACAATTGTACGTACTTATTAGTGTATTATGCTCATTAGTGTGTGGTTCATTTCGTAAACCACCCTTAGAACATTTGCTGCATATACAGGACAACATTGTGTGGATAATGAAGCATTGTACATCTTCTATATTATCAGTTCATCAGATGCGTACATAGAAATAATGCCTAATTCAATTCTACATATGGCCAAATGACAAAGAACATTGGCTTACAGATATTTTTATAATATAAAGAGACATGGAGAAGTGCAATCTAATAATAATAATCATAGTCATATAGAACAAGCATTTGCCTGCTTCATGCACTATTAAATTGCATAAATTATTTATATAACAATAACTAAACATGAACTGTATGCGGACAAAGTTTCCCTCACTTGTATTTACCATCTGAACACTGATGAACTATGAAGTGTCTAAAGCAACATCAATTCCTGAGTCTTGCAAAAGAACAGAAGAGTGCTTATGGTAATGAGGTGACTTGATGGGCAGTAGATGCATGTGATGACATGATTGTTTGAAATCCCGTTGATGTGGAACACATGTGTCGTGTGCAATTTATATTAAATTGTGACTCTGACAGTGGGCGCAAGAGAGTCTATGAGAAGTGAAAGCACAATCTGTCTATATATGCATGGGTGGGCTATCATAACCGTTTGTGGGCGAGTGTGATGGTCATCCTGTCTGAGAAATTGTACCAACGACCACACAGCTGGTATGGCTGCAGGATACCGATAGGTTTGTAAACAGTAGGTATTGTTCTGGAGAGCTATTTGCAAACATCCTGTCCCTCATTTTGTACATGGGCAAGCATGCATATACCTGGACTTTTACTCACGGCACCCCTTGGCACACAAGGAGGCAGTGCCCCCATACCAGTGTGGCAAATGTATGGCAGTTCTACAGGGTGTTCCAGTCCTGCTTTATATGCCTGATTGTGATCAAAGCTTACATATACATTTTAGATTAGAATTTGGGATCAGGTCAACTGGCTTTAAAATGGGTCAACCGGCTTTAAAGCAGGTGGCTGCTTTCGACACATCCTCCCTCATTTTGTGGGCACTATAGTTGAGCACATCTGTGTTATATGCACCCCATCCAGATGGAGCCTGTCCTGACCTAGAACTGTATTCTGTCAGGAGGTCGGCGATGCCTGATTGGATACTGTGGTTGTGGCGGAGATTCTTCAGGCATCAACTCTTCATGCTGAACAGAAGGGGGTGTCCAGGACATAGCCCCGTGATTCTGGATGTTGGTACTGTCGGGTAGTGTTCTGAGTTGGGGTTGGACTATCTGTACGAATATGAATGGCTGTTCAGATGATTTCGAATGGTAGAGTGAGCAGCTCGTGGTATTAACAAGTGAACATATCGCGTTAGTTGGTGCACATGATTGTGAGTTGTTCCCGAAGCTGCTCTTCCTACTAACTCACAACAACATATTGCATCAACATACGCACTGTTTGGAGGGTAATACAAAAACAAGAGAATGAAATTGTCATACTGCAACTTTGCTTTACTCTCACACTGTTGGCTTTGTGAGAGCTATAACGATGGATCTCAGCCGCTGCAAACATTCTTCTTGTATAGACCCACTTACCTACACCTTTTGGATTTGCACAATGCTCCAAACAGTGAACAACAGCTCTGTAACCATCTGATTACTGTCCTATACAACTTGAAGTTAGCATTATCACATGTTCATTACTTCCGTTGTTTATGGCTTAAAAATGGTGGATTTGGGATTGGATATTCGTTCATTGTGAGGGGATTGTGCAAGCCAGATAGGAGACCGACCACTGTGGATGTTTCAGACATCACTAAGGTATGCTCTGACCTTTCCATGTGAGGGAAGTTTGTACAGTATTCAAAGGTTGAGATAATGCTTCCGACATTTTTCACTTGCTCTCTAGATATACATTTTGGTCATTTACGGAAGCAGTTTGAGCTTCCCCCATGTGAAAAAATAAACTTTTTGCGCACAACACAATGTTGCTCACTAGCCTAGGTGGTATCATAGATACTACACAACAGGGATTGGAAACTCCCAGTATAGTATAGAAATTTGTATTGTTAGTATAGCGTCTTTATGTATTAATTGGCGATGAGGTCATACTTCCGGCGGACCAGGACTGTTACGCCGTAAAGGTGATTGGAGACAGTGGTGGGGTCGCCGAATGATCTTCTGCGACGTTGACAAATTCTCTAGAGACCATTCATACATATTGGTGCCCTCCACAGATGTTCTGCAACCGCACAGACCACTTTCGAGCTGTACCACAACGCGTAGCATCTTGCTATTATAGGATGACGACGATTCAAAGCCGTTTTACCAGGTTTCAACCACTTCACGCTCGTAGGATTACATGTTTAGCTCTAAGATACTCGTAGCCAGAAAGAACAGACACTACATTGTGTACTGGTGTGTAAACGGCTTGGCTGCAGCCTTTCTGAAACCCACAGAAAGACCAGATGTCTCCAAATACCTATGTTCATCTTGAACCACTTTACCGTTTGTGCGCATTCCGAAATGCTTTGTGTTTGGTATTATTCGAACCGCTGATCCATGCTCCGTGCACTGGTACAGCATTTTTTCAGCCGAACTGCTACCGCTTTCCGGCACGCACTCCTGAATGTAGCTTTGAATATACCACAGCACCCAACTTGCATGTGTTATGTACAACGTTGTGCACTTCCGTTATTGTATCGCCGTAACACACTTAGTGCGCATGTATACTGGGAGTTTCCGATCCCTATTGTGTAGTATCTATGGTGGTATCCACAGACTGTTTAAAGGTGAAAATGGGTACTTCACTAATGGCACCTATATTTCTGTGCCCTGAACAATTATTTCTATAACTCACACACCACTACATAGCCAATGATATATTCTACACAATTATGGTATTAGTCTCTCCACAGAATACTTCTACATGGAGAAACAGGCAATTTTTAAAGAGTCATTAACTAGCATTAATGGAACCATGAAAGTGCAGGGTGGTCCTGTGACACATGCGTACTTTACACTTACACACACAGATGCAAAGACAACCACTGACGTATTCAGGATCAACATGGCAAGGACCTCTCGACACGACCTTTGTGTCAATGGAATCACACCACACAACTGCATGTTCACTGGGTCTGCACCAAGATAAATATTATTATATGGAACCCGTGCATAAAACAGGTACAAGACAAAGGGAATTGTAACAGCATGGCAAGTAGCATTGTTACAGAAATATATAGTTGCTTTTAGGTACACAACCAAATTAGTAGGTAGTCACTATAATAGTATAGTCATTGTAGGGCTGCCAAGTATCACTATATGGCTACCAGTTGCAATGTGCACCCATATGTGTTTAAGCACGTGCACATTGTAAATGTACTAGTTCGCGTAGGAAAACAAGCATCAGTGGGTGTACGTACGCAGCACATATACATTAATAGTTATAGGTGTTTGCCTATGCAGCGAAATTGTGTGCTTGTTGTAGTCATTAGCACTTACCATGTAGACTACTGTTGATTCCATCTCTCAAAATAAACAACATTGTATCATTTCATTTGCAGCATTGAGAAGGGGGCACAAACATACAAACAAGCTTTCTCCATGTTACCGACCGCGATTTTTGCAGCATACAACATTTATTATTCTACATACATGCCTAATTTGTGTATAAAATGGAGTCCACAGGCAATACACCAATTGTAATGGTCTCGGCACCATCAATATAATCACGATGCTATCAATGGTATTGTCAGTAGCTACCACCCAGCAAAACAAACTATCAAAAAGCATGCAGGAAATGGTGCAACAGCAAATATTGACTAAATATCTCTCAGTGGGCTAGGTAGCTACAGACATGACTGATTATCTGGAACCACACTAGCCAGGCTGTAAGATAGACAGATAAAAAGTGTCAATTATCAAACGTTTCAACCCAATTCAGGGTCCTTATCAGTGGCAATAAGATATATGGAGTACAAGGCAGATGACGGCTCTGTATAACCAAACAGGGAGGGGCATGTCGGGAGAAACGTGGGTGGGAATTAACCTAGCTATTGCATGGTGTGTGTTCTTGTGTGTGTGTGTGTGTGTGTGTGTGTGTGTGTGTGTGTGTGTGTGTGTGTGTGTATCATGTTAAGAGTGACAATATAGGTTGGAAGTAAGATACAATTGGGAATAGATAAACGGGGACAATAAAGTTATAAACACTAGCTAGCAAGAAACAGCACCACAAGTGCAGCGAAAAGGGGGAGGGGTTAGTGAAGGTGATCGATGAGGATATTGTATGTTGCATCCTTCTTCAATATGACAGTTCCAAATTGATGCTACGCATGCATACACATATACTGAGTCTGACCAGAGAGTACGTGAGTGAGGTACAGTATATGGTTAACACTACACACACCAAATGGTACAGATCATAGTGCAGACATGGCTATGTTAAGCTGCAGTGTGCTATCCATGTGAACTATCATTTCAAAGCCACTCCACACAAAGACATGTGGTCAAGTGACAGCAAACAGCCAAAATGTAAGGAAATGGTGCAATAGCAAATACTCCGGACCATGTAGCTACTGTCTACAATTGAGCATTCCTCACCTGTTAACAGCTGTAGTTAGAAATATATACATTCTGAATAACAGCTGGAGTGGCTGTGTACTTGGCATCTCAGCAATTGGTTCTCAGCAGCCTACAACACTAATTGATACACTAATTAGAGACTACATAGAGAATAGCTTCAGTAGTGTGCTTAGTTGTGCTAGCTGTGCTTCTCTTGCAAATTGATTCTACATCAGCATCAAGTTGAAGGGTTAATCGCTAATTATTACATATTGACAAAGAATAATTGGGTCTGGTCTTCCTGTCCATGCTGTGGGCATTCAGATTAGTGTAAGAGCTAGAAAAATCATATGAATGTACTTACTTGCATGCACATACACACTCAACTAGACTACAGACAAAACAAGTGCTACCATGGCTAATGGCTATATAGTGCATTTCACCAAGACTTTCCACTTTTAAAATCGCTATATAACTCACATATTCGTCATAGGTAGTTGATGCAAATGGGTAGTATATGGGTTTCGAAGCTGCTGAGCTCGAAAATGATGTCAGAAACGTCATAGAGTGCTCGTAGCAGCTAGTATTGAATCCAACCAATCAGATCAGCGCATTTCTCCATGACACAATGTCACATTTACGGATACATTCGGATGTCTTCGTATTCTAAATTGACGCCATTTTCTATAGCTACACATTGTCATTTTAAATGGCCGTTTTTGGAGAAACTTTTCTACCGTCACGCTAAAGCTTGCAAACGAAATTGGCTTGTATATAGTTTCTGCACGTATGTCGAATAGGTGGAAGAGGAAGCTCGCTCAATTGAAAACTCTAGAATCAGCGCATGAGGCTAAGAGACGCAACGTTTCAATGGACGCCGAGCAAGAACTTGCTGTATTGTCTACGGACACTACAGAACAGCAGGGTTTCATTCCTTCAGCACCAAGAGAGCGAATAGAAGAAGGTGGGGAAGTGAGTGAGGGAATATCTGGAGAGAGGAGTGAACTAAGGAATGTAGTTGATGGTAGCAGCAGTGATGATTGTGGAAATGGTGATGGTAATGGTCATCAAGGACTATAGATCTCATAGAAGAGTCCCTGAAACTGAGAGTAGGGTGTAATGAACAATTAATATATTTTGATTTCGCTAAATCATTTTCTATGTATCATAGCATAATCAGAACCTCCCACAAAATTGAATGATTTCAATACTCTGTTGCACATGCAAACATCACATTTTTAAAAATATGCTTGATAAGCATTGAAAAGCAGTCCATGAAGTATGCACACATAATGTTACATTTGCATCCTTGATGGATTGAGAGAGAAATAGAGGCTCGAATATGTGTAAAAATTGAAAAAACGCACCAAAATTGCAACTGTTTAGCTCTGCTGCTAATTAGAAAAAAGAAAAAACTCTTAATAACTATTTAAGCTAAATAACTAAGGAATGGTACAGAATGGCACTTTCGTTCCTAGAGTATTGATGCAGGGAGAAATAGAGCTAGTTATATATCTGAAATATCTAAATATGCGCATATTCAATGACATCATTTGCAGACTGTGTTACCATGGCAACATAATTTCAAAATCTGTATATGTCACCTTCAAAAAATTAATGCATTGACAAGGTTGATGCTCAATCTGTGTGCCAACTGTCAAATTAGAGACTTTTGTATCCTATAACCTATCTCACAAGAAAGTGGAAAGTCTTCATGAAATGCGCTATACTTGGTTAGTTGCATCTGCACAACTTCCGAAAATCTCATCACAACACAGGCTATAAATAGTACAACACTTTGTATTGTAGCACACTGGCAGCAGCAATACTACCTGCACTGCTTCCACATTGCCAAAATACCACCTTGACTGCCATACCATTTTTACATTCACGAGCTTGAGATACATAGCTTGCATGGTAACCACATAAGCTTACACATACTCCATACCATCATGCGTGCTTGGAGGCAGTCAATGGGAAGATATAATCTTGTAAACAGTGTTACAGTAGCACAACAGTTTACTCATGTTTCTCTTTATATAAAGAGGAGTTCAAAACGGTTGTTCACGATATCCTCATGCATCCGTTGCTGACTACTATAGAGTGTCCTAGGGGGACCGATGTGCACAAATATGCTACAGCCGAGGATTGCATGGCAAAAAACCACAAAGCGTTCATCCCCATTTTGCTTTATGTAGTGTAACATTTTGTATGGTAGCACAATGGCAGCAACAATACTGCCTGCACTGCTTCCACATTGCCATAATACTACCTTGACTGCCATACCATTTTTACATTCATGAGCTTGAGATACATAGCTTGCATGGTAACCACATAAGCTTACACATACTCCATACCATCATGCATGCTTGGAGGCAAGCAATGGGAAGATATAACATGCATCTTGTAAACAGTGTTACTGTAGCACAACAGTTTACACGTTATGCACTATCTAGATATATAAAGAAGAGTTCAAAATGGTTGTTCATGATCTCCTCATGCTTCTGTTGCTGAATTGCCATCAAACTTCTCGGGCACCTGGTCTACTATAAAGTGTCCTAGGGGGACCGATGTGCACAAATAAGCTACAGCCGAGGATTGCACGGCAAAAACCCACAAAGCATTCATCCCCATTTTGCTTTTATGGAGAAAGTATACAGAATCGTGACAGAGAGTGTATTTATATAGATAATGAGAATCGCACCTACGAAGAAGAGGACAAAGACATTGGTGTCTCCAGTCCAGGGTGAATTGTTTACTTCAACATGTCACACAAACAGCACACACAAGCTAACACTACAGCTAAATAGCACACAATGTATAGACATGCACACATATCCAACTATCCATAAGAGCTTGAATGGGTAGTGGAATACCTTGCCCTCAATTCATTGAAGCTGGTATCTGAGAGCCTGTTTCATTGTCATGCTATATACTTCTAAAAGGTCACGTTTTAAATGGAGCAAGTCATCACACATCCACAGGGCCATTCACTCACTTTAGGCCATTACAATCGTAGACGAATGACAGATGTGGGACTCTCCATGGGCATAGGGACTGTCCCTGGCCAACACCCAAACTGCATGGGGAAATGTCAAATACAGTAGCGTTTCCTGTGGGCAGCCACTTCCTATATACAGGCTACAGAACACAAAGTCACCCAGACAGAGCTGCATGTACACTGCACTACTACAGCAGCTCCTACAGAACAGCTACATTGTCAGCATATCTAGTATACCGTGCCATTGCTCTGCCACTAAGCTACAGCCCCCACCAGCAACCACCCCTCATTCCTGCCCTTATGTAGCTTGCTCTAGCGTATTATTGATGTCATGGTATGCCAGAGGCCCTGGGTTCAATTCCCGGCGGCTCCACCTTTCTTTCCTGCTCTTTCGCCATTTCAGAGGTCTTCGGACATAATGGCATGATCTAAAGGTCTATAATTAGACCTGGATTAATTGGTCTCCGGACCAAAAATAATTGGAGTCCCAACCATCGGACTCCTAGCTGTGATTCCGCTCACGATTTCCATGATCACAAACATACCCAGCAAATATCATATCATCTCATCAACTTTTGTGGTCAACAGTGAGCCCATGTGGACAGAGAAATGTTAACAGAGGTAACTGCTTACTGAGGAATCCTTAGGCATGCAACTGGGTGCCCTCTAAGGTTTATTGTGGTCCAGACAGGACACCCCTACAAGTGTTGGGTCAAACCACTGAGGAATCCTTAGGCATGCAACTGGGTGCCCTCTAAGGTTTATTGTGGTCCAGACAGGACACCCCTACAAGTGTTGGGTCAAACCACTGTCTCCTTAAAGCCCAAGGGGAAGTCATGTGTTTAGGAAGTTTACTACGTGGTCCAGGAGCGCAAGCACAACCTCATAGGGCTACCAGCCATAAGAGCCCTTGGTCTGCTCAGTCAAGCCGATGAGGACATGGTGGAACCCGAGGAAGTTCCCAAGTCTTTTCACAGGACTTGGTACGTTCGAAGGGGACTTCGAAATCCATCTCCATCCTGATGCCCAACCATTTGCCCTACACACACCCTGCAACGTGCCTCTGCCTCTCTGCAAGAAAGTCAAGGACGAGTTGAACAGAATGGAATCTTTAGGGGTGATTTTCAAAGTACATGTGCCAACCCCATGGTGTGCTGGGATGGTTGTGGTACCAAAGCAGGATGGCACCATGTGCATCTGTGTGAACCTCTCAACGCACATGTCCTTCGTGAGACCCACCCACTCCCAAAGATGGATGATGTGCTAACACAACTGGCAGCGACGAAGATCTTCAACAATCTAGACGCCAACAGTGGATTCTGGAAAAATCCCCCTTGCTGAGAGTTCCCGCCTGCTGACCACCTTCATCACTCCCTTTGGTTGGTTTTGCTTCAACAAGATGCCATTTGGCATATGGAGTGCTCCAGAGCACTTTCAGCGACGCATGAGTGAGATTCTTGAAGGCCTCCCCAGTGTAGTTTGCCTCATGGATGACATCCTTATCAATGGCAAAGATAAGAATCAGTATGGCATCACCCTTGCAACAGCCCTCGACTGAATCCAGCCTGCCAAAGTAACCATCAACAAGGATAAGTGCAAATTTGGCAAGATATCCATCCGATTTCTTGGTCACATCATCAATGGTGAAGGATTTTCTGCCGACCCAAGGAAGACAGCTGCAATCCAGGAGATGAGAACACCTCAGTCCATACCCGAGTTGAGATAGGTATGGTCAATCAGTTAGGAAAGTTCTCACCAGTCATTGCAGAGCTGACAAAGCCTCTCAGAGAGCTTTTGAGCAAGAAGTCTACCTGGCTTTGTGGGCCAAGCAAAGATGAAGCCTTCCAGAAAATCAAGTTGGAACTGGCTTCACCTCCGGTCCTTACCTGGTATGCCCCTAGTGCAGACACCAGAATCGCAGCTGATGCATCATCCTATGGCCTAGGAGCAGTACTCTTGCAAATGCAGAAGGGAGAATGGAAGCCTGTCGCATATGCGTCCAGATCTCTGACAGAGACGGTAACCCGCTACGCCCAGATTGAGAGAGGCCTTGGCCACAACATGGGCATGTGAACACTTCTCTAAGTAAATCCTAGGGCCAGGAAGAGGCACCTTTTTCAAGGGAAAGTTCAAGGCACTGTTAATGGGAAAAGGAAGGTAGTTGAGATCGAATATCATCCACTTGTTCACTTTGTGTCTTCCTGATGTCACTTAGGACCCTGGCCTTAACCTCAGCTTGAGCTGCCTTGGTTCCAGGTAACAGGGCATCGCTCTGCTGTAGAATCTGGTTGGTTAGGGGAGCAGTGATGGACATTGAGATGCTGTACTGAGATGAAGGGAGTGATGTTGGGATCTCAATGCCCAAGCCTCCCAGCCTCACAGGCAAGGCGAGCGGGGCACGTTCAGTATCACTAAATGCTCTCTTTCCTGTGATGGCAGACAAGAAGTGGTATCTAATGGCGTCCTCAAGGGGCTGGAAAAAGGAACAATGAGTGTTTGTCGTCCGCATTAGATATTTCCACTTGCTGGAAAGCCCATGTGTGAAGGCTGAGTATGCAGCATGTGGTTGGCTTGTGGCATATTTCGAGAGCTTTTTGACTTCATTAGTCCAGGCATTGACCTTAGCTCTCACTAGGTCGCTGGTGAATTCCTGGCCTCCAATAGCTGAACCTAGGTACTCCCTCCCTTCTTTGCTTATCTGGATGCCAGTGCCAGAGAATTTGTCCACAGCTTCTGCATGCATAAATACCATCCTTCACAACAACCCATGTTTTGTCAGAGTTTGGGTGATAGCCAAACTTTGGACCTGCCACCACTGTAGGAGACCACACAGCTTACCACCAGCAGCTGAGTCATCAGCAAACCACACCTGTTTCACTTCCTGTTTGTTTAGCATTTGACCAGTGGCTGTAGACTAATGGCATATATTGCCATTGCCAGGGGGTCCCCCTGAGTGGTTCCTTCCTGAGACAGTAGTTTTTCTTTATCGATGAACAGCTGCGGATGTTGTCTGTAGGAGTTGATCGCTATGGTGGCAAGTGAGGGGCAAATGTTCATGATGTTGTGCAGTGCGTTGCTTCTGTTTAAGCTGTTAAAGGCATTGCTTGAATCCACCAAAAGTACTGCCTCGGATTCTTCGTCCTCAAAGATGGTTCGTAGTGCATGAACTGCCGCTTCACAGCCACTGTCATGCCCAACACAGAGCTGCAAAGAGCCAACTGCATCCTGTACATCTTTCCGCACCAGGTTGAGAGTGGCCTTGCATACAATTCGTCTCAGAACTTCTCCCACACCAATCAGCCCGACATCTGGACATTTGTCCAAGGCTATTAATCGGCATGCCACAAATGATGTCAGTCCATCTGGGTCTACAAAGCTTGTGTTGATGTGAATGGCTAGCTTGGCAATTGCCTCACACAGTTGATCAGATTCACTATGGAAGACCTGGTCCTGTGGTTCCCTGCACCCTTATGGCCACTGATCGAATTAGTATGCCATTTGGCTTCTCAAAGATCACTGGGTGAAACATGCTGTAGCTGGTTGTGGTTAGAGCTGATTGAATGTGGGGGGGGGGGGGGGGTTTCCTCAGCGGTAGTATAGCTTCTGGTGTCTTCATGTTTTACCACAAGATTAAGTGGTATCACAGCTGGTTTCATGAAGCCCTTTCATGAGTACCCCCCCCCCCCCCCCCCCCCTGTGCATCACTCTGTGCAGACTGGATGCCCACCAACAATTTAGTCACCTTGTAATCCATCAATTGTACCAACTGCCCCCCCCCCCCCCCCCCAGCTTTGGATGCCAAACCCACTATACCCTGTGAGCACAGCTTCTTTCATGCTAGTGTTTATATCAGGGCAGATCAGCACTTGCTTTGGTTGCAGGAAGGGCTTCATGAAACCAGCTGTGATACCATTTAATCTTGTAGTAAAACATGCAGACAAGAGGAGCTATACTGCTCCTGATTGGTCACCAACACAGAGATAGGGCAATGTATACTACCATCTCAACCTTAGCTGTATCACTACCAAGCAGCCACACTTCAATCCAACTAGGCTTGTGGTGTCTCAGGAAGTCGTAGAGGAAGCAAGACAGGCACACTCTGATTACCTTAAACCATACTCTGAGTATCAGTAGCTATTAAAGCTACTATCAATAACTAACTAGCCGTAGAGCTAAGTGTTTTATCACTATTCCTTCTGTACCATGCACGCATTAGTTTTAGCTGTCATTTTCAAGCACTTTCATGCATCTGGGCACGTTTCTACTCGTCTTCACTCAACTATTCCTATTCCGTTATTCCGCCATTCCACTATTCCGCTATTCTACTATTCCGTATTCCGTGTTTTGAAGACTCCCCCCTAGTAACAGGCTGGTTCAGATGCAACAACACCTCTGCAAATGTGTTTCTGCTGATTGTGTCCGGGCCTTGTGCTCTTTCAACCTAATGAATTTTGCCGTAGCTTTACTTTCTTTCAAGTTTATCCTAGATGAAAGCTGTAACTGCTTTGGTTTTGACACTTCGTTTGCGCCTGAAAGAATTGAAGTATTTCTGGGCGAAATGCCTCGATGTAGTCGTTTCTGAACGCATGTTTCTTTGTATTGTTCGAAAGCTGGGAGCCTTTCTTGGCATCCAACTCTACACGCCGTAAGTTGAATGACGGCGCTGTTGTCGGCCATTTTATTTGCGCCGGCCTATTCTGTTTTTCCGCCATTCCGCTATTCCATTATTCCGTATTCTGTGTTTTAAAGGGTCATGGCAATCTGCTCAAGTTACACTTTGCACCTTCCACTTTGCAATAAGTGAAAGGTGTGAACAAATTGACTGTCTCCCCTTTGGCCTGTGGCATTTGTTGGGGATGGTCCAGCTTGCCAGAATAGCACGTACACATGCATGTATGCAGCACAGATGCATGCACGCATGCACACATGCACACACATCCACACCAATACATTAGGTGTTTCGTGATACTCTCCTAAGGTATAGTGATATCCTGCAAATGTTAATATCACCCAAGACACAGACACACAGACGCATACACACACAGACACAGACACACACACACAGACACACACACACACACACACACACACATACACACACACACACACACACACACACACACACACACACACACACACACACACACACACACACACACACACACACACACACACACACACTTCAGTTCTTTTTAGCCGAGGGTACATAGGGCAGGTTGTAGGTAGTAGCCTGAGGACTTACTTCAGAAGCCAGAGGTCTGTAAACCCCCATAACATCTGGGCAAGTGACTGCTGGGTGCCATAGCCATCCAATGGCCATCGAGGAACCTAGCAGACTGGATGCAGTAGCTGCTAATGGCCGTGATGGCCACCTTGTCTGAGTAACAGCCAGGTTAGAGGTTGGGATGGTGATGAAGGTAGGGAGCTATATGTTGTGAAGTTCGCTGGGTTTGATGGTCCCTGGAGTCAAACCCGTGATGTAAGTGACAGATGCTGCTGACAGGGAGCCTCAACAATGGCCCCACATGTGCCCTGTGCACAAACATCTCCATCCATCAGCAGCTAACACGCTGCATTTGCATGAAGCACCAGAGTTTGCTCTCTCCTCCAGCACCTTGTAGCTAGTGTTGGGCAATGATAGAAATATCTTGTGCGATTATTGCCAGGCACAACTCATGCAATAATTGTTAGAATTGCAATATATGTGTTTGCATGTTTAGACAACGTTTACGAAACTCAACCAGCCTAACCTCAAAGTACAAATTCTCATTTCTAGCTAGAAATACAAGTTTGTTAACATTGTCTGGGGACAATCGAGCTCGTAGTTTGCTAACTATATAACCAGCTTTACTGAATAAGTGTTCCAATGCAACACTGCCCTTGACGCCTCGACGGTTAGCCTTATTAGCCTCGAAGGAACCTTTGAGTGAATTCTAACGTACACATCATATAACGAGTGAGAAGAAATACCTAACTGGAAGTTAGTTGAATTCCACTTTAAACCTATTTGTACTGCGATTATCACTGTTAATGCTATATCAATCGTATATAATCATCGACGCGATATAATCGTTTCTGCAACTAAGGTGCGATTGCAGTATCGCATCTTACTAATATTGCAGTTTAGCGATAAAATCGTAGCATCGCCCAACACTACTTGTAGCCTTTCACCACCAACTTTAAGATGCCACACCCACACCCACCCATCCACATGTAATACAAGTGCCTACAGAAAAGAATACACAGCCACTGTACACATATACTCCTCTATGCTGCCTCTATGTATAATAGATATTTGTATTGATATTGAATCTCCTTTCAATGAAGCCAATATCACAAGGTCACGGTTCTAAATTAGTTATGGGTGTGTGTGCATATGTTTGTATGTACCTATGTGTGTGTGTGCTCCACTGAGTGTGTGTAATATGTAGATAGGTTTTGCATGACTAGGTTGCTGCATTATGAGAATTGGGAAGTTGAGTTTTACCATATCTCATAATGTGGATATTAGTGCTGCAATAGTGGCAAGGGAGTATACACTACAATGATGCCAGTAAGGTACACATTCAGTAGATTTAGTAGTAACATATTTACTAGAAAAGCAATTTTGCCAAAGAAAAATTTACATAGACAGTACCAGTGTTGCAAGACTTCACAGCTCAGATCAGGTGCCAGGAGAAAGAGAGCCACTGAGTGACGAACACTTACTTGCACATACTTACATGATAAAATACAGACAGCTACCCCCACCCGTTGCAGGTGTGCAGGTTTGTGCAACATGGTAGTCACCCTCTGAGCTAATGAGCTGTGAAGTCCTGCAGCAATATATAGACCCTTTCCATTAAGAAGGCAAGGAATGCAGTGGTCACTAATGACATCACATCCTGCAGCTAGCACTGGAAGCCAAAACATGGCTTATGTACGGGTTACTCAAACAACATGTACAAGAATATAAAAGCAGTTCTTAACACAGTGCCCCTGAGCATCATCAATCCAGGTCCTGGATCTGAGATGTGGTTTGTTGCCCTCTTCATCTTAGGTGCCTCTGGTAAGTTAGAAAGCACTTAGTCAGTCACGTAGTTTGCATTGCTGTTAGTAATAAAGTTTTGCTTCCACTCTACATCCTCTAGCCCTATCAAGCGGAGTTGTACCCGGGACTCCAGGTAAGCCTGCATCACTTTGGCACAAACGCTCTTGTACTTTACACTAGTATATACTGTTGTCTTGTTCAATGCCTCTGACTAGCTGGAGTGCGGCTTTGCAGTTAATGTGCACTTTTTGTGAAGTATTTGCCAAATCTGCCAAACATATCATCAATTACTGATGTTTCAGCCACATATGGTCTTCTTCGTCAGCATACTATCAATACTGTCAAACTGTACTTTGAGAAGGCCACTGCATGTGGCTAAAATATTGGTAATTGCTGATTAAATAAAGCAGATTTAGGTTGGAAGTGAACGAACTAGCTCTCAGCTCTAGACAAGGTGTACCTATGTTGTATTTACCATCTCCTTGACTCCTATACGCTCATATGCATTTTATTCGACAAGCATAAGATGTACTGTACCCTACCTGTAATAAAGATTATGCATACATAAACATATGCAATTTGTATATATAATTATACATATTTATATAGCAGTAATGCGGACTTACCTACCACGACGCCTTGTACACTAGCAACTCCCATGGCAGAACTTCGGCTTGCTATTGGGGTCTCGCCACCAAGGCAGTGGATGAGTCATCTGACATACTCATTTACAGGAATAGAAGTCCTAAAGCACATTTTCTAAGCGACATTTCCTAAGTAGCAGGCAATAAATCTGGTAGCACGCAGAAGTCCTTCTAGTCTCGCTAGCCAGACCGCATCCTCCCCTCCATCTTTTTACAAACTGACGTCATCGGTCCGCTTCCTCCCCGACCGATGACGTCAGTTTGTAAAAAATGGAGGGGAGGAAGCGGTCTGGCTAGCGAGACTAGAAGTCCCCTTCGACAAAACGTAATAAGGCATTCCGATAGGTAAAGCATCTGTGTTCGTCACGTGATAATGTCAGCACGTGCGCGTGCACGTGCGGATAATGAAAGCGCGAATGCGGCCATACGCTGGTAGGCAGCCGTGAAAAGATTAGCAAGATCCGCGGGACGGTATTCGCTCAAGGTTCAAGTTTTCAAGGCATATGAAACTTGAACACAAAGAAAAGAATGACTCCACTTCTTGCAGTCAATGCGGTGACAGGTTTGCGACATTTAGCTAGCTACGTAGCTACGTAGCTAGTTCCCATGGCATGGGTACCAATCCTACGTATGTAGCTAGCTAGCGTACAAAACCATTCACCGATCAGAACCTAAAGACCACAAACAAGAGCTGATATAGAGACCAGACCCCTTGTGCATGCACACATGCATGTTTAGATAGTCAAGTGATGATTAGCTAGTAGGTTGCATGCACAGCAGGAAGCTGGCTGTAGTGTAGCTACTCAGTGAAGTTTAAACCATGAATGAGAAAATGGTTGAGCAGCTACATGTCATCTGGTTTTAATTCAGTGCAATTTACTAGCCAAGAAATATTATGTTAATAATATTGAGCATTATTGTGTTAGATAGTACGTATATACATGAATAAAATGACATTTTGTGTTGGTAATTTAGTCATAGAAATATTATTAAACCAAACGTTTTGACAGTCAGCTGCTGGCTTCTTCAGTGGTTGGGAATACAGTGTGTGGGTGTGGGGTTATAAAGTAAATGGTGTGACAGGAAATGGATGATGAGGTTGGAGATGTAACAGGGGATGATGTGTGGTGATGTATGAATAATAATGTGATGTGTGGTAATGTATGAATAATGATAAGGACTATAGGAAACAATAATTTACCATTAAGTAATGTACATGAGAATAAGGAAAAATACATGCATAAGATGGAGGGAGAAGGTCAGAAAAGATGTCTGTATACAGGCAGTAATGCTCCAAGTCATGCATAATTACAAAAGTGTTCACAAAAGGCATGTGACACAAAAGCACACAACATGCAATATATATACACAGGTTATGAACCACAGTACTTAATAGTGCCCCTAAAGCAAAATGTATTATTTCATGTTTGTGTAGTGCAAGTTTTCACTATTCAAATTTCCTAAGCTTTTAGTTGGTGAAAATGCTGTCTTCTTGCCGATTTTGATGATGTCTGCCTACTACCTATAACAAAAATGAGGGACAACTCTTGTGCAATAATATGATGTGACAAAACATGACAGATATGGCTGACTTTGGAATCAAGCGCGTTGGAAATGTACTGCTTAGCTGGTCCAAAAGAAGCCAGTTACAGGACTACCAGCTATACCTCTGACACATACGTTACTACTTTCATGAAAGTGCAAGGCACACGGATGCTGTGATCTGATTTCGTCGTATATCATTGAGCTGGTTTACAGTAGCTTTGTACCATCACAGTCTGCTAAATTTGAATCAACTTGCTTTGAGTGCAGACTGCCTCTAAGAAATGAAACAGGCACGAAGTTGTACCTTAATCTGTTCAAAGGAGAATCTGTGATGACTGTCAACACAGTAGCACCAGCGAAGCTATCGTGTCTTCTTCTATGGGTCGAGAAAGAAAAGAATGAATACATACCCTTGCATGCACCCAGGTCCTTCCCAGAGCAATTGAGGAACATACGCAATTGGGTCCAGGGACAAGATGAGAGACTGAAGACAAAACTTAATCGTCTACAATACCGCTGGGCAGTGTTAGCATACTAGAGATGCTGTTCCAACTCCAACTACTTGCATTCACCTCATCAGTTGACTGCAACATGCCATAGATGCCAGCATATCCACAGAAAGCATGCACACCTGGAATTTGCCCCCCCCCCCCCCCCCACACAGCATATGAGACACATGAAGCACAGGGAAGGGACTGATCTGTGCATGGTGTTCCGTCACAGCAGAAAGTAGTTCGGTCCTTTCCACATGGCGTGCACATTGGGGCCAAGGTGACATCAAATGGTGATGCGTTTGACATTCTGATCTCCTCCCCTCAGCAGCAACAGTGTTTTTGGCAACTAAAAGGCCAAGCAAGCTGAATAGCGAAATTTGTACTACGATAATAGAAAATTTTGCTTTAGGCACAATCTATGAACTTTAAAACTTAGATGATTCTGCAAAATGTTCAGATGCCCTCTGCACTGCTGAACAAGATGTAGTTATACACTTGAAGGCTATGGAGAACCGCATGCATGAAAGTAGCAACACGTTATCTATATAGAGAGTGGCCTGCTTTAAGTGCTAAGTGTAAAATCAGTTGCATTTTGTTCTACAAGAAGCGTGTGACCAAAAGATAATGGGCCTAGATGTATGGGGTGTGGGGCGTGTTAAGGATATGCACATCCAAAATTGTAGTGTGCACACATTTGTGGGATGTAAAGTCTTGCAGCAAACCCAAGATGAGTCAAAATGTATGCAATAGACACCTGCTACCATGGTATACAACAGGATCAACAGGGTCAAGGCTCATGCTATGGTGTTAAACTGAGCAGGGACGTTGTTGGACAATCACATAACAAGAGGATAAAAGTTTTGTGACCAGCGAAGACCCTCAAGGGAAAAACGTCTCACTGCCATTTACCCTCTTGCTACTTGATTGCTAAACAACGTTCCCATGCAGGGTCTATAAATTTACTGTTGATGTAGATAAATACAGTGTCTTTGCATTACTTCTGTCCATGCATATAGGTGTAACATCAAATGACACAGCTGCAGAAGGCTCTGTAAGACTGGTGGGAGGGGATACTACGCTAGAAGGTCGTGTTGAGATCTTTCTTTCTGGACAGTGGGGCACTGTGTGTGATTACTACTGGGACCTTGCTGATGCTACAGTTGTGTGCCATCAGTTGGGCTACCCAAGAGCAGTTGAAGCTCCTAGATATGCTGCCTTTGGAGCTGGAAGTGGTCCATCCTGGTATTACCGTCTGTATTGTACAGGGACAGAGCGCAACCTGACAGAGTGTAGCAAGAGCAGCTCCGGCACTGGAAGTGCCTGCTCCCACTCACGAAATGCAGGAGCAGTGTGTTCCAGTCAGTCCAATGCACTCTTTTGCATTTATCTTTGCATGTCATGGTACATTTTTGCCTATATGTGCAACCTGCTGCTGTGTTAGTACTAGTTATCACATGGCCACGAGAACGCTAGCTAATTTATCACACGAGATCACGAAGCATCCGAGGGTGATAAATTAGCTAAGCGCTCAAGGGGCCATGTGATAACTGGCTTCTTGCAGTTCCATCTCCTTCTCTGTCGAATTGTTCCCGAATGAACACGACCAACGTTTCTATGGATATCAGCAAATGCTTTCTCTTTGGAAAGAACAGGTAAAATGCAAAAGCGTGCAGCATCAAAAGCAACCTCTTTATCAATGATGTTTTCCAGATAGGGCACAATCTGAAAACATTTCTTTACAGCAAGGACTGGGTGCTGAAAGTCCATCTTGCCTAGTGTTGCATAGCCAGACCGGTTGCGCCTGGTGAAAGCCATCTGGATACATGAGACTAGCTATATCTTGCCTAGGAGGTGAAAAGAAACGCAGCACAAGAGGCAAGGGTTTTGAAAAACGTTTCTAACACTGACAGAAACATTTCTTCAGTTTTAGTGCACTGTGTAACGGTATGAAGTGCGATTTGTCTGATACCCTAGCTGTACACTACAGACAAAGTACATGTGACTTTAAATCCCAGAGAGAATCTCTGATGTCATGTTACATCATTATTGCAATGATTGTCATTTGTATAGAAATTGTACTTGTAGCTGAAAGCGATCCAAATAATTGCGCCCATCATTACCAAGTGAAATGTGACTAAAGCCTGAAGAGTTGGTTAATGTTGTGAAGAGACGGAAGCTATAACTATTCATATTGGGCTAAAAAGATTATATCAATAGATTGACACTTGAACTTGAGGATTCCTGTCCATTTGCCATTTGGTTTCCAGTATATGTACTGTGTATGTGCATTACTTTATTGAAGTTTATTCTGTATTATGTTTCTGTATTTCTATAGATGAAACGTCAAATGACACAGTGGCAGAAGGGGCTGTTCGACTGGTGGGGGGGAATACTTCACTGGAAGGCCGTGTTGAGATCTTTCTCCTTGGCCAGTGGGGCACTGTGTGTGATTACAACTGGGACTTTGTTGACGCTACAGTTGTGTGCCATCAGTTGGGCTACCCAAGAGCAGTTGAAGCTCCTAGATATGCTGCCTTTGGAGCTGGAAGTGGTCCATCCTGGTATTACAGTCTGTATTGTACAGGGACAGAGCACAACCTGACAGAGTGTGACAAGAGCACCTACAACTTTGGACACGCCTGTCCCCACTCACGAAATGCAGGAGTAGTGTGTTCCAGTCAGTCCCATGCACTCTTTTGCATTTATCGTTGCATGTCATGGTACATTTTTGCCTGTGTGTGCAACCTGCTGCAGTGTTAGCACTAGTTATCACATGGCTACGAGAGTGCTAGCTAATTTATCACAGGGGTGATAAATTAGCTAAGCACCCGAGGGGCCATGTGATAACTGGCTTGTTGCAGCTCGATCTCCATCTCTGTCGAATCTTTATCGAATGAACGCAACCAACGTTTCTATGGATATCAGTGAACTCTTTCCTCTTTGGAAAGAATAGGTAAAATGCGAAAGCGTGTGGCATCGAAAGCAACCTCTCCACCAACTGAAAACTTTTCTTTACAGCAAGGACTCGGTGCTGAAAGTCCATCTTGCCTAGTCTTGCATAGCCAGACCGCTTGCGCCTGGTGAAAGCCGTCTAGATATGTGAGACTAGCTATATCATGCCTAGGAGGTGAAAAGAAATGCCGCACAAGAGGCAAGGGTTTTGAAAAATTTCTTCAGTTTTAGTGCACTGTGTAACGGTATGAAGTGAGATTTGTCTATTGAAAGTCAAACAATTGTATGAATTGCTACAATTATTACAATCACTTGGGCATTTTACAGTAGCTACAGTAGCTGGAAACGTCTTACCTATAAAGCATGGCTTGCTGTGGAGTGGATCAAAATTAATAGTAGAATGATGCATGCATGAATGTGTCATGCTTGCACTATGGGATACATTTACAACACACATAGTCTCTACTGTCAGACATTCACAGGAAAGTCCACAAGGTGATGACCATCAAGGATGTTTTCTTGGAGTGTAAGAATAAACATTTGCATTAGGTTGGACAATGTTTGGACACATAAATACGAGCCCTGTTTGAAGCAGTGTGTTATAAACAAACAATGCTTGTATGCTTCTAAATAAGGCTCTTGTGCACTATCCAAAACTAATGTACAGTTGTTGCCTTGATCTAACAACCCAAGCTGCAACAACTTTGCCTAACGTTCAAGCCAAGAATGCTACTTATAAACCATCACCACCACTGCTACCAGTAGTGCATTTCTGCTTGTATAGGACAGATATGTGATAGCTACAGTGTTCTGTGTCAAGTCTAACTTTCCATCAACTAGCACTGCTACTCTGCTTGCACCCATTGTGGTCATGACCACCTGGAACGTGTGTAGGTGGTGTTTTTACTGTACGAGCTAGCACATTGTCACCCTCTGAAAATTGCA
The DNA here is from genome assembly GCA_949841015.1 of Aplysina aerophoba. NCBI lineage: Eukaryota > Metazoa > Porifera > Demospongiae > Verongiida > Aplysinidae > Aplysina > Aplysina aerophoba. The sequence continues at coordinate 5,646,758 of OX465037.1, read as the reverse complement.
CTGCGTGGTGCTGCCAAAGTAGCCACACTATAAGTACATACACCACATCACATCTTACAGGTACAGTAGATGTACTGTACATGCATGTGTATTATCTCTTTATTATCTACACTCAAATAGATGTCACTTTAAGTGACACAGCTGCAGAAGGGGCTGTTCGACTGGTGGGTGGAAATACTACGCTGGAAGGTCGTGTTGAGGTCTTTCTCCTTGGCCATTGGGGAACTGTCTGTGATTACGACTGGGACCTTGCTGATGCTATAGTTGTTTGTCATCAGTTGGGCTACCCAAGAGCAGTTGCAGCTCCCAGGTCATCTTTCTTTGGAGCTGGAAGTGGTCCATCCTGGTATTACAGTCTGTATTGTACAGGGACAGAGCGCAACCTGACAGAATGTAGTACGAGCAACTACAACTTTGGAAGTGCCTGTTCCCACTCACGAGATGTAGGAGCAGTGTGTTCCAGTGAGTGCAGTTGTGGAATAATTGTCTTTTTCACACTAGAATATGATAATACCATATGTTTTCATGAATAGGGATATATCGTGGGAGCCTTACCTTGTTGTTTGTGTACTGCTCATTACATATCATAATTTGCTATAAATTACCCACCTACTCATGTTCAAATAAATCTACAGTGCAAATTCCTGGTTAAGGGAGCAAGTTCTATCTATGTACAGATGTCTCACTGAATCACACAACTGAAGAAGGTGCTGTTCGACTGGTGGGAGGAACTACTCCTCTAGAAGGCCGTGTTGAGATCTTTCTCCTTGGCCATTGGGGAACTGTGTGTGATTACGACTGGGACTTTGTTGATGCTATAGTTGTGTGCCGTCAGTTGGGCAACCTACAAGCAATTGAAGCTCCTAGATATGCTGCCTTCGGAGCTGGAAGTGGTCCATCCTGGTATTCCAGTGTGCGTTGTACAGGGACAGAGCGCAACCTGACAGAATGTAGCAAGAACACTTACAACTTTGGAAGTGCCTGTTCCCACTCACGAGATGTAGGAGCAGTGTGTTCCAGTGAGTGCAGTTGTGGAATAATTGTCTTTTTCACACTAGAATATGATAATACCATATGTTTTCATGAATAGGGATATATCGTGGGAGCCTTACCTTGTTGTTTGTGTACTGCTCATTACATATCATAATTTGCTATAAATTACCCACCTACTCATGTTCAAATAAATCTACAGTGCAAATTCCTGGTTAAGGGAGCAAATTCTATCTATGTACAGATGTCTCACTGAATCACACAACTGAAGAAGGTGCTGTTCGACTGGTGGGAGGAACTACTCCTCTAGAAGGCCGTGTTGAGATCTTTCTCCTTGGCCATTGGGGAACTGTGTGTGATTACGACTGGGACTTTGTTGATGCTATAGTTGTGTGCCGTCAGTTGGGCAACCTACAAGCAATTGAAGCTCCTAGATATGCTGCCTTCGGAGCTGGAAGTGGTCCATCCTGGTATTACAGTGTTTCTTGTGTGGGGACAGAGCTGAATCTGACCCAGTGCAGCCGTCGGACCTATAACTTTGGCAGTGCCTGCTCCCACTCTAATGATGCAGGAGTAGTCTGTTCCAGTGAGTTTCAGAGCACTCTTGCCTTTGTCATTTGCACATGACTGAAATGTATATGCATGAGTGTATATGATGTATATGTGTATTGCCATGTGTTGTAGTGTGCCAGTATATATATATAGAGAGAGAGAGTATGCATTCGTACAAGCGAAGTGTTACCTTGTTTAATGGACATCTGTTTGTCATAGTATATGCACTGTTGTCATCAGTTTTTAAGGCAGCCACTATTATGGTTTTCATTGTGCGCCTGTCATATGGCTTCATATTATGAAATATCTGTCTGTTTATAATAATTTATAACGTTGATGTTGCAGTAGTACAATTGTACTAAAATTTATATTGTAAAGTACATCAGTATTGTAAACTATTGCTGTATGCTGTATGTGACTGTAAACGCTACACAACGAAGGTAATGTAGCGTTTACAGCCATCTATTTCAGGCACTATAATTTCACCTTCATGAAACCGTAGCTCTGGTGATGTTCTGGCACAGCCCATACAATTAGACTTGCTGTGAAAGAGACCAGCACGGCTTTGATATCGTAAAACAATAAGGGAGAAATCAGTTTACATATATATTGTAACGTTCGCCGAGGTCAACACGTACAGTGGTCACAGTTGCTTAAACTCAATGATTGCCCAGGACAGGACTGCTGATGCTGTACAAAGATCTCATTTATAGGCTCCTAAGGCGAATGTTCTAGAGCATGCAGATCATAACATGTCAATCAAATCAAGTCACAAAGATCTAGAAGGTTCTTGCATCTCATTAGATCAGGTCCTGTCAGTGGCTGTCATTACACCATATAACAAGAAAATGGCTTTTGTGTTAGGGCGAACTCTCGAATTGTGCATCGTATCTAGTGCGCTCTGACATCAAAGCCGTAATGTACATATCTTAAACACTACTACGGTGCTATTGTGGCTATGTGATACCCTAGCTGTACACTACAGACAAAGTACATGTGACTTTAAATCCCAGAGAGAATCTCTGATCTCATGTTACATCATTATTGCAATGATTGTCATTTGTATAGAAATTATGCTTGTAGCTGAAAGCGATCCAAATAATTGCGCCCATCATAACAACCAAGTGAAATGTGACTAAAGCCTGAAGATTTGGTTCATGTTGTGAGGAGACGGAAGCTATAACTATTCATATTGGGCTAAAAAGAATTATCAATAGATTGACACTTGAACCTGAGGATTTCTGTTCACTTGCCATTTGGTTACCAGGGAGTCGTATTATGTAGCTTTGATTCTCTATCCTTTGACACTGACATTGACTGAATTTTTGTTCTTCCGTAAAAGTGTACTTGTCATTTTATAATGGAGCATGATTGAAAATGAAATGACTTCTACAGTACATAATTGTGATGTCATGATGTCATATACGTAGATTCTCTGGAATTTAGGGACGTGTACTGTGATGATTGAAAGTTCTAAACCATAAACACGAGTGTGACACGCATACAGTTTGCGAGTGCCAAAGTACACGTGCGTGTAAGCAAATACACTCACGTTCTTAACACCTTATCTTGTACAATTATTTATTTGGCGACGTGTGTAACAGTGTGAAGTCATCATCCAGTCACGAAAGTCATCCAGCCCGCATTCTTGTTCCCAGTGAAAAATCCAGCAACGAGTTGTAGCACGATTTGTGATTCTTTCCTCCTTGCTCAAAGTTCAGACGATGATTAAGAGTCATGCACCAAACACAGACATAGTCTGCAAAGATACTCATTTCTGTGATCTGAAACTACACTAGCTGAGAGATTGGAGTGATGGTACTCTCAGAATTAACCAAATGTTTTGCCCCAATCCCGGGTCTTCATCAGTGGTAACAAATAATATATACATGTCAAAGCTGGTAACATATATGTGAGTGGTGGGAGGGGTAGGTAAGGAGGGAAATGGTTGTAGATAAAGTGCTGTGTAAAAAAAAGGAAAAGGGAGAGTGAAGGACATGAAGGGTACAAGATAAAGGTAATGAGTAAAAATGTGTGGTAGTGAGATTGTTAAAGCCTAAAGTTGGGTGGAGGCTCACTGGTTGAAGCGTGAGGATGGTGGATGAGGAGGTCATATACTGGAAGGAGATTGCCTTCATTCCTGTTCATGGCTCTTGTCTCTGACCGAATGTGCTATGATTCCAGTATTCATCTTCAATGGAACTGCTGTTCGACATCCATCACTGTGGCACCTTCCCAGTCAATGTCATGCGACTGCTGTGCCGCGTGCTCCACTACTGCAGACTGCACTAGATTGCCACTTGTTAGAGACCGCTGGTGCTCCTTCCGCCGGTGGACCAAAGTTCTGCCTGTTTGGCCTACATACACCTTGGGGCAGTCCTTGCAGTGGATCCTGTAGATCATTCCTGCTTTCTGCTATACATGGATGCAGTCCTCAACGTAACTAGTGCCTGCCTCAGGGTGTGATGTGGTTTATAACAGGTGTGGATCCCCAGCAGAGAGAGGATGCACCAGATGGATTCTGAGGGGTGTCGGATGTACGACATGACCACCACAGCTCTGCACGTGTCCAGTTCAGGGATAGATGTTGGTTCTAGGGGGGACGGTTGCCAGTTCCTCTTCACCAGTCCTGTGGAGTAACCATTGTTGCTTAGGGCTCCTGCAACCTGTTTCTTCTCCACGTCCCTATCTTAGATATTGGAGCAGATCCGGCCTATCAGGGTGAGAAGTGTTTAGCCCACTGCCACTTTGTGTGCTAGTGGGTGGTAAGTGTCACAGTCTAGGTACCGATCTAAATGGGTCTTTATTTAAAGACTGTGGTGGTCTGTGAACCATCGCTGTGACGCATCACTCTGGTATCTAGAAATGGGTGTGATCCTTCCTGTTCCAACTCTATTGTGAACTTGATGGTTGGTTCAGTAGAGTTTAGGTGGTCATGGAACTGTGTGGAACTGCCCTGTGGGCCAACCATTTCCCGCCTCACCTGCCCCTCCCACCACATGTATATAGCTTTGCTATGCATTATTACTTACCACGGATGAAGACCCTAGACTGGGTCAAAACGTTTGGTTAATTGAATTTCTGACAGTACCATCAGTCCAATCCCCCCCCACAGTTAGTGGAGTTTCAGATCGCAAAGATGAGTATACCACAGAGAGATCTTTAAACTGAAAGATACTCATTACTGTGCACATAGCAAAGAAGATCATTTACTGTTATAAATAAGTAACCGCCGTGTTTTTGCTCCAATCTTTAGGTTGAATTGTCCTGCTATTAATTAAGTTTCATCAGTAGTTGTGTTTTAGCTCATAAGTTCAGTGGAACATCATATCATCCTCTACAAAATAAATGACTAAATAATTGTTTGCTGTTCCTTGGAATTGTACTTGTCATTTTATAAAGCAAATTAAAATCACTTTACATACACGATCATGCTTTCATGAAGTCATGGTGATACTCTTGTATTTAGAAACATGTGCCCTCTGTCCGTGGCTTACGTCTATGGGATTAAGAGTCATGCACCAAACCAAACACCAGTCTACAAAGATACACATTTCTGTAGCAACTGGGTTCATTTACTGTTAAAGTGAGTAACCACCATGTGCATGAGTTCTCTCAATGCATGTTTGCATATTCCCATAGATGTAACGAGAAATGACACAGTTGCAGAAGGCTCTGTTCGACTGGTGGGAGGAACTTCTCCTCTAGAAGGTCGTGTTGAGGTCTTTCTTCTTGGCCATTGGGGCACTGTGTGTGATTACAGCTGGGACTTTATTGACGCTATAGTTGTGTGCCGTCAGTTGGGCTACCCAAGAGCAGTTGAAGCTCCTAGATATGCTGCCTTTGGAGCTGGAAGTGGTCCATCCTGGTATTTCAGTGTGCGTTGTACAGGGACAGAGCGTAACTTGACAGAATGTAGCAGCTCCAGCACAGGAAGTGCCTGCTCCCACTCACAAGATGCAGGAGCAGCGTGTTCCAGTCAGTACCCATGCACTCTTTGCATTTATTGGTGTGTGTGTGTGTGTGTGTGTGTGTGTGTGTGTGTGTGTGTGTGTGTGTGTGTGTGTGTGTGTGTGTGTGTGTGTGTGTGTGTGTGTGTGTGTGTGTGTGTGTAGTGCATTGATGTTATTAAAATGGCAGCAGCATGTGGCAGAGGCTGCCCAATCAGTGTTAGATCACGAAACAGTAAAATAACAATAGTTGCCATCTGCATAGAAAAATGCTCATGATGGGTGGTACTTTTATGGAATACAGCCCTCTAATGGATTTGTGACCAAGTGTATATAACTGAACTACATTGAGCATATACAACAGACGTTATCATGAAGAGACAGAAGCTAAGTAAATTGGGCTGGAGAATATAGTTTATTATTTTACAAGTAATTGAACATTGAGCAAGAGTTGGCGTAATCTAGACCACCTAGTATTTGAGTTCAAGGGACCTGCCCTATTCAATGTACATTCTTGATGACTTTAATTTTCTATATACTCCAAGTATAACTGAGATCTGCAGTGCCTTTAAATAATCTGGGTGCACTGTATTAGAATTTTTGTATTTTGTACATTGTATGATACTGCTTTTCTGGTTGTGGGACAAATATATATAGAGATAACACTGTTGTATGTTTTAATTCCTGTATGATGTGATGTTGATTTCATGGATATCATTTGCCTTAACTAGCCTCTTGTGCAAGTGTAAACTACTGGTGAAATGAGCATTTACTGTTTCTGCATGCAGATGTCACACTAAGTCATGCAACTGAAGAAGGTGCTGTCCGACTGGTGGGAGGAACTACTCCTCTAGAAGGTCGTGTTGAGGTTTTTCACCTCGGCCATTGGGGCACTGTGTGTGATTCCAACTGGGACTTTATTGATGCTATAGTTGTGTGCCGTCAGTTGGGCAACCTACAAGCAGTTGAAGCTCCTAGATATGCTGCCTTCGGAGTTGGAAGTGGTCCATCCTGGTATTCCAGTGTGCGTTGTACAGGGACAGAGCGTAACCTGACGGAATGTAGCAAGAGCAACTCCAACTTTGGAAGTGCCTGTTCCCACTCACGAGATGCAGGAGCAGTGTGTTCTAGTCAGTCCCATGCACTCTTGCACATTCTTATGTACATGTGATTGAAATGTGGTTGTACATGTTCATGTATGTAGATACTGTATGTATTTATAAGTGAGAAATTAGTTATTTCGTCACCTCCAACGATCACCAATATTTGGAATTTTGTGGTTAAAGGGTTAATGGACATCTATCTGATTATTCTAATCTCATACATTCGGTAAGTGTGTTTTTTCACAGACGTGAACCACCGGCGGAGTGCATGTGATAGTTATTCTCAGGGAGATTAACTCTGTGTTATTACAATGACAGCAGCATGTGGCAAAAGCTGCACAACCAGCTTTGGCTCACTCCTCGCTAAATTACAATAGTCCCCATCTACATAAAAATGCTCATGGTGGGAGGGACTTTTAAGGAATAGCCCCTAATTGATGGACATGTGATCATAACTAGAGCTTAGAGATGTCCAGTAGATGTTATGAGTAATCTAGATTGGAAATCCGAATTAACCTGTGAAGAAAATGGCGAAACGCAGTCACATATGGACAGATGACGAAATCCGCTGGCTTTTGGCCATCTGGAGCTAAGATGCTATTCAACGTGAGCTAAATGGATGTTATATGAAGGATCCCGTGTGGCAGATAATTGTACAACAGTTAAAGAGACAGGACAGCAGTTTCAACTGTTCTTCAACGCAGTGCTCAACAAAAGTTAAGCAAGTCAAGAAGCAATACAAAGATGAAGTCGACAAACTTCACAAGAGTGGAGTAGGGCTAGAAAGTGATGATGAGCTCCTCTTCAGGTTTGTAGATGCTAAGAATGCAGCCTGAAGCATCAACACGCACTGTCGTCTCAGCCTCCGCAATCTGAACATTTGTTGCTGATCTTGAATTCCTACCTACAGCCTTTAAATTTCTAATCATCGCTGCTGCCTAAGTCAGCGTCTCAAGAAACAGTGAATTAAACACAAAATCATGGTGAGCAAAATCTCGGTATGGAATTGGTACGACATCTTGATACGTAAAAAAACACAATCGCAAGTGTCACAAAGAACTGCATATGAACACAAAATTGGCTTAATATGGATTGAATCCAGATTGAGTACCATGTAAAAAGGGTCTTAGTATATTATCAGTCGTATTTGACTTACGTACTTGACGACTTTAATGTTAAGTATAACAGAGCAGTGCCTTTAAGAAAAACTAGGTAGGCTGTATTACAATTTTTGAAGACACTGAAAAAGTATTGACACTGCTTTTCTGGTTACATGACAAATTAGATATATGTAGATACAGTAATGTTGTATGTTTTAATTCCGGTATGATGTGATGATTAATGCATAGCTATCATTTGTCTTCACTAGCCTCACTCATCTGCAACTTGAGTAAGTGTAAATTACTAGTGAAATGAGCATTTAATGTTTCTGTATGCAGATTTCACACTAAATCAAACAACTGAAGAAGGTGCTGTTCGACTGGTGGGAGGAACTACTCCTCTAGAAGGTCGTGTTGAGGTCTTTCTCCTTGGCCATTGGGGCACTGTGTGTGATTACAACTGGGACTTCGCTGACGCTACAGTTGTGTGCCGTCAGTTGGGCTACCCAAGAGCAGTTGAAGCTCCTAGATATGCTGCGTTAGGAGCTGGAAGTGGTCCATCCTGGTATTCCAGAGTTGATTGTACAGGGACAGAGCGCAACCTGACAGAATGTAGCAAGAGCAACTCCAACTTTGGAAGTGCCTGTCCCCACTCACGAGATGCAGGAGCAGTGTGTTCCAGTCAGTCCCATGCAGTCTTGTATATTTTTTTTTTTGTGTGTGTGTGTGTGTGTGTGTGTGTGTGTGTGTGTGTGTGTGCGCGTGTGTGTGTGCGTGTGTGTGTGTGTGTGTGTGTGTGTGTGTGTGTGTGTGTGTGTGTGTGTGTGTGTGTGTGTGTGTGTGTGTGTGTGTGTGTGTGTGTGTGTGTGTGTGTGCATGTCCAATGGTCTTTGTGAACTGTTTACTTGATGAGGATAATTGCAAGAGATTGTAACTTGTGTATATTGTTAAAATGATGATGTGACAAATGCTACTCGATATTGGTTGTGGTTCATAACGGAAGAAATCAGTTGTGAAGACTGGGTTATAATGGTAACAGAATTGTTTGCTGTTCCTTGGAAATGAAAATCACTTTACGTACATAATCATCATTACATGAAGTCACGGTGATACACTTGTATTAGCAACTGGGATCATGAGTTCTTTCAATGCATGTTTGCATATTCCCATAGATGTAACGACAAATGACACAGTTGCAGAAGGTTCTGTAAGACTGGTGGGAGGAGATACTCTGTTGGAAGGTCGTGTTGAGGTCTTTCTCCTTGGCCATTGGGGCACTGTGTGTGATTACAACTGGGACATTGTTGATGCTATAGTTGTATGCCGTCAGTTGGGCAACCTACAAGCAGTTGAAGCTCCTAGATATGCTGCCTTTGGAGCTGGAAGTGGTCCATCCTGGTATTACAGTCTGTATTGTACAGGGACAGAGCGTAACCTGACAGAATGTAGCAAGAGCACCTCCAACTTTGGAAGTGCCTGTTCCCACTCTCGAGATGCAGGAGCAGTGTGTTCCAGTCAGTCCCATACACTCTTGTGCATTGTTATGTATACATGATTGAAGTGTGTGTGTGCGTGTGTGTGTGTGCGTGTGTGCGTGTGTGTGTGTGTGTGTGTGTGTGTGTGTGTGTGTGTTGTGTGTGTGTGTGTGTGTGTGTGTGTGTGTGTGTGTGTGTGTGTGTGTGTGTGTGTGTGTGTGTGTGTGTGTGGGTAAGGTACATAAACCTGTTGCCATTGTTATTAGCCTCAATCTGATTCAAATCTCACAGACATGTCACGGATTTTGCTGCATGCATGAATTTCATACCAATAGAGTAGATGTGACTGTAAATGTGATGTACAATGCAGGAAGAGTAAAACTGTAAATCCCTAAACAGAATCACACTGACGTAATGTATTTAGCACCACTAACACTGTACATTACTAACACTTTACATAGGAATACTTGTAGTTGAATGCACCTCCAAAATATCACCCTCTGAACAACCTAGTGAATAACTGGACTAGAGCAAAGAGATGTAGATGTCGTCATTACAAGAAAGACAGAAGCTGAGTCAGCAGCCAGTGTTAGAAAATGCTCATGAGAGCAGCCTTGCTATTCTCTGTTGCTCCCAGATTCACATTACTTTATGCCCTTACATAATCAATCAATCTCTTTGCAACTAGTTGTTTACTTCTATTCTGTTACTCAGCCAATTCAAACGCTCCTTTATGTTTATAGATGCAGTTGTGACAGCATCATTTTTGACAATATGCATAGCCATCTCTCACAATTTGCCTCTTCTGTAAACAGTTTACCAAGACCTTCAGGTTGAATTGTCCTGCTTTTCAGCAGTTGTGTTTTAACTCATCAAAGAATTTGCTATCATTTTAGTGGAACTACCAGTCTCTAGAAACATACAACAGAATTGTTTGTTGTTCCTTAGGAAAATGAAAATTACTTTAATATGATTACATGAAGTCATGGTGTTACTCTTGTATTATTTTATAATAGAGACATGTACGCTCTGTTCGTGGCTTACATCTATGGGATTGAGAGTCACATATGAAGTTGTTGTAATCATTTCCTTACATTCCACACCTGAAGGTGACTAAATATCTCAAGAAAATGAGCATTTCAAGAAAATTTGCATCTTAAGCTAAATATCTCTTTGCTTGCTCTTTTATTTAACAAAGGGAGGCCACCTTGATGTTGTATGACTTGTGCCCATTGCAATGATATACAAATTGTTGGACTTACCACACTCCTGGGTTCGCTAATTGCTTCTGAATTTAGTATGGTCTGCTATGTACATTATTAGGGAAATATCCACTGCTTGTTTTAATGTCTAAATAATATCGCTATAGTATGAAAACAAAGAAAAGGTAACGAACAACTCTTTGGGTGTGAAGTGATCTATCCATCTGTGAAGGTGTTAGAGGCGTCTTGTGCTCAGGTGGCACGCTATTTCAAGTTATACCATGTCAGGTTCTGCTTGTTTCCATCTGTATCCAAGTCTTCAAGGACATTGTGCCTAGCTGCATTCTTTCTACTCAGGTTCCAATTAGCATCAAACATCATCAAAGAAAGGCGTGAAAGGAAACGATCACAACAACTTCATATGTGCACCAAACCAAACACCAGTCTACAAAGATACACATTACTGTAGCAACTGGGATCATTTACTGTTAAAATGAGTATAACCACCATGTGCATGAATTCTTTCAATACATGTTTGCATATTCCCATAGATGTAACGAGAAATGACACAGTTGCAGAAGGCTCTGTAAAACTGGTGGGAGGAGATACTCCTCTAGAAGGTCGTGTCGAGGTCTTTCTCCTTGGCCATTGGGGCACTGTGTGTGATTACAACTGGGACTTTGTTGATGCTATAGTTGTGTGCCGTCAGTTGGGCAACCTACAAGCAGTTGAAGCTCCCAGATATGCTGCCTTCGGAGCTGGAAGTGGTCCATCCTGGTATTACCATGTGTATTGTACAGGGACAGAGCGTAACCTGACAGAATGTAGCAAGAGCATCTCCAACAGTGGAAGTGCCTGCTCCCACTCACGAGATGCAGGAGCAGTGTGTTCCAGTGAGTCCCATACACACTCTTGTGCATTTGTATGTACACATGTTTGAAATGTGGTTGCACTTGTGAATGTACATACGTACATGCATGTGTGCGCTATGTATGTATATGCGAGATTCGTGTTGTTGCCATGTTAGTGGATATTTATCTGATCTCAGACATTTAGCTAGTGTTTCCCACAGACGTGCACCACAGGCAGAGTGCATTTGAATGTTATTTCCAGGGACAATTACAGATTCCTCAAGGATTGCAGCAATCTGATGAGGAGGATGAATTGCATAAGGAGGTGTGGTATACCTGGAGACAACATAGTCAGTTTACTACATGGTATTGCTTTTCATCCTGCCACACCCAGCAAAGTTCAAAGTCTAATCATTACGTGATAAGTCTTGGTGACACGCGATCTTATCACCTTTTTGTTCTGAGAAGGCATAAAGTGAGAAGTAACTTTGATGGCAAATCAATAAATCAATACTTGACATCCGTGTATGTGACAGACAGAAAACAATTAGTACTGTGTATATATATAAGCAGCACTTACAATAGGTAACCAGAAGGTCTGAATTCAACCAATGCATGAATACACTCTAGTGTAGTTGTTCACTGCATCCAATGCATGAATACACTGTAGTGTGTTGCACTGATGGCGAACACTCAGTGTAGTGTTGGTTGTTGGGGAGAGTCCTACAAGTGGCTGATATGAGGGATGGGCTGGTAAGACTGGGTAGGAAACTCATCAGATTGCTACAATCTGAATGTCTGCTGTTGACACTCCCGCTGCCTGAGCTTTGGAGGTCACAGCTCCACATGTAGAGTGGGGGGGGGGGGAACCAAGGTGTCAACTCAGAAATCTGCCATATATCTCTGAATCCATTTAGCTATAGTACATGGTTTCACAGGAGCATACAGCTATCTGACTGAGATAAAGAAGGGGTTAGTGGCCCCAGCTTGTCTCATCTCCTGAGATCTTGCATCATACTCCCTCAGGGCTTAGATTAGACATAGCTTTGGTGATTCTTGAAAAAAATGGGTAGCAGGCCTCAATCGATGGCCCATTCCTCCTGGATTTATATAATTAGGCCAGAGATAATAAATCTCGCACTATTTGTCTGATATGATCGATGATTGAGATCCAATGCTGCAAGATTATCTGTCTGCATTGCTTAAGGCCACAAGCATTGCAACCTTGTGAGTAAGAGCTTGAAGGAGAGTTTGTTGTTCTCTGGGGGGGTTCTCAAAGTGGGTGAGGACTCCAGTTACATCCCAGATGCCAAAGTATCGAGGGGATGCTGGTCTGCTGTTGAATACGCCTTTCAGTAAGCGTGAGACGGGTGCTGGCCAACTGGTACTCCATAAACCTTCATGTGTGTCATCAAAATTGCTCCAAGGTTATGACTAGGTGCTTCTTCACCTCCTCCTTTGTTGATGCCATGACCAGCATGTTGTCTAGGTACAAATGACAGCAGCATGTGGCTGAGGCTGCACAGCCGGCATTAGCTTAATGCTCACTAAACAATAAAATTGCAATAGTTGCCATCCACGTGGCAAAATGCTTATGGTGGGAGACACTATTGAGGAATAGCCACCTGATGTATGACCAAGTGAATATAACCGTACTAGAGCATAAAGATGTATGGTAGATGTTTTCATGAGAAGACATAAGCCAAATAAGTTGGATGGAGAGTAGTTTATTATCTGTAGGTAGTCCTTACATAATGAGCAACAGTCAGCATCATTTAGCGAATTTAAACCAATTGGCATATGAGTTCAAGGTGCTTAGTATAATCTGCCCTATTTGACTTACGTACTTGACGACTTTAATTTTCTAAACTCCAAGTATAACCGAGGTCAGCAGTGCCTTTAAGAAAGTCTGACCCACTATTGGTCAACAAACTAGTGTAAAACTATCGATATTGTGACTATTGCCTCAGCCGTTATCGTGATGGTAGAAAATGCACTATCGCTCAGCCCTATGCATAAATTACTGGTGAAATGACCATGTATGTACCGTCTCTGTATGCAGATATCTCACTAAATCACACAACTGAAGAAGGGGCTGTCCGACTGGTAGGAGGGAATACTACGCTGGAAGGTCGTGTTGAGGTGTTTCTCCTTGGCCATTGGGGAATTGTGTGTGATTACAACTGGGACATTGCTGATGCTACAGTTGTGTGCCATCAGTTGGGCTACCCAGGAGCAGTTGAAGCTCTCAGGTCGGCTTCCTTTGGAGCTGGAAGTGGTCCATCCTGGTATTACGGTCTGCATTGTACAGGGACAGAGCATAACCTGACAGAATGTAGCAAGAGCAGCTCCAGCACAGGAAGTGCCTGCCCCCACTCACGAGATGCAGGAGCAGTGTGTTCCAGTCAGTCCCATGCACGCCTGTGCATTGTTATGTACACATGATTGAAATGTAGTTGTACATGCATGTGCATGCTATGTATTTACATGCAAGATTCTGTTGCCTTGTTACATTTATCTGATTGAAAATCATCTTATTGGATATCACATTTATGTGATTATTCAAATCTCAGGCGTTTAGGTAGTGTTTCCCACAGATGTGTACCACAGGCAGAGTGCATGTGAATGTTAATCCCAGGGAGAATCACTCTGATGTTATTTAAATGACAGCAAGCATGTGGCAGAGGCTTACATACTTGACGACCTTAACTTTCTATATACTCCAAGTATAACTGAGATCAGCCAGTGCCTTTAGAAAATCTGGGTGGGCTGTATTAAGATTTTGAAGACATTCAAGAAGTATTGATACTGCTTTTCTGGTTATGTGACTAATAAGAGATGGTACAGTAATGTTGTATGTTTTAATTCCTGTATGATGTGATGTTTAATGAAATTTGCCTTAACTAGACTCACTCATGTCCAATTTGAGCAAGTGTAAATTACTAGTGAAATGAGCATTTACTGTCTCTGCATGTAGATGTCACACTAAATCACACAACTGAAGAAGGTGCTATCCGCCTGGTGGGAGGAACTACTCCTCTAGAAGGCCGTGTTGAGATCTTTCTCCTTGGCCACTGGGGAACTGTGTGTGATTACAACTGGGACTTTCTTAACGCTATAATTGTGTGCCGCCAGTTGGGCAACCTACAAGCTGTTGAAGCTATCGGGTCGGCTTCCTTTGGAGCTGGAAGTGGTCCATCCTGGTATTACAGTGTGCGTTGTAGAGGGACAGAGCATAACCTGACAGAATGTAGCAAGAGCACCTCCAACTTTGGAAGTGCCTGTTCCCACTCACGAGATGCAGGAGCAGTGTGTTCCAGTCAGTCCCATGCACTCTTTTGCATTTGTGCGTGTGTGTGTGTGTGTGTGTGTGTAGTGCACTGATGTTATTAAAATGGCAGCAGCATGTGGCAGAGGCTGCCCAACCAACTTTGGTTTGCTGCTCACTAAACAATAAAATTACCATAATTGCCATCTGCATAGTAAAATGCTCATGATGGGTGGTACTTTTATAATTGCCATCTGCAAAGATGTTATCATGAAGAGACAGAAGCTAAGTAAATTGGGCTGGAGAATATAGTTTATTATTTTACATTACATATTTTTACATTACAATTGAATAATGAGCAAGAGTTGACGTTATTCAGACCACTTAGTATTTGAGTTCAAAGGACCTGCCCTATTTAATGTTCATTCTTGACGACTTTATTTTCTATATACTCCAAGTATAACTGAGATCTGCAGTGCCTTTAAATAATCTGGGTACACTGTATTAGAATTTTTGTATTATTTACATTGTATGATACTGCTTTTCTGGTTGTGGGACAAATATATATAGAAATAATACTGTTGTATGTTTTAATTCCTGTATGATGTGATGTTGATTTCATGGATATCTATCATTTGGCTTAACTAGCCTCCTGAGCAATTACTGGTGAAATGAGCATTTACTGTTTCTGTATGCAGATGTCACACTAAGTCATGCACCTGAAGAAGGTTCTGTCCGACTGGTGGGAGGAACTACTCCTCTAGAAGGTCGTGTTGAGGTTTTTCACCTTGGCCATTGGGGCACTGTGTGTGATTCCAACTGGGACTTTATTGATGCTATAGTTGTGTGCCGCCAGTTGGGCTACCCAAGAGCAGTTGGAGCTCCTAGATATGCTGCCTTCGGAGCTGGAAGTGGTCTATCCTGGTATTACCGTGTGTATTGTACAGGGACAGAGCGTAACCTGACAGAATGTAGCAAGAGCATCTCCAACAGTGGAAGTGCCTGCTCCCACTCACAAGATGCAGGAGCAGTGTGTTCTAGTGAGTCCCATACACACTCTTGTGCATTTGTATGTACACACGATTGAAATGTTTGTGTGTGTGCATATATGTGTGTGTGTGTACATGCACAAATGTACTATGTATGTATGTACAATCATACATGCATACAACTGAGACACTGTAGTCATTACTATTAGCCTCAATATGATTCTAATCTCACAGACACCTCACAAATTTTGCTGCACGCATGAATTTGATACCAACAGAGTAAATGTGATGTGCAATGCAGGCAGAGTAAAACTGTAAATCCCCAAACAGAATCATCACTGATGTAATGTATTTAGCATCACTAACACTGTAGTGGTCCTTGTGACCAGAGAAGCTGAGTGAATTGGAATAGAGAATAGTTTCATATTCTTATATTCAGATTCTAGATCAGTTTCATATATGATTCTATAGGTATGTACATATGTAATCGCATGGATATTGAGAAAGACTTATCTGGAGGTTTTGATCACTTGTCATCTGGGATTCAAGGACTTCTAATTTGACTAACTTTGATTCTCTATCCTCTTGACCTGACTTTGACTGACTTGATAATATTATCGAATTCTTTGATGAGCAAAACACAACTGTTAATAATACTCATTAGCAGGATGCTTTGACCCAAAGGTCTTTGTCAACTGTTTACTTGATGAAGAATACTGTTACTTATGTATGTGTATACTGTTAAAATGATGATGTCACAAATGCTTGAGTAAACATCAAGGAGTGGCAGGATATTAGTTGTGATTCAAAACGGAAGTTATAAGCAATAAAGTAATGGTGGAAGTTAATTTCACGACCAACTACAAACTACCAGCCTCTAAAACGTATACAACAGAATTGTTTGCTGTTCCTTAGAAAATGAAAATCACTTTACGTACATAATCATGATTACATGAAGTCATGGTGATACACTTGTATTTTGAGATCACAGAGACATTTACGCTCTGTCCATGGCTTTAGTCTATAGGAGTAAGAGTTATGCATCAAACCCAACACCAGTCTACTAAGATACACACTACTGTAGCAACTGGGATCATTTACTGTTAAAATGAGTAATCACCATGTGCATGTGTTCTTTCAATGCATGTTTGCATGTTCCCATAGATGACACAGTTGCAGAAGGCTCTGTAAGACTGGTGGGAGGGGACACTACGCTGGAAGGTCGTGTTGAAGTCTTTCTCCTTGGCCAGTGGGGCACTGTGTGTGATTACAACTGGGACTTTCTTGATGCTATAGTTGTGTGCCGTCAGTTGGGCAACCTACAAGCAGTTGAAGCTCCCAGATATGCTGCCTTCGCAGCTGGAAGTGGTCCATCCTGGTATTCCAGAGTTGATTGTACAGGGACAGAGCGCAACCTGACAGAATGTAGCAAGAGCAGCTCCAACAGTGGAAGTGCCTGTTCCCACTCAAGAGATGCAGGAGCAGTGTGTTCCAGTCAGTCCCATATACACTCCTGTACATTTGTATGTACACATGATTGAAATGTGGTTGCACATGTGAATGTACATACATACATGCATGTGTGTGCTATGTATGTATATGCGAGATTCGTGTTGTTGCCATGTTAGTGGATATTTATCTGATCTCAGACATTTGGTTAGTGTTTCCCACAGATGTACACCAGAGGCAGAGTGCATGTGAATGTTATTCCCAGGGACAATTACAGATTCCTCAAGGATTGTAGCAATCTGATGAGGAGGATGAACTGTATGAGGAGGTGTAGGATACATGGAGACAACATAGTCAGTTTACTACATGGTATTGCCTTCCATCCTGCCACACACCAGCAGAGTTCAAAGTCTAATCATTATGTAATAAGTCTTGGTGACACGCAATCTCATAGCCTTTTTGTTCTGAGAAGGCATGAAGTGAGAAAGTAACTTTAATGGCATATCAATACATCCATACTGGACATTTGTGTATTAAAGAATTTATCTTTAAGATTGACTGGATAAATATTTCTGTGGCAATTGGGTTTATTTACTGTTTAAAATTCATCATTACCCTGCATGACTTTTGTCTGTGCATATGTACATATTTCTATACAGATGTCACGTCAAATTACACAGCTGGAGAAGGGGCTGTTCGACTGGTGGGAGGGGATACTGTGCTGGAAGGTCGTGTAGAGGTCTTTCTCCTTGGCCATTGGGGCACTGTTTGTCATTACAACTGGGACTTTCTTGACGCTATAGTTGTGTGCCATCAGTTGGGCTACCCAGGAGCAGTTGAAGCTCCTAGATATGCTGCCTTTGGAGCTGGAAGTGGTCCATCCTGGTATTCCAGAGTTGATTGTACAGGGACAGAGCGCAACCTGACAGAATGTAGCAAGAGAATCTCCAACACTGGAAGTGCCTGTTCCCACTCACGAGATGCAGGAGCAGTGTGTTCCAGTCAGTCCCTTGCACTCTTGTGCATTGTATGTACACATGATTGAAATGTGGTTGTGTGTGTGTATTTGTATGTGTGTGTGTGTGTGTGTGTGTGTGTGTGTGTGTGTGTGTGTGTGTGTGTGTGTGTGTGTGTGTGTGTGTGTGTGTGTGTGTGTGTGTGTGTGTGTGTGTGTGTGTGTGTGTGTGTGTGTGTGTGTGTGTGTAAAGAAGGCGTGTCGAAATGCCCCCCTTTGCGATCAAAAGAGAACAATTTAGAGACATGCAGGTTGGGAACGACATTAATCAACGCCAGGACTTTTTTTTCGAAAGATTCCTGAAGGAGCAGATGAGGAATGAGAGGCTGAAGTGTGAAGATCCCGAGGTCCTACAGAGGAGTCAAAGGAAAGCATCAGGCGACTGTGGAGCAGGACATTGCACACTATACCGGTCTTTCAGGTGGCCTCAGAAACTGACTCTGGACTGGCCATGCTATTGCCTCATCCTGTCTAGCAAAGCTCCTATCCCCTTTCACATTCAGGAATGTCTCCAGGATCTGCATTAATCAGTCACGTCTGATGGTGTCAAATGCCCTGCTCATATGTATTCCCAGTATCTCCATAGCCTCCTAATATTTTTGAGACTTAGCTGCCATCCAGCGGTAACCAAATACAATATCAGCAGTGCATCTGAAAGATAGGAATTGACCTTGCTGGAAATTTGTGCCAATATCACCAATGACAGCACCTTACGCAGAGTGGTAAGTAAGGCTATTGGTCTCAGGTTTGACAATGCTCCACTTGGCTTTCCTGGCTTCTATAACAGTATCAGTATTCCACGACCTAGTTCAAGTGGTTGGCCACGTTCCAGTGATTGATTGAATAATGCTGCCAATGGTGCATCCAATTGGTCTGCAACATACTTGAGTAGTTTACTGGGCAATGAGTCATATCCACAAGCGCGGCATTGTTAAGCTTCTTCATTGCGCTGTTCATGGTAAAGCGTTATTTTGTACAAGCTAGAAATGGGCTGAGAACCTTGCCCAAACCTTGCCAAGGTTTTCAGTTCGTTTCTAGCTGATAAAGAAAAACCCCTTATCATTTATGCAACTGCCAGCTGAGAAGCCTCCACTTTACTCAAATAGAACCTGCTCAACTAGAAAGTGAATAACTGAACTTTGACTAGAGACTTTGATGTTATCAGAACAGAAAACAAGTTGATTGGTCTAGAGAATAGAGTGCTTGCTTAGAGTGCTGGTTTAAGCACATGACTGTTGAGCACAAGAGTCGCCTGCAAAGTTTAGACTAGAAAACAGTTACTCTGAATTTTGGGTTCTAAGGACATATACAAAGCACTGTATATGTACAAAATTTTGTGGGACATCTTTTTAGGTGTGCTCTGTGGCTAAGGATCTTCACTGTTGAGGAATAAAATAATCGTGATGTCACTGGGTCATGGTGATCTGCTAGATTCCCTTTTGGCTGTCTCTGCCCATACTTTTGGTTTAAGTGAAATGCAAGAGAGGTTTCTCGATGAACCAATTCTGTGTGTGACTTACTTGTTCTTCTACGGGATTGAAGGTCATGCACCAACCCCAGACAAGTCTGCAATATGCACTGTGATCTATAATCCTGTGGTAACTGGGTTTATTTACCTTTACTTTTACTTATTAAGATTGACTGGATAAATATTTCTGTGGCAATTGGGTTTATTTACTGTTTCAAATTCACCATTACCCTGCATGACTACGTGCATATGTACATATTTCTATACAGATGTCACGTCAAATTACACAGCTGGAGAAGGGGCTGTTCGACTGGTGGGAGGGGATACTGTGCTGGAAGGTCGTGTAGAGGTCTTTCTCCTTGGCCATTGGGGCACTGTTTGTGATTACAACTGGGACTTTGCTGATGCTACAGTTGTGTGCCATCAGTTGGGCTACCCAGAAGCAGTTGAAGCTCCTAGATATGCTGCCTTTGGAGCTGGCAGTGGTCCATCCTGGTATTACAATGTGTATTGTACAGGGACAGAGCGCAACCTGACAGATTGTAGCAAGAGCACCTCCAACACTGGAAGTGCCTGTTCCCACTCACGAGATGCAGGAGCAGTGTGTTCCAGTTAGTCCCATGCACCCTTCAATTTGCATTTTTGTGTACACATGATTGCAGTGTGTGTGTGTGTGTGTGAGAGTGTGTGTATGTGTGTGTGTGTGTATGGTGATCAAAATGGTGAACGCAAACAAACGTGTGTAAAGATGGCATGTCGAAACATCCCCCTTTGCGATCAAAACAGAACAATTCAGAGACATGCAGGTTGGGAACGACATTAATCAACGTCAGGACTCTTTTTCGGAAGATTCCTGAAGGAGCAAATGAGGAATGAGAGGCTGAAGTGTGAAGGTCCTACAGAGGAGTCGAAGAAGAGGCACAGCATCAGGCGACTTTGGATCAGGACACTGCACACTAAACCAGTACGCATCCATATCTGGAACCAGTTAATTGGCACACAACCGTATCGAAGGTGCAAACAATATGGCTGAAAGAGGAAGATTTTGGTTGGCGATGAAGACAAGGGTGTGGATCGATATGTGGAGGCAGGACAACATCCAAAAGCAACTCCATGTTGCCATTGATCTTCGCTGCAGTGTGGCGTAGGAAGAAATGTTGTGTGAGCAGAGCATTCTAAACCACATGGGCGCAAAATACACAGACATCCATACTGTCGCCACCGATATCGCCATCTTTGTATAGTTAAAGGACCTCACGCATTTCCTTACTAATTAGTCTGACTAAAATCATTAACCATAAAGTGAAATGCGAAGTGCCCATGTGAACAGACCCGTGTCGATGTTGTGTGAACTGGATTCATATCCGAATTAGAAACCATTATACTATGTGCATGTTAAATGTAGTAGCACTGGATAAAAGCTTCCTTTAGGGTACATTACTTCTGCCTATGTAACTCTCAAACTGTACAACCAACAGTCTTAATTATTACAAATGTGATTAGCAAGGAAATTGGCGTAAATCGTTAATTGATTGGCACTTCCTTCATTAAAATAATCTAATTGAAAGTCGGAGAAATTTCACTCGAATGAAGCCAAGCACCTTAACGAAAACTCTACCTAGTTGTGCCCCGAATGCCTGAGACAAACCAAAGTTGGTATACAGAATCTACAAGCATGTGTGCACAAACCTATGGGAGGCCACCTTCATTTTCGTTTTTGTGGCAGTGTTATTCCTGTTTCATATAATAATTACAAATTTTGTCATAACTTGTTCGCGAATGCGCTTTTCCAGGTGGCCTCCCATAGTTTTCTGCCCAGTTACATGCCAGAATAGGCCCCCTGCGAAGATTTCATGCCTACTACCATACCCAACAGTAGGAACCACTTCTATAACACAGATTAAAGTACCATTCGAGCTTTGCAAGCAGAGCGATCGCCCACAAGAGGCCGCAGTTTGGAAAGCCTTTCTCTCGCCGCATATTTGTAGCCAAATAGTTGCGGTTTCACACCTCATTTCACACCTCATTTCTCACCTGTCGCTTCAGGTGCTTGTGCAAAGCCAGCTCAGGGTTCTAGCAGGTGTATCCCAAACTTCATCAGCTACCCGCTAGCTTCTGAATGTTTGGGAATGCCTGCATACACCACCGGTAGTTACAGTAATAGTGCACGATACCGAAAGTGAAAGATGGGAAAAGATGAAGGCACCTGGCAAGGATAAGCTCGCAGGGGAACCTCACCCGTAGAGTAGGTCCATCTAGCAGAGTGTCCGAGGACTTTGTACTGCCGCCGAATTGGACTACCTAAGATGGTGGCACCGTTTCGACCTCTAAAGTTTGTTTGAGGTATCGTTCTCCCGCTGGACAATATTTCAATAGCTTGGCAGCCGTTCAGGAATTCCTCGCTTGCTCTGGAACGACGGCGGGCGACGCTGATCCTGAATCTGGATCATCAATGGACGAATCTGGTTTAGAGTACTTTCCAACTCTAAGAAAAGGCCGCCGATTGGAAGCCATACTTGAAGACATCTGGGCAGCCATTTGTTTTGTCCTAGTCAGCAATTACTTTTCGCCCCATTAATTAATCAAGTAACACTTGGAGTTTGACACAATTTTTATTCTTTATTTCTTCTATAACTCATACAAGCCAATAGTGATCATCACAAAACTGCAGATACGCAAATTAGACCTACAACTGTACCTATCCACCAAAAATTGTTCAGGTTTGATTTCGATATGATAGCCAAAAAGGGCCCTGGAGGTGGCGTACTGGTGCTGCAAGGCCAGTATGAATGTAATGCTTGACAAGATTAACACACCCCAGATCAGCTGGACCTGCAGATTAGACATCAGAATAGGAGCATAAAAGCTGAAGCACTTCAAGGCGCTGAGCCTCTGACAGTCCTGCAATGCTGCGGTCATATACAGCAGGCAGCTTCTTCAGAGGTCCTTCTATTTGAACGCCCCTGGCTGCTTCTGCCATGACAACATAGATTGCACTGACCGCTTCACATTGGGTCACTTCACCGCTTTTAACACGCTCAGCAGATGATTAGGGTGAGAGAGATGATTAATCACTCTTAGCAGCATCTGAGCACCCTAAAATCTACCAATGTTCTTCAAATGTGGACATTGTACAGTGAGGTGTCTACACGCTCCAGAAGACCAACCCTACACTCAGCTGGCCATTAGTCTACTCGAATTGAAATAACTGACTCTGAGAGTGGTGCAAGACAAACTTACTCTCCCAGTTTGACCCTTCAGCACATCGACACTGGCACAGCTATGGAATGCTTCACTCCACTGATTCATCTGGGACAGCAACTCAAACTGAGTGTGATAAGTGTCCCAGGAAACTTTCCCTTCAGAGGGAGCAAGCCTCTGCTGGTTAGGGAAGATTCCTCACGCTGCCATCACGTCTCTGAATCGTCTGGTTTCCTCATTGGCAACACCAGCAGCAGTTCCCGATGGTTGAAAGAGGTGTGCTGTAGGTGTGTTGATGTAGTGACCCTGAGGTCCTTCAGTAGCTCCTTGTGTAACTCACACTTTACTAACATCTGGCCTTCGCCACATCAGCACAAAGCCTTCCTGACATTTCGAAAATAGTCCACTGCAGCCAATTGGCTGGACATCATCTTCTTAGTCGTTAGGTCCTATGCAGTGATGCTGACTTTCTCTCCTGTCTCCCTCTGCCTCTGGGCTATGGCGTGGATCCGCTCCGACTGTTGCTGTGATCAAGTGAAGCTGCTCACTCTGCTGCTTCATCTTCTCCAGGAGTAAAACTGTAAATCCCCAAACAGAATCACACTGATGTAATGTATTTAGTATCACTAACACTGTAGTTGTCCTTTACATAGGAATACTTGTAGTTGAATGCACCTCCAAAAGTATCACCCTCTCAACAACCAAGTGACGAACTGGACTAGAGCATAGAGATGTAGATGTCGTCATTAGAAGACAGAAGCTGAGTGAATTGGACCCCAGAATAGTTTGATATAAGATTCTGTAGATATGTACATATGTAATCGAATATATATTGAAAAAGACTCATCTCGAGGTTTTGATCACTTGTCATTTGGGTTTCAAGGACTTGTATATGTAGTCTGATTAACTTTGATTCTCTATCCTCTCGACCTGACTTTGACTGACTTGATAATATTATCGAATTCTTTGATGAGCAAAACACAACTGTTGATAATACTCATTAGCAGGATGCTTTGACCCAAAGGTCTTTGTCAACTGTTTACTTGATGAAGAATACTGTTACTTATGTATGTGTATATTGTTAAAAATGTTGATGTCACAAATGCTTGAGTAAACATTAAGGAGTGGCAGGATATTAGTTGTGCTTCAAAATGGAAGTTATAAGCAATAGAGTAATGGTGGAGGTTAATTTCACGAACAGCTATGAACTACCAGCCTCTAAAAAGTGTACAACAGAATTGTTTGTTGTTCCTTTGGACAATGAAAAGATCACAGAGACCTGTACACTCTGTCCGTGGCTTTAGTCTATGGGATTAAGAGTCATGCACCAAACCAAACACCAGTCTATAAAGATACACACACATTACTGTAGCAACTGGAATCATTTACTGTTAAAATGAGTAATCACCATGTGCGTGAGTTTTTTCAATGCATGTTTGCATGTTCCCATAGATGTAACGACAAATGAAGGCTCTGTAAGACTGGTGGGAGGGGATACTAAGCTGGAAGGCCGTGTTGAGGTCTTTCTCCTTGGCCAGTGGGGCACAGTGTGTGATTACAACTGGGACATTGTTGATGCTATAGTTGTGTGCCGTCAGTTGGGCAACCTACAAGCAGTTGAAGCTCCTAGATATGCTGCCTTTGGAGCTGGAAGTGGTCCATCCTGGTATAACAGTCTGTATTGTACAGGGACAGAGCACAACCTGACAGAATGTAGCAAGAGCATCTCCAACACTGGACGTGCCTGCTCCCACTCACGAGATGCAGGAGCAGTGTGTTCCAGTCAGTCCCATGCACTATATTGTTATGTTATGTGATGACATGATTGAAGTGTGTGTGTGTGTGTGTGTGTGTGTCTGGTGTGTGTGTGTGTGTGTGTGTGTGTGTCTGGTGTGTGTGTGTGTGTGTGTGTGTCTGGTGTGTGTGTGTGTGTGTGTGTGTGTGTGTGTGTGTGTGTGTGTGTGTGTGTGTGTGTGTGTGTGTGTGTGTGTGTGTGTGTGTGTGTGTGTGTGTGTGTGTGTGTGTGTGTGTGTGTGTGTGTGTGTGTGTGTGTGTGTGTAAGGTGCATAGAACTGAGATACTAAGAGCAGCTCCAGCACAGGAAGATGCAGGAGCAGTGTGTTCTAGTCAGTCCCATGCACTCTTGCACATTCTTATGTACATGTGATTGAAATGTGGTTGTACATGTTCATGTATGTAGATACTGCGCTATGTGTTTATATGTGAGAAATTAGAAATTATTTCGTCACTTCCGACAATCGGCGATAATTAGAATTTTTCAGCTAAAGGTTAATAGATATCTATCTGATTATTCTAATCTCAGACATTTAGTTAGTGTGTTTTTGCGCAGACGTGCACCACCAGCGGAGTGCATGTGAATGTTAATCTCATGGAGATTAACTCAGTGTTATTACAATGACAGCAGCATGTGGCAAAAGCTGCACAACCAGCTTTGGCTCACTCCTCGCTAAATTACAATAGTCCCCATCTACATAAAAATGCTCATGGTGGGAGACACTTTTAAGGAATAGCCCTTAATTGATGGACATGTGATCATAATTGAACTAGAGCTTAGAGATGTCCAGTAGACTTTATGATGAAATGACAGAAGTTTAAGTAAATTGAGCTGGAGAATGGTTTACTATCTGTAGGTAATCCTTGAATAATGAGCAAGAGTCAATGTCATTTGGAGGACTTATACCACTTGATATTTGGGTTCCTTGGGCTTACAGCCATTACACTTGGAACCTTTAATCTGGATTGAATCTGGATAGAATCTGGATTAGCGTGTTTACATGCACGAGGTAATCCGGATTAAATCTGAATTAACCTGTGAAGAAAATGGTGAAACGCAGTCACATATGTATGGACAGGGACAGAGCGCAACCTGACAGAATGTAGCAAGAGCTAAATGGATGTTATAGGAAGGATCCCGTGTGGCCGATAATTGCACAACAATTAAAGAGACAAAACAGCAGCTTCGACTGTTCTTCAATGCAGTGCTCAACAATAGTGAAACAACTCAAGAAGCAATATAAAGTTGAATGTTGCAGGTTGCTTTGACCCAAAGGTCTTTGTGAACTGTTTACTTGATGAGGATAATTGCCAGAGATTGTTACTTATGTATATTGTTAAAAACGATGATGTGACAAATGTTACTCGGTGTTGGTTGTGGTTCAAAACGGAAGTACATCAGTTGGGAAGACTGGGTAGCAGAATTGTTTGCTGTTTCTTTGGCAAATGAAAATTACTTTACGTACATAATCATGACAACATGAAGTCAAGGTGATACCCTTTAATTATCTTATAGAGACATGTGCCCTCTGTCCGTGGCTTACGTCTATGGGATTAAGAGTCATGCACCAAACCAAACACCAGTCTACAAAGATACACATTTCTGTAGCAACTGGGTTCATTTACTGTTAAAATGAGTAACCACCATGTGCATGAGTTCTCTCAATGCATGTTTGCATATTCCCATAGATGTAACGAGAAATGACACAGTTGCAGAAGGCTCTGTTCGACTGGTGGGAGGGGATACTACGCTGGAAGGCCGTGTTGAGGTCTTTCTCCTTGGCCATTGGGGCACTGTGTGTGATAACCACTGGGACTTTCTTGATGCTATAGTTGTGTGCCGTCAGTTGAGCAACCTACAAGCAGTTGAAGCTCCCAGATATGCTGCCTTCGCAGCTGGAAGTGGTCCATCCTGGTATTCCAGAGTTGATTGTACAGGGACAGAGCGCAACCTGACAGAATGTAGCAAGAGCATCTCCAACACTGGAAGTGCTTGCTCCCACCCACGAGATGCAGGAGCAGTGTGTTCCAGTCAGTCCCATACACTCTTGTGCATTTGTATGTACACACGATTGAAATGTGGTTGCACATGTGAATGTACATACATACATGCATGTGTGTGCTATGTATATGCATATGCGAGAGTCGTGTTGTTGCCATGTTAGTGGATATTTATCTGATCTCAGACATTTGGTTAGTGTTTCCCACAGATGTACACCACAGGCAGAGTGCATTTGAATGTTATTCCCAGGGACAATTACAGATTCCTCAAGGATTGTAGCAATCTGATGAGAAGGATGAATTGTATGAGGAGGTGTAGGATACCTGGAGACAACATAGTCAGTTTACTACATGGTATTGCCTTCCATCCTGCCACACACCAGCAGAGTTCAAAGTCTAATCGTTACGTGATAAGTCTTGGTGACACGCGATCTTATCGCCTATTTATTCTTAGAAGGTATGAAGTGAGATAGTAACTTTAATGGCATATCAATACATCCATACTAGACATCCGTGTATTAAAAAATTTACCTTTACTTTTACTTATTAAGATTGACTGGATAAATATTTCTGTGAAAATTGGGTTTATTTACTGTTTAAAATTCACCATTACCCTGCATGACTTCTGTCTGTGCATATGTACATATTTCTATACAGATGTCACTTTAAATGACACAGCTGGAGAAGGGGCTATTCGACTGGTGGGAGGAAATACTTCACTGGAAGGTCGTGTTGAGATCTTACTCCTTGGCCATTGGGGCACTGTGTGTGATTACAACTGGGACGTTGTTGATGCTATAGTTGTGTGCCGTCAGTTGGGCTACCCAAGAGCAGTTGAAGCTCCCAGATATGCTGCCTTTGGAGCTGGAAGTGGTCCATCCTGGTATGACAGTGTGTATTGTACAGGGACAGAGCATAACTTGACAGAATGTAGCAAGAGCACCTCCAACTTTGGAAGTGCCTGTTCCCACTCACGAGATGTAGGAGCAGTGTGTTCCAGTTAGTCCCATGCACCCTTTTGCATTTATCCCCCTTACACACCATGGTATATTATCAACCTATAGTGCTATATTTTTGCCAAGGCTATTCATGTGCAGCATGCTATATACCACCACTGGTGTAAGTACAGTATTTGTGTTAGTTGATGAAAAAATTCCATCACAAGTTGCACAGTGTCCACAATCATTGGATTGGGAATGGGTTGCAGTGGCCAATTACAGCTAGCACCAGAGCAAGATCTGCATTATGTGATAGTGTCCTTGCGCAATGCAAGCTGCATTCGATTGCTGCATCTCTATACTGATATATAGTACTGGCATTGTTATTTTTCACATAAACTAGCACTAGTACTCTGCTTGAACCCATGATGGGCATCACCCCCTGCAAACTGCACTGGTATTGTTTTCCTGTACCAATAACAAATACATTTTACGTATATGCACACAAGCACACTAACCCTAACCATAACACAATAGTTACAGTAGAAGCTAAACATCTTGAACCAAATCCCTAAGATTTCTCTAAGATTACCACTACAGGTAGTTGATCAATCGCTTCCTAAGACCGTTTAACTCAAGCGCTTTCCAGAAACGATTGCAGCAAAGCACTTAGTGTGTATCCATTTTCTGTGACGTCACTACCGAAAGTTGTGAGCTGATGAGCTTGCAAAAATGCTGCTGTTGCTGGTGTAGACTGCTTCACACTATTGCACACATGCAGCCACTTTTGTGTTGGAATTATACATTTCGTTAGCAATTATTAATTACTTATCATAGTGTTTATGTGCCAAGCAATTCAGAGATTGAATTAACAGACCAATAATAATTGGTGTTAAATAAGTAACCACCATGTACGTGACTTCTTTCAATGCATGTTTTTCATATTCCCATAGATGTAACGACAAGTGACACAGCTGTAGAAGGCTCTGTCCGACTGGTGGGAGGAACTACTCCTCTAGAAGGTCGTGTCGAGGTCTTTCTCCTTGGCCATTGGGGAACTGTCTGTGATTACAACTGGGACTTTGTTGATGCTATAGTTGTGTGCCGTCAGTTGGGCAACCTACAAGCAGTTGAAGCTCCTAGAAATGCTGCCTTTGGAGCTGGAAGTGGTCCATCCTGGTATTCCAGTCTGTCATGTACAGGGACAGAGCGTAACCTGACAGAATGTAGCAAGAGCACCTACAACTTTGGAAGTGCCTGTTCCCACTCACGAGATGCAGGAGCAGTGTGTTCCAGTCAGTCCCTTGCACTCTTGTGTATTTTCCTGTACACATGATTGAAATGTGGTTGTGTGTGTGCGTGTGTGAGTGCATGCGTGCGTGCGTGTGTGCGTGCGTACAGTGCACTGATGTTATTAAAATGGCAGCAGCATGTGGCAGAGGCTGCAAGCCAGTGTTGGCTTACTGCTCACTGAAGAATAAAATTGCCATCTACATTGAAAAATGCTCACGATGGAAGGCACTTTTAAGGAATAGCCCCCTAATGGATGACCAGATGAATATAACTGAACTGGAGCATAGAGAAGTACGTTACCATGAAGAGAGAAAGCTAGGTAAATTGGGCTGGAGAATAGTTTATCATCTCTAGCCTATAGTCAATCCCTTAATTGGATAATGAGCAGGAGTCGACATCATTTGGAGGCTTTAGACTACTTGTTTTAGGTTCAAGGGCTTAGTGCATTATCTGTCCTATTTGACCTGCATACTTGTCGACTTTAATTTTCTATATATGCCAAGTATAACCGAGGTCAGCAGTGCCTTTAAGAAAATCTGGGTTGGCTGTATTAAAGTTTTGAAGACATTGTATTGATACTGCTTTTCTGGTTGTGTGAAAGAGATAATACAGTAATGTTGTAATTGTAAGAGTGACCTGTTAACTCTTTACCGTCAAAATTTTGAATTGCGCGCAAAAACCAGTGGTGCCGAAATAAAATGTCGTGAGCACGTGGCAGTGCTGTGTAGTCGGTTCGCGCAGGTTTTGAAGCTTCCGACAGCCCCATAAATGATGATGCTTGAAATGGGGGTCTTCGAAGAAAATTCTGCACAAGATTCTGGAACGATTCTTGATGTACGCAGATTGAAGATGTACACAAGCAAGAATTTCCAAGCACTTTAAAGATTACCAAGGTTTCTGAGGGTGGCAGCAAAGCTGTGCAGATATCCTGTTGCCATTGGCAGGTGTACGCACCTTCTCTCGAGCAAAGGTGCAGCTAAACTGCGCGCCTTCGAAGGCTTCTTTTACGCGGGCGAGTTGTAAAATGGCGTCGTCTTACCACGCAATTTCATGTGCAGCACTCTTCGCACATCACTCATTTTGGTAAACGAACATCGACAGAACATTAAGCGTCGCAGTGACAATGTTAGAAAGGCAGCGCTTCTCTTCTGGGCTTCAGAAGAGGCTCAATTTTGGACCCCATTGTAAGTGACCGGTTATCTTGACCTTCGGCACTCGAGGGTTGCGTAATAACGGCTAGTCTCGTACTCATCCCCACTTCCGGCCGCCATTTTATAAGGCTCGGAAGGTGGGTCTGGGGACTATGTGCAGTTTTCTTGGCGGAGTCCGGCGATCCGCGGCCTCCAATCAGATTGCAGATACGTGAATAATAATGAGCAAATCACATGTCGGTCACATGCGCATGCGTTGGGTGCGAACGACGGAGATGGAGCTCCTTTGGGTCAAGCTAATGGTCGAGCCATTGCGCATACAGAGAGTCATCGCTAGGGACTTGGGATACGAATCGAATGGTTGGGTAAAAATTGTCGTTGTCCTAACTGCCAAAGGATAGTACTCAGAGCTCAAAAATGATCCTTCCAGCTTGGAAATGTATTGACTTAGCGCTTCAAGCCACTTTGAGCCGGTGTCCAGATCTTGAAAGCACCGTCGGCAAGCGTACGCAGTTTGCGTACTCACTGTCAACTGGTGCCACAATGCAGGCCAAACCGTCCTCACGAAGCTTCCAACTATGCTACCACCGCGCAGAAGGGAAGGTAGATTGCGTCTTCTTGTCTCCGTATCGCTAGGAGGCTGTGCACAGAAGGAGCATCGCGATAGTCTTGGGCTGCCATATAAACGCGATATGGAAGCATGTGCCCATCATGTGATATTGCGCAATCACCGCCAAGGATTATGCACATAGTCCCCAGTCCCAACCTTCCGCGGCGTCAGCCATGTTTGCGGAAGTTGGGGCTGGGTACGAGACTAAATAACGGCAGGCTTTCCTGACATTCGGCGGTAATGGGTTAAATCGCTCCACTAAACCGTCTCTTTGTGGGTGGTAGGCTGTGGTGCGTGACTTGTTAATGCCAATTGCATCCAAGGTCTGACGCAAAATGGCACTCTCAAAATTTTGACCTTGATCTGAATGGAGGATCTGTGGTTGGCCATATGTTGCAAACAGCTTTATAAGCTCCTCTGTTATTTGATTCACTGTCTGATCTCGCAGAGGAATTGCATCTGCCCATTTAGTGAAGTAATCTTGCGCCACCAATAAATATCTGTTGTTTTGAGAGGATACTGGGACCTCAAGAATGTCCACCGCAACCATTTGCCATGATCGGCCAATGGGAGTGTTTGTAAGGGGAATACGTTGTGGCGCCGGTGGCTTGGTTTGTTGGCATGTGGTACACACCCTACAGTGCTTCTCCACATCTCTGCCATGTTCACCCAGTATGCTTCCTGGCGAAGTCGCTCCAATGTGCGATCTGGCCCTTGATGTCCAGCACTTGGGGCATCATGATTCTGAAGGAGTGCCTGCTTCCGTAGACTGGCCAGGAGGATAGGGACGGTGACTGCTTCTGATGTTGGGCTTGGTGCAAAATTCCTGTACAGTGTGCCATCCACCACTCGCAACTGAGACCATAGCTGCATGTAATGCTGCAAGGGCTGCTTCCGCCATTCTGGACCCATGGGACAATGCAGGGATTGGGTGCAGGTTTGTATCACCTTAGCCAGATGACTGTCTGTTTGTTGTGCGTGGCGAAGCTCATCCCTAGCAGTGTGTTACATGGCTGAGGTGACTGCGCAAGGATGTGTGTCTGACCGGTTGCACTGAGAGAGGGCATCAGCATTTGCATTCAAGGTGCCCTTGCGATACACAATCTGAAAGTCATACTCCTGCATGGCCAGAGCCCAGCGACACAACATACCTTCCATTTTTTGTGCTGATAGCCACTGAAGTGGGGCGTGATCTGTGATGAGCAGGAAAGAGCGTCCCAATAGATCGTGGTGAAGCTGCTTTAATGCGTAAACCACAGCTAAACATTCTTTCTGTATTATACTATAGTGGCGCTCTGGTTCAGTGAGTGTTTTGCTGGCGTAAGCAATGACATGACCCTCCTGCTTCAGGACAGCTCCTAGGCCCGCTGCACTAGCTTCTGTTTGCAACTGAAAATGACCCGCATCCGCTCCAAATCAAGGGTACCCCAGAACTGGTGCACGCACCAAGCTATCCTTCAAGGTGTCAAAAGCTTCACTGCACTCTGGGGTCCTGGCAAAAGATGCACCATTCCTGGTCAAAGCGTGCATGGGGGCAGCAATGTCCGCAAACCGTGAGATGTAACTCCGATAATACGATGCTAGGCCCAGAAACTGCCTCACTTCTGTGACACTGGTTGGTGTTGGCCAGTCCTTCACTGCCTGGGCCTTCTGAGGGTCAGGAACCATTCCTGAGCCAGAGAACACATGTCCCAGGTAGAAAACGTGGGTCTTGCCAATGTGGCACTTCTTCCCCTCAATGTCAGCCTGCCTCCCTTAGGCGTTGGAACACTTGCCTGAGGTGATCCTTATGCTCCTCTTCACTTGCCGAGTGCACTAGGATGTCATCGACGTAGGTGGTGGCAAAGGACAGGCCATGCAACACCTTGTCCATAAGACATTGGAATGAACTGGGTGCTCCAGACAGCTCAAATGGCATCCGACAGAACTGATACAATCCCAGTCCTGGGCCAGGGCAGAAAGCTGTCTTCATGCGGTCCTCAGGGTGCACTGGCAATTGCCAATACCTGCTCTTGAGATCCAGGGTGGAGAAGATTTTGGATTGTGCCAGCTGATTCTGGACTTCATCTGGCAATGGTAATGGAACGCATCCTTTGCTCTCTCTGTAATCTACACACATTCGTAGCTCGCCAGACTTCTTACGTACATACACTGCTGGTGCCATCCAAGGGCTGCTACTCTCTTCAATGATGCCTTGGTCTAACATCTCTTCCAGCTGCTTCTGCACTTCCACTCGGTATTGGGCTCGAATGTGTCTGGGTGGCACTCTGACTGGATTTCCTGTGCTAGGAATAAAGTGACAGGTGACCTCTGTTGAACAGGTCCTGATATTGTTCCAGAATGGCTGAGAATTCTGATCCCACACATTCTGGCAGTTCCACACTGGAAGTCTTCCGAAAATTGGGGACTGCACACTCATCCACTGCATCACCCGGGGTCTCCCGCAATGAAGTAATTGAACAATACCCCACTGTGGCCTGGCGGACGTGGACTGGTGTTTGAGTAAAGTCAAGCACCAACCCATTCTCATGCAAGAAGTCAACGCCCAAGATCACAGAGGCCACCAAACTTTCTACAACTACAAACATGTGCAGCAATTTAATCTCACCTATTCGAATGGAACTTCTGATGTGGCCCAGTACTGGCAGTTCAGCTCCCGATCCTGTCACAAGCTTCAGATGCCTTGCACAGCTGCGGACACACTCGAAATCCTTGATTCCTGACAACATCTGCTCCTGCACCAGTGACACCGAGGAGCCTGAATCCAGCATCACCTCTGCTTTAACACCTCCCAACTCCCCCCACACAGTGGCTGCCTTTGACTTGGTTGTTGCCATTGTGACTACACTACAGTGGAGGCTCACTGTGGAGGCTGGGGGCGCCTGCTGCCTCTGACAAGCGCCCCTTGGCCATTTCCCTGCTGACACTCCCTGGCCAAGTGACCTTGCCTGTTGCATATGAAGCAACAGCAACCTTCCGCACCTTGGCGGTGGTAGGGACACACACACTGAACGTGTCCCACACAGTTGCAGTAAAAGCAGCGCCTCTGCCCTTGATCAGTGTCAGCCGTATGCTCGAAGACATCGAAAGGACTGCGACTTGCTCCGTCAGCTTTTCAATCTACCATGTGTTGACTACTGTGATGTAGTCTGGGATTGCTGTTCCAAACAAGACGCCAATCGCCTACAGACATTGTTTAACTACGCCTGTCGCATTGCTTTACACTGTCCCCGCCTATCCTCTTCTTCTCCCTTATGGAATGATCTTGGCCTGTCTTCACTCTCCACACGCAGAAAGCTTCACCTTGCTCAACTTATGTTCAAATGCCACAACTCTCTTGCCCCTCCCTATCTATCTTCCCTTTTCCATGAACCATCTCACAGATACTCCACCCGCAACAGCAACCTAGTTAACCTCCCACCAGTCAAGTCCTCCTATGGGCAACGTTCGCCCAGCTTTCTTGGTGTGTCCCTTTGGCGCTCCCTTCCCGTCTCCATCCGTAATTCAGACTCACTTCTAACATTTACTCGAGCAGCATCAGCTTTTTACTATTTAAACTGACTACTTGTGTGTGAACATTTGCAAGGTCATCAATCAACTACTGCATGCCAATAAACAGAGTATTATTATTTACTCAAATCCTACATCAACGGCTGTATTTTTTCTTTTTTTTCTTTTTTTCCCGCTATTTTTTCTGTACAATCCTCAGGGTGCCTAGTGTAGTAGCCATCGGCTAAAGGCCTCCCCTGACTAAATAAGCTGTCCAATCCAATCCAATCCAATCCGATCTGCTCCTGTGTCTGCTCGATGTCGCTCGGTCCCTCTCGAACTGCCGCCATCTGGCCCTGATCATCCAATGAGATCAGGAGTCAAGCTCTCTCCATCGTAGCTGCCAGGTCTTTAGCCTCCCCAGTCGCTCTCAATTGCTGACTCACCGCTTGGGGTAGTCCCGCCACGAACTGATGCAGGAGCAACTGATCACGTGTCGTGGTGTCCAGGTCTGGCATCCCTTGCAGCAACAACTTCTTCAAGTGGTGGACGAACACGGACAAAGCTTTGCCTAGCAGCAGCTTCCGCCGGTGAAATTCATCCAGCATCACGAACGAAGCTGGTGTCAATATGCTAGTCAGCGTTTGTTTCACAGTCTCGTAGTTGTCCTTTTCTTCCGCGCTTAGATCCATCCATATCGCAAGAGCCTCTCCCGCCAGCAGCGTGGGGAGCTTCAAAGCCTTCGTGGCTGCGTCCCACCTGTTTGCCCTACTGCAGATTTCGAATCGCTGGAACCACTCCGCAACATCTCCGCCAGCAAACGATGTTGGTATGCTAATGTGCTGCTCCGCCATCCTCTGAACAGCCGTCAACAACCTTCTGCTACCAATGTAACAAGTTCACGTGGCGACCAAAAAGCCCTCATTCAACAGCAACTCAAACTTAGGTACAACACCATCAGCTGATCTAAAGTATTACAAGATGATCCATGCATGACCAATTGCATTGCAGCAAATCATAATCTTAATGTTATGCACCATGCTAGTTCTACTATGCAACAGTTCACAGTTCCACACCTGTATAGTCAACATAATCACGTAGCAAACTGATGAAGATTAGCGGCCATTTACCATCCAGCCTTAACAACTTCACCTGCAATCCAAGCTTGAGGTTCACAACATCCTTCTAGGTCTGCTCCCAAATTCATCTGCATCCTCCACTCTTGTCCTGCTTTCATGTACTTTCCCACTACTTACCACCTGTATCAATTGTATAATCTGCATTAGACCTTGAGTACCTCACTATATATATATATACGTGTATATATATATATCCTCACCCCAACATTCATAAATTACATATGTCCATGGCTTGTTTTTGCACTACGGTCACTGCTCCCATTCAGCTTGCCCAGGCTTGCCACAACAATGCAATGCCTCTGCCTAGTTTTATGTGTGTGACACCAGTGAAAATGTAATGTGTCCTAGAGTAGCTTCAATCATATAATTTATATTTTATATGTACCATCCCTGCAGAATGCCCGTTGCAGGGAGAAGAGTACTTTGACGGTGTTGACTCTTGTGTTCCTTGCACCGGTACCTGTGAAGAACCCACCAAAGTCTGCACCTTAGAGTGTCGCAGAGGGTGTGGATGTCCTGATGGAACAGTGCTTGATGAAGAGGCTAATGCTTGTGTCAATGTGACTGACTGTCCTAAAGGTGAGGCAATGACTCTTCAATGACTGCAGTGTGCAGTTGTGCAGATGTTCTGATCAGCTGGTGCTACGCCCACAACTACATACATCCAGACCCCAGCTGTCCACAAGAGTGCTCTCGCGGATTCTGTCCTGCTTTCATGTACCTTCCCACTACTTACCACCTGTATCAATTGTATAATCTGCATTAGACCTTGAGTACCTCACTATATATATTATATATATAATATCCTCACCTAACATGAGTAGCTTCAATCATATAATTTATATTTTATATGTACCATCCCTGCAGAATGCCCGGTGCAGGGAGAAGAGTACTTTGACGGTGTTGACTCTTGTGTTCCTTGCACCGGTACCTGTGAAGAACCCACCAAAGTCTGCACCTTAGAGTGTCGCAGAGGGTGTGGATGTCCTGATGGAACAGTGCTTGATGAAGAGGCTAATGCTTGTGTCAATGTGACTGACTGTCCTAAAGGTGAGGCAATGACTCTTCAATGACTGCAGTGTGCAGTTGTGCAGATGTTCTGATCAGCTGGTGCCACGCCCACAACTACGTACATCCAGACCCCAGCTGTCCACAAGAGTGCTCTCGTGGATTCTGTCCTGCTTTCATGTACCTTCCCACTACTTACCACCTGTATCAATTGTATAATCTGCATTAGACCTTGAGTACCTCACTATATATATTATATATATAATATCCTCACCTCAACATTCATAAATTACATATATGTCCATGGCTTGGTTTTGCACTATGGTCACTGCTCCCATTCAGCTTGCCCAGGCTTGCCACAACAATGCAATGCCTCTGCCTAGTTTTATGTGTGTGACACCAGTGAATATGTAATATGTCCTAGAGTAGCTTCAATCATATAATTTATATTTTATATGTACCATCCCTGCAGAATGCCCGTTGCAGGGAGAAGAGTACTTTGACGGTGTTGACTCTTGTGTTCCTTGCACCGGTACCTGTGAAGAACCCACCAAAGTCTGCACCTTAGAGTGTCGCAGAGGGTGTGAATGTCCTGATGGAACAGTGCTTGATGAAGAGGCTAATGCTTGTGTCAATGTGACTGACTGTCCTAAAGGTGAGGCAATGACTCTTCAATGACTGCAGTGTGCAGTTGTGCAGATGTTCTGATCAGCTGGTGCCACGCCCACAACTACGTACATCCAGACCCCAGCTGTCCACAAGAGTGCTCTCGTGGATTCTGTCCTGCTTTCATGTACCTTCCCACTACTTACCACCTGTATCAATTGTATAATCTGCATTAGACCTTGAGTACCTCACTATATATATTATATATATAATATCCTCACCTCAACATTCATAAATTACATATATGTCCATGGCTTGGTTTTGCACTATGGTCACTGCTCCCATTCAGCTTGCCCAGGCTTGCCACAACAATGCAATGCCTCTGCCTAGTTTTATGTGTGTGACACCAGTGAAAATGTAATGTGTCCTAGAGTAGCTTCAATCATATAATTTATATTTTATATGTACCATCCCTGCAGAATGCCCGGTGCAGGGAGAAGAGTACTTTGACGGTGTTGACTCTTGTGCTCCTTGCACCGGTACCTGTGAAGAACCCACCAAAGTCTGCACCTTAGAGTGTCGCAGAGGGTGTGGATGTCCTGATGGAACAGTGCTTGATGAAGAGGCTAATGCTTGTGTCAATGTGACTGACTGTCCTAAAGGTGAGGCAATGACTCTTCAATGACTGCAGTGTTGAGTTGTGCAAATGCTCTGATCAGCTGGTGCCACGCCCACAACTACATACATCCAGACCCCAGCTGTCCACAAGAGTGCTCTCGTGGATTCTGTCAGAGGAAAGGTCCCAATGCTGAGTGCTCAGTGTAAGTGTATATGCATGTGTACATTAATGAGACTCTCTGCATGCAGTCTATATATGCCTACACACATACATACACATGTGCAATGCACACATACAGTACATAGCTTGCTCTACCCACAGCTAATTGTGCTCGAATATCGTTTCTATAGCAGAAATCACATATTCACCATGCATGCATTAACTACAGTTAGGAAATGTTAGAGGATAGCATTTTGTTGCCTATGCATTACTTTGCTATATATGCGATGCAAATTTTGTTGCTGTTATTATTAATACTTAACAAACTGGTAGACAAGAATCATTTTAATGTCACCATGGTTACTTCTAACCTTACGTAGACCTGGATCCACTGGGCCGGCATGCACTGGGGCTTGCCATGTGACCAAATGCAGGGCCTGCTACTACTCTGATGAAGTGCATGTCTGCCCAGAGGGCTGCATGTACACATGTGGTAAAGATCTCAATCGTAAGTGCTTCAAGAATTGGAGCAAGTGTGTCAAAAATGGCTTTGGGAAGATGGTAAGTCTGATGTTTCTGTGTGTACACATGTGGTATATAATGTGCACCATTGCCATGGCTCATGGTGGATGAGATCCACTTGCTTACGATCAAACCTCTTCACAGTCACCAAGTGTGTGCTTGTAGCTTGAACAGCCTTACCTGCTCCCACTACTTCTTTATTTTTAGGCTGGAAGGAAGAGAGCCAATCGGTTCAAGTGTGTGGACCCGTGTACTTGCTGAGCTCCTGGCAACTGTTGACAACCGGTTAAGCAATTGAGCAGTATAGATGCCAGCTAATACACAACTGTAGAACTGTAGTAGTGTGTGTAGGCTGAGACTTCTTTAGATAGTGTGTAGTGTGTACCTCTACTATTTACCAGGTGTAAGACCTACATTATATCCATCATCTGCATGATGAATGTAGGGAACATGATGCAACATTAAAATTAAGCGAAAGGTGATGATACACCCACACATATATATATAACATCTCATCTTCAATTTAGATGATTTAGACGCTGGCTAGGATGCCAGGTAAACCATGTCCTGGATTTACCTCATGAGTAGTTGTGTACATAGGGCACTGGCTCGATCAGGTGGTTGTTGTGCATTCCTTATGCATGTTCTCCGACTACACATGCCCTTGGAGTGTATTCATGTAGCTACAGCCCTCCACCAACCTTGGATCACAACCTACAGTATTAATTGCACAATATATTAGATTTATGTATAGGTTATACAATGAGCTCGAGGATGAGGGGTTATCGAATATACACGACCGAGGGCGAAGCCCGAGGACGTGTATATTCGATGACCCCGAATCCGAATTGTATAACCGGCTTGTACCAGAATGCGGAGGCGTTTCCGTTTCCTATTGGTTCATCCTGAGCTGTCCAATGTAATTAATCCGCCAAAATGGCCGCCGCCGTCTGTAGATTTTAAATGCGCAATGACCATCTACGTTAAATCGAGATCAAGAATAGCTGTTATGCTTAACAACAGCTTCATTCCCTTAGCGACGAGGAGGACGGAGAAGACGACAGCAGCGAGCGACTAGGAAACAGCGACGGCGAAAACGGCAGCAGCGACGGCGGGGACGACAGCGGCAAGCGGCAAGCGAGTAGCAACTACTACAGTTCGCTTCGGGCTAGTGCAGGTGTCTAACTAGTGACCTTATAAGGTCACTAGTTAGACACCTGGAAACAATGGTTTTGCAGCTGCATGAATATTTAATGAGGTGTCTTAGTGATATACACACCTCACCACATCAAAGGAAATATACACATATAATATAATATATATCAATCAATCAATCAATATTTGAGTGCATCCATGCCACACGGCACTAGGGCACAAGCTGGCCCAAAGCAGCACTATAACACAAACAAACCATATATTCACACAAAAAAACTGTTGGTTTAGATAATGTGTCCTTCATATATATAGTATACAATTCAGTTTACAATTCAGTCAAGGGCTTGCAGAGCATAGGGAGTTCAGTCTGGCACTACGTGCCAAAACGCGCCTTCCACATAGTGTGGATAACCGATGCTGTCTTGTGGTTGTGGCAAGCCAGGCACAGGATTCTTGCCGTGGTATCTTCATCAGAAATGGAGGAATGATCATGACATTGTTTCAATAGTGCCTCACGATGTCCAATCCAGACTGGGCACCTGATCATCCAATGGACCACATCCTCCACCTCTCCACTGTCACACTCTTTACATACCATTTCCTCTCTTTTCAATCCATGCCATCTGCCTGTCTCCATTTGAAACAGTGCAGTTCCTCCCCTCAGCTTTATCAAGATCCTCCTCTCGCTTTTCATCTTCACATTTCCTCTTCATACTCCGCAATCTTCTTCAGCATCGACAGCTTTGGTTTGTTCTCTAATTCCTGACTCCATTCTTTTCTTACTCTCCTCCACGCCACACTCTCCAACATCCTCTTCAACTCATTCTCTGACATATCTTTAACCTGCTCCACTCCCACATTCTGCCAACCAAAGTTGTTACAGCAGGCATTCATCTTCTTTATCCATGTACCTTTGTTGAGCCTTATAGCCTCGACAGACACTCTTTTCAGCAACCTTCCATCATAAGCTGCACTAGTCAGAATCGTGAGCCAAAAAACCATACATTTCATCCTCGCCAGCCATACCACTGGGAGGTCCCCTAGCTCCAGCAGCAGTGATGTTCGGGGGTGGAGAGTCCCGACTCCAAAGAACAACCGGGCTGCTCTCAGTTGCACTTGCTGTACTGATTGTAAGTTCCGACAACAACCCAAACCTCAGCTCCATACAACATGGTGGAGTCCACTAGTGAAGTCATCAATTTCCTAAATGTCCCAATACCAATGTCTCCCAACTCTGCTGTACATCTCTGGAACCATGCCCCTAATGCCTTCTTCCCTGCCATTGCTTTATCCTCAATCATCTCCTTCATTTCCAAGAACTCATCCACTATACATCCCAGGTATTTATAACTGCTCACCACAGGAACTTCTTCACCATCAATAACAAACTTCAGATTCGACCTCTTCATAGTCTTCTTCCTCACATGCATGATTCCACATTTGGCCACATTGATCTTCACTCCCCACTCAGCACACCACTGTACCATGCAATTCAGACTACTTGTAAGACCTTCCTCATCCGGTGCCAGCATTGCCGTGTCATCTGCAAAAAGCAGACCCGGGATGATACCATTTCCACATTGGATACCACAATCATGTTTCTTCAAGGTATCTATTAGGGTATTGATGTATAATGAGAACAACAGAGGTGACATCACACATCCTTGTCTAAGGCCACTGGTCACCGGGAACTCGTCACTCTGTTTGTTGTCAACTTTCACACGACATGAGGTACCGTCATACAGAGCTCTCAATAATTGTAGTATATACACACAAGCTATGATTTCGCAATAATGATGACATCACACTTTGAAGTTTATTTGGCGGATGAAATATTGGCGGATTGCTCTGAAAACCGCCAATCCGCCAAAATAAATTCCCCGCCAAAATTTCCGGCCATACAGTATAGATTTGCTAGAATTAACTGTAGCTAGAAGTAAAACTAAAGCTACAGGTAAAAGGGTCTTAAACGCTATATAGTCAAATGAGAACATTCTATTTTTCAGGACATATATACACTTGTGTTCAATTGAACTTATTGAAACCTTTTAGCTAGTGGTAGTGAGGACATGCATTCACAAAACAGTGCAGTCCTACCTGGAGACTAATCTAGATAGGCTGTTTATCCTGGTCAAAGGAGCTATGTCATCATCGCCATGGTTATTTAAATGCTGGGGTAAGTTAGCACGAGGGGTACAAAAGATTGAAGTTTGTCACTGAGCTAGCAGGGACACCAGTGCCATTAACAGTACCCTAACACCCAATCCATCCTCCACCTCCCCCAATATGTACTACAGTACTGGAGGGATAGCATTAACACTTCATATGATGAGCCATCCACAGCAGGGTTCACATCTCCTTCTATGCCACCAGTGGACATTGAGTTGGTTCACAGACCTTCAGTAGAGCACTGGCTAATATTATTTCATTCATTCACTGCCATTCCACACTCAACCGCACCATACACACTTACACACCTATATATCATTCCCACTTATATATAGATGTACACCCACACCTACGCTTCCACATGTACTATATATAGCTAGCAGGCCAGTTATGAAGTGATAAATGCTCCACAGAGAGGCATGCAGAGTACCAGCATTCTTATCAACCACATCCTGTTGAAAGCAAAATGTAACATCCGTAGTGACAGTGTCAACTTGTTACCGTCCATAGTCATAGTGTAAACTATGACATCTGGCTTATTGCAGCTCCTGTGCGGTGAGTGTTATATGAGGGTGGAGGGAAGACAATTGCCAGTGCCTGAGTAGATTGCAGCACAAACTTCTACTCTTATGGAAAAGAAGCCATATATTTCTTTGGTGTAGTCGATCAATATAAAGCAAGGACAACTCCTCCACTTACATACCTGGTTATAAAGGAGATACTGCAAGGAGCATACAACTAGTGGCTAATTAATACCATGCACAAGTCATGACAAGGAGCTTTGAGATTGCTGACATGTAGCGAGGACAATATTGCTGTACCACAAATAGGCAGATTTGGTCTTGAGACTCAGAGAAAAGATTACACAATGGCATAACCTAATGTGGTATTTAACAACAGTACACATCTCGTGTCCAAAACATTAAAACAACACGCTAGTGACATGCAACATCAAAACAATACATTACGCGACTTATATATAGCACCACTACATGCATACCACATCATTGTTCAGACACACTCAGTTATGTAGTGCCTTCACTTGCCTTTTGCTGTTAGTAAGTGCTTTTCCAGTATATATGCATGTACACAATTGGTTGGGAGGTGACAAATTCTAAACTTATATCTCATTATATGCACTTGGCTGAATTAGCAGCAATGCATTGAATTGTTAAGTTGAGTGTGTAGTTGGTCTGAACAGCTGAGTCTGGTCTTATGTATCCTTGCCTACCTGGAGACGAGGCCTATTGTACGCTTATATGCAGAAAGGCCTGCACTCTTACAAAGCCACCATATTCCCTACTGGCAGATGATATCTACTCATACAAGCCCAATGGCAGTGAGTGTGATGTTTGTAAAGGCATGAGATGCATAGCTAGGGAATTTGTGTGGGCGGCTATCCATGCATGTATATAGAGTTGCAGGCTCACACTGTACACTACATACTCTGCATGTATATAGAGTATGTATATTTGGTAGAAATACTCTATTTAATGCACTTGCAGAACATCTAGACACCTACCCACGTATAATTATAGGCAAGAATTGCATGATGTCATTCTATTTCACATCTTGCATGCCTGCCATGCTCCAACGTCATCATGCGACTGAAGTGTGATAAACACATTTGGCACTTTGTAGACTTGATTTTGTCATAGTTATGTCCGAGATTGAGACCCTGAACATCAAAAACTGTAAAGCACACTGATCCTGGGTTTGTTAGAGCAATTAGAAGGCGCGTGTGTGCCGCACGATATCGACGGGGAGTGACATGCGGCTTATCGTACCTAGTGGTAGCAAGTGAAATGTACACTACAGAGAAGCCAGGAGAGACGTCTAGT
Organism: Aplysina aerophoba; assembly: GCA_949841015.1. Lineage (NCBI taxonomy): Eukaryota > Metazoa > Porifera > Demospongiae > Verongiida > Aplysinidae > Aplysina > Aplysina aerophoba. Next base: position 5,603,651 of record OX465037.1, on the reverse strand, counting down.
AGAGCTAACGACTGCATTAAGGTTTACTAGCGCCTTGTGTAAGCAAAGATGTAGGCAGTACCAGGGTGGGGAATTTGTGTGGGCGGCTAACTACCGGTGGCACGAGACGTATAAGAGGAGCGACCACCGCAGCGCTTCTGAGCTGGTGAAGACAACCCCCCAAGCCGATGTGGTTTGTTGCTCTCTTCATTTTGGGTGCCTCTGGTAAGTTAACGCTTGTTAAATTGCATTGCTGGCCGAATGCCGTGATGAAACACTCCGCGCTAGCTACTAGGTAAAGTGTTCATCCTCTTTGTATCCAGCACTACCAGGCGCAGTCGCACTCGGGACTCAGGGTAAGCCCTTATGCACTTTGGTACAATGATTAGTAAACGTGTTCCTTGCGTCTGAGTAGCTTTGATGTAACTTTGCAATACATTCAGCTCTTCCAGTACTGTTACGCTGTACGCGCAGCTGATTGTAACACTACTACAGCTTAAATACTGTTTGCTGTGAGGGTATGCTTTACCATAAACTGGCTCCATTTAAGCACCTAAGGTGCCAGGTGATGGGAGGCAAGCTACATTCAAGAAAGTTCCAATGCAGACATGTGTATTACCTAATGCCCGCCTGTATGTCCCAACGTTCTGCTGTGAGAAGCTGGGTAAAGTCGTTGGATTCACCATTGTCTGAAGCTCTGTCTGGAAGCATGCACTGTATCATAATCATGCAACATCGTAGAAACGCTATCGTGGGAACGCCGTCAATGGAAAATGGAGCAGTGGGAGCTCGCGGAAGGCGGGTTGCCTCTGCTAGTATATACAATTGACAATCTGACTTCTGTGAATCTTTATATCTACTACAACCAAATCATACACTGCCAGTCTCCCATGTGTATATTTACCTAACAAGTGTGTGTATCTACCTCTAATCACACATGTAATATGCGTGAATGTGAAGGTGTACAATGATACACAGTTGCCCATTAAAGGCATTGAATGAGGTATTGAGTCCTTTGTGCTATTGAAAGTTACCTAACAAGGTGCATGTACTCCTACCTAAATTAATTTTTATTATATACCTACACTTCATGTAATTATGCTCGAGTGAAGGTGTGCAAGTGAAGGTGTGCAATGAGACATGTTGAAGCACAATTGCTGATGCAAGGTATTGGATGAGGTATTGGGTCTTCTGTGTGTTGTAGAGTGTGTTTGCTTAGCTATGAATGGGTGATCATCCAACCAGACTAATGTGTTTGCATAAGTACATATGAGGTATATGTATACCGGTGAGTGTTACCTCATATCTGTATGCAAATGAACATGTAAGGTGTGTGGAGGCAGCATGGGATTACAGTGGGAAACTATAGTTTGGAACAAACTCCACATTCTATATATACATAGCTGTAATGCCACACCACTTCACTACCCATTCCAAACTTGAGAATGCATGTTTAGTATTTCCTACTAAATAAGGGTGTGCCTCTATATAGTTGATTGCCCAATATATGCAATACTGCTATTTTAAAGTATGGATGTGCATGGAGACACCCACACTAACCTTACGGCTAGGTTTCCAATGTGTTACTGTGGTACTGTGGTATATATTATACAACATTAATAATGCAATTTATTGCAACCGAGTGTCCATGTCTCCATTGAGTCAGAGTAAACCTGTAATTGTACAAATGATAGACGAACACAAGAAAGTGACTCTCAGTGTGCATTAGAGTCACTCCATAGTCCTGTTGTATGGAACATTGCTCGTTACATTCAGCTTTGAGATCAGCTGGTTGCTGTCATTACACTAGTGGAAAGAGACGAGAAGATAATAAAATGCATAATCCACTTCTTATGTGCTGCTCATAGTGTGTTCATAGTGTGTCCATCTAGTGTGGCTTGCTTCAGTTCCTACTTAGCTTACTGCAGTGTGTAGTAGTCTGGTGTGGTATGCACTGATTGGCACAACCTAAAATTCTATACCAGATGTACTGTATTTATATGACAATGGAAATTGTGTGTATACATTTATACAACCATCATGACATGCTGCATCCTGTACCATGTAGAAACTGACTGTAAAGAATGTCTGAATGGGGGTATCTTCTTGGGTGATGCATGTGAATGTCCGGAAGGATTCAGTGGAATATACTGTGAAGTGGAAGGTGTGTTGCTTGTGAGATTTACTTCGTAAAAGTAACTCCTTTGTTACTCCCAGTCATCTTTTGTGTAATGCATCCATTCTATACAGCCACTGAACCATACATCCCATGTGAAAATTCCTGTAACAATGGCTACTGTGACTACACTTGTGGTACATGTGTCTGCCATCCCTTTAACACTGGGGAGTACTGCGATGAAATACTGAGTGAGTGTGATGGCGTGCAAGTCAATCACATACAATGTTGGCTGATGAATAAATGAACTCTGCCAATTTATTTGTGTTCTAGTTACACCATGTGGTGACTACTATTGCTTCAATGGTGGTGAGTGCCTGGAAGATGAAAATGGAACCAGCTACTGCGTGTGCAAGGAACAATTTGAGGGCGAATACTGCATGCACCAGACTGAATGTGAGCTTCCAATCAACTATGCATACTGATAAACAGTAGACAGTTCTATATAACCTATGTATGCAATCAATCAAACGTCCCTTGTCACGTACATACACAGCTTGTTTCTGCTTAAATGGAGGCTATGGCTGTGACAATGGGACAAGCAATGGCACTTGTGTATGCCCAGAAAACTACACTGGTGAACACTGTGAAATTGAGATCTGTGAGTGTGCATGAAGGCATGATAGGAATGGCCTGGTCAGGTGTGAATGTAGTAGGAGTGGTGGTCTTTAACCCTATCAGATTATATCATCACTACTACTATATATTATTAGCATTTATATTGTTAGTATTGCTATGTATTAGCTTGTGGTGCTGCATTGTAGATAAGAACGAGTATCTAAATGGTCGGTGTAACAAGCCAAACCACACACACTGCCATGTCAGCATGCTTCCATTCATATGTGCCTACATTGAAGCCATGATATAGGCATTCACTGTCGTCACTTCTGCCTCTCTATACAGTACATGCTTCCTTAAATTCCTCATTGATGTGTAGGTACTCCAGGATGCATGCCAAATGAGTACTGCTGTGATAACACCTGTCAATGCCAGCCCGGTTACACTGGAGAGAACTGTACAGAGCGTGAGTTACCACTTCTCTGTCATGAGGCAACTGTATTCAGTATACCCCAGCAGTTGCCAAGTTACCACTAAACATATATATGTGAAGCTATATACTGTATAACATTTCATAGACGTAATGTACAGGAGTTACCTTAGCAGGCATTTGCTAGTTGTTCGAGGTACTGGTGTAGCTAACAGCTCAATCCGTGTTGAAAGAATTGCACTGGCAAGCAACTCTGTCACTTGCTGTCTTTCTGTACTGTACGTTCGGTAGTGCTTTGGGAAGAATGTGGTGATTACTACTGTTTCAATGGAGCTACATGTCAGAATGACACCTGCCAGTGTGCTGAGGGGTTTGGAGGAGATTATTGCTTGTACAGTGAGTACCTAAATGTAGTAGTCGGTAAATGACGCAATGTATGCCGTATCAGGTGACTGTGTCCAAGCATGTCATAGTGTACTTTCAAGTACATGTGTGGGCTTGTATTTGTGCTAAAGAATGACTCTCAGTATGTACAAGTATAAACTGTGAAGGATATTTTTTCATTCATACTGTTGTGCACCCATTGTATTGTGCAGATCTAACAGAGTGTGAGGACAACAATGATACATCCCATGATGGTACGTTTTGTGTATCTGTTAGACTTGTAGTCATGCATGGTATGAACTACTGTACTGTATCTGTGTACATTGTGAGTTGGTACTTAACTCTAAGGAAACATAGCTGAGCTGCATTGTTTCCTTAGAGTTTGACAACTACTGTACTAGCTGCTCTGTGTGCTGGTTTGCCGCTGACTGTTCCCACTAGACCTGCAGTGTGGGGACAGCTACTGCGTCTATGGATACTGCATTAATGACACCTGTGAATGCTTCAAGAATGCAACTGGAGTTTACTGCGAGTTTGTGCATGGTATGTACATGAGGAGCACGGCATTATTATGTACATAAGCATACAATCTGTATGTACTTTGATCTTTCCGCTGCATTCTATTAATGTTCATCCATTGCCACAATCACTCTTCATTTCATTAGCCATGCAGCATCTATCTCAAACGTCACTGGTATACTAACATTCAGTCTGTATATGCACTCTCTGCAGCTCCCATATCCCCTCCAGTGGGGTTTGCCTATGAGCCAGTCAACTCTTCCCTAACATGGGAGCCTCCCCTGGGCTATGAGATCTTCCAAGACTACTCTGCCCTGTGGTACTACCTTTTGTTGGAGGACCGCAGCAGTGGAGTGGAGTACATTATGGACACGGATCTGACCAACTTTGTCTTGGAGGACCTTGCACCTGGCACACATTACTGTGTCTCTGTCAGAGCGGTCACCTCTGGAGGATTTGGAGTGTACAGTGAGAAGGAGTGCTTCAACACAACGGCTGTTGAGTTAGGTGAATGAGTGAAACGTGATAATTAATGATTTGTGGCACAGGTCAATTTCATCTCAGTTATGTCATGCATATCATATTCATGTTATCATTGTGTGTAGCTCCTCCTTGCTTCTGTCTGAATGGAGGCTATTACAATGGAATGGAATGTGTGTGCGTGAACAACTATCTTGGAGCATTCTGTGACAACTCTAGCAGGATCGGTAAGGACACATTCCGTGTACCAATTGCATTCTGAGAGCTACGTAATGCCTCGTGCATTGTGTGGGGTTCAGTATCGACCAAGAAGGCAAATAATGTACCGTGTAGAATTGCTGAGAGATTTCTACCTAATAGCAGTATACGCATATTGGGTTCAGGTGACCCTACGTTCTCAGGGTCCGTACTGTAATGTTTGACTTGTAGTTTGGTGAAGTGCTCAAGATTCATTCACACTAGCCAGGGTTACAATAATTCAGATGTTTTGGCAGCTTTAGTGAAGGCAGGTGGGGATTTGTACACATTACCCAATGTTGGGGATTTGTGACAAATGGTAGTAATCACTGGGTATTACGCCAACCTGACCAGGTCAGTATAACTGATACATGGCCAGGGGGGACACGAGGTCCTATTTGCGACTACAGTTGAGTATACTTTATAGAAACTATCCTACTGTACGTTTACAAGTGGCAATGTTTTAGTACTTGTGCACTAGACTGTTAGCTGATAGGCAGAACACGTTGAGGGTCTGTTCCGAGTATACTCATTCTTCAATAGTCATTCAAGGGAGTTACCATAACAAAGAATTACCATAAAGACCTCTACTCTGTGAAGATTGACAAAAGGAAATGACCATTATGTAGCAAAATGTATTGTATTGCCATTCTTCTGTGTGTCCCAGGATACTCAGGTTTACTGCTGACGATGGTTTTCAGCATAACAGCATACCGTATAGACCTCTACTCTGTGAAGATTGACAAAAGGAAATGACCATTATATAGCAAAATGTATTGTATTGCCATTCTTCTGTGTGTCCCAGGATACTCAGGTTTACTGCTGACGATGGTTTTCAGCATAACAGCATACCGTATAGACCTCTACTGTACAACGTTTGACAAGGGAAACAACCAATTTGTAAAGTGTATTGCCTCGACATTCCTCCTTGTGTGACCCATTAAACTGTGCCCAGCCAACTATGCTCACCCCATCAACTCGCATACTGTCCAATATGTACCCCAAATTTCCCTTGCATGAGTAGCACATTGTGAGTCTGTGATGATACAAAGTGGGGACTGATTTGTGTTATTTTAGTGGTAATCAATTAGCAAGCTTCGTGCATGCTTGCAAAGCTATTCTTGTTCAGCATGAGTTACCATGCATTCCTGTCCGTGGTGCAATGGTGCAAGGGTGTCTAGGCATGTCTCATTTCAAACCAAAGCCAAAACCTTGCTTCCATGGCATTACTGAGTTTCCTCAAGGCTCTTCTAATCACATTGCAAGGTCCAAGAGCTAGGTCCCTATGTTGACGGTACACTTGTCGAAACTAAACATCTTCTGGAGCAGCTCATTGACTGCAGCATGGTGAGAAGGATGGCCCTGATGTCTTGTCTCCTACAACTGAGGCCATGTAGGCCAAACTACTTCACCACTCCAGCAAAGTGCTGACAGCTCTGTGGTTGGCAGACCTAGAGTGCCACTTCTCAACACAGTCCAGCAGCCACCAGCTACTACATATGTCATTCAACGTTTTTATTTGATATAGTTTCTAGAAGTCAACATTTGCAACATTGTACCATTTCATTGGTGGGCAAGATGCATTCAGGAAATATAGGCATAATGAAGTGTTCATTCTATATTTCCCATCTTTTACTTTGGCAGTAACGAGTAGTTTATATACAGGCAGGGTATACGTACTGCACCCTGTGCTTTACATAATGGGTCCAACTATGTATGACTCATTATGAATACTGTTTGTCTAACACGTATCTGCATCAGCAATCATGACCATCAGTCCATAAGTCGCACATGGTATGCATGATTGAGCACACTACCGCTCAATTGATTGATAATTCAGTACAACGATTTGCCAATCACTAGCATATATAATTCCATACTGTATCACACAAAGGAACCATTATTATCTGGTTACTACCTGAACTGTTCTTCACTCAGCTCCCTCGGCACCCCTCAACCTGACCTTCCCTCCTGGAGGTGTCCTCAATGACAGCATCACACTGACTTGGAGTGTCCCTGAAGATCCTAGTAGTGGTGTTAGGTTCTACCAGCTCCAGTTCTCATCAGCTGATGGAGACATCTTCATGAACACAACTGACAACACAACCATGGCAGTGCTGTCTGACCTAACCCCTGGTACCCAGTACAATGTCTCAGTGAGGGCCTTCACTATCGTCTTTGGACCATTCAGTGATCAGCTTAGCCTACACACTGCTAATGGTGAGGGTGCATGTGTGTGACACAGTGTAGTGGCGTGGTGCTGGGTTCTATTACATACAGGATTGATTGTTGTGAAAAAGGATTGATTCTTTGGTATTCCCTTCCTTCTGTCATCAGTGCCTTCAGTGCCTCAAGTACTCCATGCTAGTAGCAGTGGATCCTTTGCAGTGTTGGTGACTTGGGAGCAGCCTGCTGTGTTCTACCGTAAGTATGTGCACAACTTATCAGGGACTGACGAAGGCATACAGAATGGGATGCATTTGCACGATTGTGGGTACTTCACACTGTTACAAAAAATGGCTGTTGAGTGACTGGCATTCAACATGTGTGCATCCATGATTATACATACTCCGTGTCATTCCTCAACTACAATTTGTGCATTGTATACGTAATACCCATAATCAAATTGCATTGCATACTAACTTTACTGCATCTATTGTCTCCCTTTCAGCTCATGACAACAGCCTGACCATGTATGAGGTGCAGTACCGAGGAGTGGACACTCCTAATGATGTCAACAACACTTTCTATGAAGTAGTCACTGTTTCTGCTGGGACGGAACTGTCCTATAACATTTCTGGTCTGATGGACCACTCTGCCTACAATGTGTCTGTGAGAGCAACAAACCAGTATGGAGTAGGAACCTTTAGTGAAGAAGTGACTGTGAGGACAGAGGAGGGAGGTAAGTGTGTTATACGTACGTACAAACTGTACACATGTACTGTATGCTCGTTGTGCCATCTTACACACACACACGCACACACATGCACACACATGTATATAACATACGTATGTACAGTACATGTGAGCTCACGTCATACACACATCTGCAAATGGTTGCACAAGCACCCTTAACATACATGCCATGTCGTAACATTAGAGGGTATATTCCAGTATGAACATATGAACTACTTGTAGGTATGTATGTAATGCACTTGTAGTCCAGCATTTTGCATTATGAACTAGGTAATAGGCATGTGCTTGTAGTCTAGCATGATTTGTGACAGGCTACTGTTTAAATGTATGTTCATGCATGTACAAGTGCATATATGTATGTACAGTGTAAATGTCCTTCTTATTTTGAGGGATATGGAGCAGTTCACTTAGCAAATGAAAGTTAATTGTACGACTATGGACCGTGAAGTTCTTCATCGACTACAACACAGTTTTGTAGCTGATTAAGACCTTCGCGGTCAATACTGTACATTCTCGCTACACTTCCTTTTGTCATTGCTAAGTGTAATGCTTAATATATCCCAAACATGTTATTGGTCCTGTAGCAGGTGCCACATCTAAGGCCTTCTTGTTATGAATCCACTGCAGCTCCCTCAGCACCCCTCAACCTGACCTTCTCTCCTGGGGGTGTCCTCAACGACAGTATCGCACTGACTTGGTTCCCCCCTCAGCATCCCAATGGTGTTATCCACTTCTATCAGCTACAGCGGCTATCTTCTGATGGAGAGGTCTTAGTCAACACAACAACTGACACCACCACAATAGTGCTGTCTGATCTGACCCCTGGTACCCAGTACAATGTCTCAGTGAGGGCCTTCACTGTGGCCTTTGGACCATTCAGTGATCAGCTCACCCTACTCACTGCTGATGGTACGTGAGGACATGCTGTGCCATTTTAGAGGAAGAGCAGAGTTCTCTCCATGTATATGATGGATCAGTGAGCATAAGTCAATTCCATGGCCTCCTTTTCTCTCTCCCACTTTCAGTGCCATCAATGCCTCAAGCTGTCACAGCCGACAGTAATAGTTCCAGTGCCGTATTTGTAACTTGGATGGAGCCTTCTGTGTTTTTTCGTAAGTGTATTCATTACTGCAGCGCTGTCATTTCACTGCTGTGTACAAACATATACCTAAAATGCATGTGTGTGTGTAGCACAGTGAGGAGTTATAGTTGCTACTTAATGTTTCAAGCCAACAAAATGACAGAAAGATCAAAAGTTCAGATGTTCAGCGCAACAGACTTAGGAATAATTCAAAATTAGATGCAGAACGTTGCAACCGGAAGGTCTTTGTCAAGTGCAGAGCACAGGGGAAATGCCTTTGCTGTTCATATAGAATGCAGTATAATTAAAAGATCAGTTGAAGACCTTTCAGGAAAACTAGCACAATATAGAAGTATGCAATGCAATGTGCCATATGCCAGTATGTACCTCCACTGCCCTTTAGCCCACAACAACAATTTGACCACTTATGAGGTACAGTACCGAGGAGTGGACACTCCTAATGATGTGGATGAGACTTTTTCAAAAGCAGTAACTATTCCTGCTGGGATGACACTGTCTCATACCATTCCTGGTCTGATGGCCTACTCTGCCTACAATGTGTCTGTGAGAGCAACAAACCAGTATGGAGTAGGAGGCTTTAGTGAAGAAGTGACTGTGAGGACCGAGGAGGGAGGTGAGTGTGTTGCATTGTACAATACAAAAACTAATGCACATGCTGTAGTAAACTGAATGTACACATTGGGATGTTTTCCAAATTGCCCAATTTAACACACACACATGTGCCGCAAACACACACACACACACACATACACACACACATGCATGTATGTACGCACCCACGCACGCACACGTGCAGTTGTAATACAGTCATCATATATAGCTGCGCTCTTCAAGGCTGTACATGTTTTGAAGTTGGTAGGCCTTAACATCATCCAGGTGGGATATACGTTAAGATGAATGCTCATTCATTAATTCGTTATCAACGCTATTCCCACATCTTTCCACACAGCTCCCTCAGCACCCCTCAACCTGTCATTCACCCCTGGAGGTGTCCTCAATGACAGCATCACACTGACATGGCTTCCCCCTCAGCACCCCAATGGTGTTGTTCGGCTTTATGAGCGGAGGCTGTCATCAGCTGATGGAGACGTCTTTGTAAACACAACAGACAACACCACCACAATAGTGCTGTCTGACCTGACCCCTGGTACCCAGTACACTTTCTCAGTGAGGGCTTTCACTATGGCCTTTGGACCATTCAGTGATCAGCTCAGCCTACACACTGCTGATGGTAAGGATATGCAAATGAAGTTTCGTTTGTATCAGACTATTCCATTCAGACTATACATTCCATTAGTTGCATATACGTAATTCATTTCACTGCCATTCTTTCCCATTCACCTTTCAGTGCCCTCAGTGCCTCAAAGAGTTAATGCCAGTGCAAATAGTTCCACCACTGTGTTGGTCACTTGGATGGAGCCTGCTGTGTCCTTCCGTGAGTGCATTTTCATATCCAAATAGAAATAGCACAAATTAGCAAGGCATACAATTTTACTACACATAACAAACAGTAATAAGTTGCATAAATTATTAGTTTCTGATAGCAGATTATTACTACTTATGATTCAGGCCTACCTCCTGTAACCGTACTTTAAAGCATGATACACATGTATTGTATACAGAAGTACACTAATAAACACCGTTTTCTTTCTTGCAGCCCATGACAACAGTATGACTGTGTATGAGGTGCAGTACCGAGGAGTGGACACTCCTAATGATGTCGACAACACTTTCTACAAAGCAGTCACTGTTTCTGCTGGGATGGAACTGTCCTATAACATTTCTGGTCTGATGGCCCACTCTGCCTACAATGTGTCTGTGAGAGCAACAAACCAGTATGGAGTAGGAGAATTTAGTGAAGAAGTAACTGTGCGAACAGAGGAAGGAGGTTAATTAATGCTAGTGCACTGGAATTATGCACTTGTATATTTTGCATCTATGCACTGAAAATACTTGAAGTGCAATGATACAGTATGTAGGCCATTTGGATCTGTGTCACCTGCAGAAGCCTTCTTTGATGTGTACATACGACATGCATATGTGTACACAGACAAACAGACACATGTACATACAGACTGGTTCAGTTGAATTAGCCGTTGCATTAATACTTGGCACTAATGGGGCAGCCATCCTGCAGACCTCCAAACACACATGTAATGAGTGCAAGTTGTAAGATACATATACCACTAAAAGTATATACAATATAATATAATATAGTATAAATCAGGGAGGCTGTGGAGGCTGCGGGTGATGGATACGTTCTAAGTGTGCCATCGAGGCAATATTAATAATATAAAAATGCTATATGCTGTTATTGATCAGCAATTTATGCTCATACAGTCGGATATATTGGCGTTCCTATCATATCTCCACACAGCTCCCTCAGCACCCCTCAACCTGACCTTCCCTCCTGGAGGTGTCTTCAATGGCAACATTAACATTACTTGGATTCTCCCTGATTACCCAAATGGTATTATCCGAAACTATCAACTGCAGTGGTCTTCTTCTGGTGTGGAATTCTCTGTGAACACAACAGACGCCACCACAACGGCAGTGCTGGTAGACCTGACCCCTGGTACCCAGTACAATGTCTCAGTGAGGGCCTTCACTGTGGCCTTTGGACCATTCAGTGATCAGCTCATCCTGCACACTGCTGATGGTGAGGACAAGCTGTACTATTTGTGAATGAGAGTCAAATTGGAGATTATATTAAAACTTCAGCATTCTTTCCCTTCTCTCCCTCGTTCAGTGCCCTCAGTACCACAAGGTGTCATGGCCAGTAGCAATGGACTTACTGCATTGTTTGTGACCTGGACGGAGCCTGCTGTATTCTTCCGTGAGCACGCAGGCACAACTGCAGCACTGTGGCTGCAATCGCATGTGCAGACCCTGCAGTAGCTCTGTGATTCCTCCTTGCTCTACTGCTGTGTATTTTTGTACTGCAATGATTCTTTTTTGCATGTTGGCTGTTAGACAAGGGGTGGTTCTCTAGAAACCAGCTTTTTGACTGTTAGCAATCTTGCCAGCATTTTGGTCACATGCACTGACCATCTTCATCTTTGCCCGGAAGCAGGCCAGGGCATCTGACCGAAACATTGAAAGATTGCTTGCAGTCAAAAGTTGGTACCTAGAGAACCACTGCTTGTCTCATGTCTGAATCAGCTGAGAAGCCCCCATTTTAAGTTGGTTTTTGTTACTTGTACTGTACATACATGTGAGGATGTGACAAACTCTGAATCAGATCTATCTACATACGTACCTCCCAGTTAACATGATAAATATTTTGGTGCTGGTAATCTTTAATGCCTTTGTTACTCTGTTTTTCAGCCCATGACAACAGTCTGACCACTTATGAGGTGCAGTACCGAGGAGTGGACTCTCCTAATGATGTGGACGACATGTTCTATGGAGCAGTCACTTTTTTTGCTGGGATGAATATGTCTTATGATATCCTTGGTCTGGTGGCCCACTCTGCCTACAATGTGTCTGTGAGAGCAACAAACCAGTATGGAGTAGGAGACTTTAGTGAAGAAGTGACTGCGCGGACAGAGGAGGGAGGTGAGTGTGTGTTGCATTGTGCAGTTCAAGAAGCAGCTGCTCTACTTATGACAATGTACATGCTGTTGTAAACTGAATGTACACACATTCAATTGGAAGCTATTAAGTCACCCAACCCAGTTCACAATATGTATGCATGCACATCTGATACTACAACTGCACTTTGATAAAACATACGTAGTACATTCAAATTTACATGAAAATATATCTGTCTTCGTATTTCTGTACAGCTCCCTCAGCACCACTCAACCTAACTTTTCCAAATCGCCTAGTTTAACTAGAGTTGCCACACACACACACACGTACATGCAAACACACATGCACACACACACAAGCACGTATGTACGCACGCACACACACATGCGCACATGCAAGGCCGTACATGTTTTGAAGTTGGTAGGCCTTATAATGTCATCCAGGTGGATATACGTTAAGATGAATGCTCATTCATTAATTCATTATCTAAGCTACGTAGTCCCAAACTTAAGCATGAATTGTCTGCCACATCTCTCCACACAGCTCCCTCGGCACCACTCAACCTGACCTTCCCTCCTGGAGGAGTCCTCAATGAGAGCATCACACTGACTTGGAGTGCCCCTCAGCATCCTAATGGTCTTATTCACTTCTATCAGCTACAGTTGTTATCTTCTGATGGGGAGGTCTTAGTCAACACAACGACTGACAACACCACAATAGTGCTGTCTGACCTGATCCCTGGTACCCAGTACAATGTCTCAGTGAGGGCCTTCACTGTGGCCTTTGGACCATTCAGTGATCAACTCACCCTACACACTGCTGAAGGTGAGGACATGCTGCACTCTTTGTGAATGAAGAGTGCCCTGTCCTGTACGTATCATAGAATGTTGGAGTAGAACGCACGGATCTCATTCTTTTGTTTTCTTATCCACCTTTCTCCTTTAGTGGCCTCAGTGCCTCAAGGTGTCAGTGCCCTCAGCACTGGTTCCACCTCTGTGTTGGTGACTTGGAGGGAGCCTGCTGTGTACTTCCGTGAGTGTATCCATGACTACAGTACTATATTATCATGTATTGATGGCAATCATGCATCATCGCACTAGACAATGTGGTACAGTGGGTTCTTGTATGAGTTGACTAAATATAATAAGCCAGTTACACACATTCTTTATACATACAATTATGGTTACTGCATGTATATATATATGTAAGTATGACTGAATTGGTAGTCTCAAACAGTTACTTCCCACTCGCTGTATGTGTGTGCATGCCACATGTGTATACAGCCTTGTACCTAGTTGCTGTATTTGGTGCAGGTCATTGGCATTGTATGTATGTACTGTACAGTTTGCATACTAATGATGTACATGATCTTCCTCTTTCTCAGCCCATGACAACAGTCTGACTGTGTATGAGGTGCAATTCAGAGGAGTGGACACTCTTAATGATGTGAACGACACTTTCTATGAAGCAGTCACTGTTTCTGCTGGGATGCAACTGTCCTATAACATTTCTGGTCTGATGGCCTACTCTGCCTACAATGTGTCTGTGAGAGCAACAAACCAGTATGGAGTAGGAAACTTTAGTGAGGAAGTGACTGCGAGGACAGAGGAAGGAGGTGAGTGTGTGTTGCATTGGGCAGTTCAATAAACAGCTGCTCTGATGATGAAGCACATGCTGTTGTAAACTGAATGTACACATTCAATTGGAAGCTTTTTAAGTCACCCAGCTCACAATACGTATACATACACATCAATTTCAGCAAATGCTGCTATATAGCCATATGCATGGTTTGTTGTGTATATACGTACAGTATACAAGGTTTGTCCTTCAATTTCCTGTGCATCATCATAGCATTCATTGTTAACTCACATGTGCAATGCACTTTTGTGAAGTGTGCAATTATTACTAACTGCAATTTGATAAAACATACATAGTACATTACATAAAAATATACCTGTCTTCATATTTCTGTACAGCTCCCTCAGCACCACTCAACCTGACCTTCCCTCCTGGAGGAGTCCTCAATGAGAGCATCACACTGACTTGGAGTGTCCCTCAGCATCCTAATGGTGTTATTCGCTTCTATCAGCTACAGCTGTTATCTTCTGATGGGGAGGTCTTAGTCAACACAACAACTGACACCACCACAATAGTGCTGTCTGACCTGATCCCTGGTACCCAGTACAATGTCTCAGTGAGGGCCTTCACTGTGGCCTTTGGACCATTCAGTGATCAACTCACCCTACACACTGCTGAAGGTGAGGACATGCTGCACTCTTTGTGAATGAAGAGTGCCCTGTCCTGTACGTATCATAGAATGTTGGAGTAGAACGCACGGATCTCATTCTTTTGTTTTCTTATCCACCTTTCTCCTTTAGTGGCCTCAGTGCCTCAAGGTGTCAGTGCCCTCAGCACTGGTTCCACCTCTGTGTTGGTGACTTGGAGGGAGCCTGCTGTGTACTTCCGTGAGTGTATCCATGACTACAGTACTATATTATCATGTATTGATGGCAATCATGCATCATCGCACTAGACAATGTGGTACAGTGGGTTCTTGTATGAGTTGACTAAATATAATAAGCCAGTTACACACATTCTTTATACATACAATTATGGTTGCTGCATGTATATGTATGTAAGTGACTTAATTGGTAGTCTCAAACAGTTACGTACTTCCCACTCGCTGTATGTATGTGCATGGCACATGTGTATACAGCCTTGTACCTAGTTGCTGTATTTGGTGCAGGTCATTGGCATTGTATGTATGTACTGTACAGTTTGCATACTAATGAAGTACATGATCTTCCTCATTCTCAGCCCATGACAACAGTCTGACCACTTATGAGGTGCAGTACCGAGGAGTGGACACTCCTAATGATGTGAATGAGACCTTCTATGAATCAGTCACTGTTTCTGCTGAGAGAGAACTGTCCTATAACATTTCTGGTCTGCTGCCCTACTCTGCCTACAATGTGTCTGTGAGAGCAACAAACCAGTATGGAGTAGGAGACTTTAGTGAAGAAGTGACTGTGAGGACAGAGGAGGAAGGTTAGTATGCACTGTACATATGTGCATGGGGACCAACTATATATTAAAATGAATCATGCACTTACATATTGTGCATGCCTGTGTATTGTATTCTGTGTTGTAACCAAAAAGATTATATACTATATATTATTTTATTGGCATTGTTGACACATGGACGACGTTATGACTAAGATTGTACGCGATCTGTTTTGTACAAATTGGGACTGAAATGCATTGCTTTCCTTAAGAGACCTAATATGCATGTGATTAATGTAATTGTCTCTTCCCCTAGCTATGTACATTCATTCAACTCAGAAGGTACCATAGTATAATGAATCTAGTACAAATTCACTCCAAGAACGTGTTGAAAAAGTTTGAATTTATAAATTGATGTAGCTGTTTCTTGCACTCTTCCACTTGTCAATTTGCAAGCCTTTTATTCATGAATGCACACTGCATTTCAGTGGCACAAAGCATGTATAGGCCAAGAGGGAAGAGGAGATACCGCACTTGGATACTTGCTAGTGATACCCTCTTGACACTGTGCATGCAATTGCCTTGTCTGGTAGTATCCAGTGTTGTTTTACTCGCCTTGCATGATTTTCTTTGCAGCTCCCTCGGCACCTCTCAACCTGACCTTTCCTCCTGAGGGTGTTCTTAATGACAGTGTCACTCTGACGTGGCTTTCCCCCCTACACCCCAATGGTGTTATCCAGCTCTATGAGCTGCGGTGGTCATCTTCTGGTTTGAATGTTTTTGAGAACACAACTGACGACATTACAACAGCAGTGCTATCTGACCTGACCCCTGGTACCCAGTACAGTTTCTCAGTGAGGGCCTTCACTGTGGCCTTTGGACCATTCAGTGCTCAGCTCACCCTACACACTGCTGATGGTAAGAGTATACTTATTTGTGACATAATAGAGAGACATCATGTAGATGATATGATATGAATGAGATGATATGTATATGACTGGGAGATGGACAGACGTTGGTGGTTCCAAATTGCTTCTATCCCTCCTCCTTCAGTGCCCTCGGTGCCTCAAGATGTCAGTGCCCTCAGCACTGGTTCCACCACTGTGTTGGTGACTTGGATGGACCCTACTGTGTCCTTTCGTGAGTATCGCCATAGCTGCAACACTGGGATTCCATGTGTGTTACTGAGATTTACTGTATGTGCATTGCTGTGTATGTAATATGTGCGTATATTGCAAGATTTTACTTGCTTATCAATCTTCTGTGTGTTCATACAGCAACGCATGACTAAGTCAGACCAACTTCCTAACTGCAGCACCTGTGCTGTAATTCCTCAGTTTAATGTCCCTCCATTGTCTGCTTTAGCTCATGACAACAGTCGAACCACATTCGAGGTGCAGTACCGAGGAGTGGACTCTCCTAATGATGTGAATGTGACTTTCAATGAAGCAGTCACTGTTACTGCTGGGATGACACTCAATCTTAGCATTTCCGATCTGATGGCCTACTCTGCCTACAATGTGTCTGTGAGAGCAACGAACCAGTATGGAGTAGGAGGCTTTAGTGAAGAAGCGACTGTGCGGACAGAGGAGGGAGGTGAGTATGTACCTATACATAGCATCTTTTCTACCAGATCATGTAGAGTACTCATTGTAATGAACTGTGCAAGCCTTATGTGAAATGCCTACCATATGTCTCCACACAGCTCCCTCAGCACCCCTCAACCTGACCTTCCCTCCTGGAGGTGTCCTCAATGACAGCATCACACTGACTTGGATTGCCCCTCAGCACCCCAATGGTGTTGTCAGGTTCTATGAGCTACAGCTGTCATCTTCAGACTCAGTCCTCTTTTTGAACACAACCAACATGATGATGGTGCTGTTTGACCTGACCCCTGGTACCCAGTACACTTTTTCAGTGAGGGCCTTCACTGTGGCCTTTGGACCATTCAGTGATCCTCTCATTATTAACACTGCTGATGGTGAGGACATGCAGCACCACATATATGTGACAGGAGAAAGTGCTATCCTGAATGAGTTGAACTGACTATAAGTAAATCACATTGCTTTGATATCCATTTCCCTCTCTTTTCCACTCCTTCAGTGCCCTTAATGCCTCAAGTTGTTCGTGCAGTCAGTGATACTTCTACCACCGTTACTGTGTATTGGAGAGAGCCTGCTGTATTTTTCCGTGAGCACTTACACAATGCGTGCACAATTGTCTGATACTTTTACCATGTGCCACAACAACAACATCAGAAGGCGATTGATCCCCTTCCTAACTTTTGCAGTGTGCTAAAGCAAATCAATGCATGATTACACCATGTACGGATGTATGCTAGTATCTACATATGTATGTTTTCCCTCTCTCTCCTCCCGCCATGGGCATTGTATCTATGTACTGTACATTTTGCATACTAATGAAGTACATGATCTTCCTCTTTCTCAGCCCATGACAACAGTCTAACAACTTATGAAGTGCAGTACCGAGGAGTGGACTCTCCTAATGATGTGGACGACACTTTCTTTGAAGTAGTAACCGTACCTCCCACGATGAACCTGTCTGTTACTATTTCTGGTCTGCTGCCCTACTCTGCCTACAATGTGTCTGTGAGAGCAACGAACCAGTATGGAGTAGGAGACTTTAGTGAAGAAGTGACTGTGAGGACAGAGGAGGGAAGTGAGTGTACATTGAAATGTGTCATTTGTGAGTACTGGCTAGTGTTGCTGACGTGCTGATGCATAGCTTGTTCTTACTGTACCTACTTTATTAGTTAATTCCACACTGTGCATTTCACAGTCTGCACACTGAGGAATAACTGCTGCTTTGAAAGCTGTTCATTAAGATATGCTTATGCATACCTTATTGTGTATTCCCACTAGACAGCTTTTCATCAGTCATCAGCTGTACTACTGCACAGACTGTGCATTAAGCAAGTATACATAGATGTTAAAATTAATTATATATTGTGCTATATATAATGAAGCCTATGTACGTATTAAGTCTTGTTCCATCTTGTCACCCCAGCAATATAGTCAAAGTCATTTGTATGCTCCCCTTGTGACCCCACAGTTCCATCTGCTCCCCTCAATGTGACACTGCGTGGCAGTACACCCACCTCCCTGCAAATCTCTTGGTCCACGCCCTCTTTCAGTAATGGGGCCAACCTCACATATCGTGTGGAGTACACAGGTGTGGCTACAGAGAATGCAGTGAATGACTCATTCTCTACACCCAACTTCCTAGAGAGCTCCACTACCTCAGTGACCATCAGTGGCCTTGTGCCGTTCTCCACCTATACAATCAGAGTGAGCGCTAGCACAAGTGCAGGTGCTGGACCCACTGCAGCTATCAATGCCACTACTGCAGAATCTGGTGAGTGGCATTGAGCAAGTCACGTGCCCAACTTAGTCACGACAATATGCACAAATGCACGTGTATACACTCTGATGCATGCACACCCAATAGTGTTGGCACCGCCTAATGCTTAATATAAATTATTATAATAATAGTCACACGCACAAACTCATACTGTATATTATGCATGCACAATTTATTGATAATGTGTACACTGACACAGAACAAGTGGCATGCTACCAAATTGGATGCTGGAGCAATCAAATTAAATAGTCAATATAGTGTGGGTGCATGCTTGTAGTGCTTGCTTAACACTTTAGGTCTGGTATTACAAAATATTGTTTTATGTTTTGTGACTGTAAGTGTGAAAATATGCATTCATGCATTCATGGAATATTCTGTCTTGGTTTGTACATGTAAATGTGTGTAACAAGCATGCAGAAGTATATATTAGTACGTATTTGTAAGTGGCATCCAAATTCTCCGCTTGTGTTCAGTTCCCTCGGCTCCATTGGAACTGCGGGTGACAGATCATGGCTCATTTGGGTTCAATCTGGAGTGGGACCCTCCCAGCAGTCCAAATGGAATTATCGACTTCTATCAAGTGAAGTTGTTCACAGAGAACAGCCTAGACCTCCCTGCACTGAATGCTGTCAATGTTAGCAGTACATCGTACAACTTCACTGGCCTGGCACCTTTCACTGGGTACTCAGTCCAAGTGTGTGCCTACACTGTTGGATGTGGTGATGTTGCATCCTTGAATGTCACAACCTTGGGAGGTGAGAGAGGGCAAGCTTCTCTTTATAGAAGCAGTATGTAGACCAGCCACTGGTCAGCACACCATACTTATGATGCTGTGTAATGAAATGTATCTACAGTGACTGGAGACTATAGATTGTGACAAGATCGGTGGCTCACATGGCTGAAACTCCGCATTAGAGCGTAGGCCACGAGTTCGGGCACTGGGTCTTGTTTCTTTTTCTCCAGTCGCCACTTTCCTCAAGCTGTGTAGTTAGCAAACTTAATTTGTACAAGTTACACATCAGCTTGCATAACACTCACTAACATAATGAAATGTATCATACACTATAGCAACTCAATTTATATAACATTTCTGTCTTCTGCAGTCGCTCCTGTAGTAGCCCCCTCAGATGGAGTGAGCAACAAACCGATCAGCATGGGAGACCCAGTGACCATTTCCTTCACCATAGTGAATGAGCCTGTTCCTATAGTGACGAGGGATGGGATCCAGTGGGTGTTCAGTGGGATTGGAGGTGCTGTCAACCTCTCCTGCACCAGCACCTCCAAATACTCCTTCTCTGACAACTGCCTCAGCCTCACTGTGAGCAACGCAGAAGGCAGTGACGCTGGCCAGTACCAGATTGTGATTACAACTGAAGCTGGAATAGAGATGGGTGCAGTTGGGATATCTGTCAGTGGAGGTGCGTTGGGAATTGGTGTCCCGCTGCATTACAATTAATTACAGTATTAACAATATTAACAATCATTACCAATGACTGCTATCTTGTTCTGCAGTTAAACCAAGCGTATTCCCCCCTCTGATGGACGCCACCCTGCCTCAAGGAGGCATCCACATGTTTGTGTGTACAGCAGTGGCTGATCCTTTCCCCTTTTTCACTTTCCGTTTTAACGGGGAGAGGGTAACATCAAACACCTCAGAGCGCATCTTGGTCACCTCCAGCACTAGTGCCACTCTTACTCTTTACAACCTACAAAGGGAGGATGAAGGGACCTACAACTGCTCAGTTTCCAACAGATATGGCAGTGTTAGCACTGCAGCTGTACTGTCAGTACAAGGTATGTTTGGGTGTGTGCAGATACGTATGTAGTATGTACATGAGTTGATACTCTGACTATTACAGAGATTGTGACTTGCATCTTTGCTTTGTATCGTTTTCAGTGCCCCCCACAATAACATTCTCTCCTTCTGCTGTCCGTGATGTGGTGAGTGGAGAAACTCTGACTGCTTCTTGTGACGCTAGTGCTGACCCAGCACCAGAGATTCAGTGGTTTAAAGGGGACCGGCAGCTGAAGGATGGGGACGATAGTGTATCGATATCACAACAGACTGAAGACACAACTACCAACAGCCGGATCACAGTAATGTCGTTTACACCTGAAAACGCAGGAGTGTACTCTTGTGTGGCAGTCAATGACTTAGGGAATGATTCTAGATCATTTCAAGTCAATTCAGTTGGTGAGTCAGTTGTACTCTTCTTCAATTTTATACATAGTTCATTCCTGAAAAGAAGTGCATGTGGGCTACCCATTATATACAATCTCTTGTGTATGCAGTGAGACCCAACATTACTGGTATTAGCAGCAGTGTGAATGGGTCGGTGCTTCCAGACCTGTTCCATCAAGGGATGCTGTCATTGCCTGAGTTCACTTCTCAACTTGAGCTGACATGTGAAGCATATGGTATTCCTTCACCTGAGGTTGTCTGGCTAAACGATGGCATTGCTCTACTTAACGTTGATGGCAAAAGGGCTATCACAGTTGAAGATGGAGGACCATTGGGTGACTTAGGCAATCTGACACGGTCCACCCTCATCCTCTCAGAGGTGCAGCTGTCTGATGCAGGGGAGTACACCTGTAGAGCCACCAGTGGGAATGTGTCCCCAATCCCTGGCACCACAGCATGGACATTCACGTTTCAAGTCACTGGTGAGCTGCTGGTGTGTATTGAGTGAGACTAGGTGGTGGTGAGGTAGGTGGTGATCAAATGCTAGCATGTTAAACCACTTCAAAACAAGTATGTATTATATATATATGGTGAGCTGTTGGTCTTCCATTAATTTGCAATTTGAAGCATGCCATTTTTGTAGCATATAGTTTCTTGTTGTTCACTTTTATTGCTACCAGCTGCATTTGACAATCTCCAGTACACTTTCCACTTTCATTCATTTCCAAGAACTGAATGAGTGTGATCCCAACCCATGTTTGAATAATGGCACTTGTGTGGATGGAGTACAGAACTATACCTGCAACTGTGCTTCAGTCTTAGAGGACAATGTGCGGAATTTCTTCAGTGGAAGGAACTGCAGTACAAGTGAGAATGAGGTGATAACATTGCTGCTTTTGAAAGTGATGAATTACAGGTACTCACTTCCTCCCACAGAGGTTGACAATCGAGCGCAGCCCTCTATTACCACCAGCCCCTCAAGTACGATAGTGCAACTCCATGACAGGATAGCCTTGAGCTGCTCTGCTACTGGCAACCCCACCCCCAGCATTGCCTGGTACAAGGATGGAAAACAAATTAAGGGCCCTCAGGCCATTGGGGATGTGTTTGTAATCCCAGAGGCCACCCCTAAGGCACGTGGATTCTATCATTGTGAAGCTTTCAGCAGCTTTGGAGATCCAGCCAAATCTAAAGAAGCACGAATTCTAATTGAAGGTTAGAACATCATACAGTGATTGCCAACGATATGATGATCAGACTGAGTTATAGTCTGACATGCATAAAAATGCCACTCCTGTTCAGGTATTGTCCAGTTTCGTATTAGAATTTTATTTGAGGCTGCAGACTCCTCTGGTAAGAAGAAGCGCCAAGCTACTACCAACAATGACATTATAGAAAATGTGAGTTACTTATGGATGCCTTGCATAATAAACTTGCAGTAACTACTTAGCCCCACCCCCTCTTGGTATATATCTTGTCAAACTTAGTTATATAATTAGCAGTGGAAGGAGGCCTACATTTGGCTAAGATGGCTTGTTGCCCATTGATTACCCTATGCGGTTT
The DNA here is from genome assembly GCA_949841015.1 of Aplysina aerophoba. Lineage (NCBI taxonomy): Eukaryota > Metazoa > Porifera > Demospongiae > Verongiida > Aplysinidae > Aplysina > Aplysina aerophoba. Next base: position 5,581,207 of record OX465037.1, on the reverse strand, counting down.
TCCTTGAAGTTCAATGTGATTCAAAATGCACATAATACTGTGTACAGTGGGTTAATAGTCAATCATTTGTACTTCTTGTTATTAGTTGCGGTTACAAATAGTGAACCAAGCCTTGGCTGTGGAAGGAAACTACACAGCCACTGTGTACTCTGTGGAACCTGCTGGGGACAACTCCAGTGATATTGTGATCACTGTGGCTACAGACAGTTCTGAGTCACCTGCAAATCTGACTGACGAGCTGATTCAGCCTCTAGAACAAACGTTGGAAGAAGTTACAGATATCAACGAGCAGATATCCTTTGCCATAATGGCCACTGAAAGACATGGTGAGTACTTTTCCAGTTCTACAACATTTGGGTGACTGTGTGTATACATAGTCAAGTTTGTAGGCACTATTATATTGGCATATATTTTGATTATGCCAATACCTGCGTGAATGAACCTTCTATGTTTGGATAGAAGCTAGCTACATGTAATCTGTTGTCATACATCCACAGATATGTATATACTGTAGCTACACATAATCCCTTCCCGTGTGAACCCAGATGGCTGTCCCAAACTGCTGGGCTCAGTCTGTGGCAACGTTGGCAGTGTGACATGGCCTGAGACTGAGATAGGCGAGATAGCCTCTGTTCCCTGTCGGTGTGGGATAAAAGACCCCCTGATCCAGCTACTGAAAGGCATTCGGAGGTGTGGAGGGACATATGAAGGAGGCGCAATGTGGGAGGAGCCACAGTGTGACAGCTGCATTTTCACTGAAACAAGGCGAGAACTTTGTGCTCTTGCTGAGGTTAGTGGACTCAGATGTGAAAGCTGCTGTGGTTATTTTACTGACTTCAAAGTGATACAGATGACTTTATGTACTTATATGGCCATCCAATTCTATTCACTCATTGGGCACAACCATTTTAGTGGTCTGTCTGTCCATGTACATGTGCTATTACTATGTGTCTATTGTTTAGATTGACAGTCCCGCTCAGCTTGCCAGTGTTCTTGTTGGTATAACTGATTCTGACGAGATTGAGAGTGAAGATGTCTCCCTCACTGTTGGGCTGCTGGACACTGTCGCACAATCAACTGAAGACCTGCAACAGGAGGATGTGAGTAGCAGCCTTAATGTACGGCTACATAGTTAATGTCCTTGTGAGCTAATGGTGCTGCTTTCCACTGCTTTGCAGGTTCAAATGGATGTCCTCTCAATTGTGAGTAATGTGCAGCAAGTGCCTGCTGAAGAGCTGGCAGCTAGTCAGGGAATGACAGGGTCATCAAATAGGTCTGTTTTTGACGAAGTTTGATTTACATTAGCATATACAAAGTTGTATTGTATAGTTTAGTGAAACTGCACTCCTTGCATAAGAGCACTTCATGAATGAAGACGAAAGTCACAGTACAATACTGTAGTTTCAGTATGCTTGAGTATAGCTACCTGTCCGTATACATACAAATATATACAATTTTGTGCGTGACATCATAAGCTGGCAAACAGAATAACCATATATACGTACATATGTATGTAAACAGTTATGTTTTATGTTACACGTCATATTTATATTTTCTGTATGTATGCGTACAGTATGTATGTCAAATTCAGTTAGGGTTAGGGTGTTATTACTCTACTGTTTTACAGAATTTTGGAGATTGTTGACGATGTACTGAATGTTGTGGAGGTGACACCTGATGATCCATTCCAATTTTCTGCTCCTGACTTTGGTGTGCGAGTGGAGGAACCTCCTGAAAACCTGGATGAGATGGAGTCCTTTTCCCCCAACTTGGAGACTTTGTTAAGCCAAGTAATGAGCAGCACCACCACAAGCATGGAGATGCCGGAAGTGCCATCAGCTGCAGTGACTCTCTCTTCAACTCTACTGCAACGAGATGACACAGGAAATAGGCCACGTATATCAACATCTGTATTTGCACGTGATTCTCTGTTTCGGCAGCGGGATAGCTTCACCAGAAGGAACAACCGCTCTAATGAGATAGTTGGAGGCATTGTCCTTGATCTGACATTGAGATCTGGTGGAGAAGTGAGGACTGTGTCAAGACCTCCTAACAGCAATATAGTGCGGCCACGTTTCACCAAATCAGTGGTAAGACTACATACAATTATGCATGAGTGTGCATGGGTCTAGCATTACACTGGTTGGTCTTTGTGTCCACCACTGTACATGTTGTACCCTTCTGACTTCCAGCGTGCCAGAAATGAAGGAAGAAGCCCATCCTGTCGGTTTTGGAACTTTGCTGCTGATGGTGAGCATGATTTATATACACGTGCACAGGAATTGCATGCATCGTTAAGCCTGCATTTATTGACTGTACATGCATGCACATTTTATACTGCTTGCAATGTTTATATTAAGTAACTAGTTGGCAGAGCTCTACAATATACTTCAACATTGCAATATAGTTATGCATTAGCTCTCCTGTCTCTCTTCTAATGCAGAGGGTTTTGGTGCATGGGACAGCAGCAGCTGCCGAGTAGTGGAGGAAACTAATACTGAAGTAGAGTGTGGCTGTGATCATCTCACTCACTTTGCCATTCTGTTGGTGAGCGATGGGCTCGTCACAGAGACTATACTGCTACTGCACACTTAATGCTGCAATTCGTGTTCTAAGTCACATATTCACTGCATTATATAGCAGCATTCCCCAACAGCTAGCTGACCACGCATTCAACGCGTTTGGTGGTGTCCCTTCCTCCTACCTTTCCCCTTACATAGGATATCAGCCCTGAACCCACTGTGCCCTCTACTCCACCTGATGTTGCTCTCACGTATGTATCATACATTGGTACTGTATTCTCTATTATTGGCCTTTTTATCACCATCATCACCTACCTTGGAGAGAAGTGAGTATTAAATATGTACTAGATTTCAAACTGCAGTGGCTACATGGTCAGTGGATAGGTTCCTAATTCTGGAATGAACCCATATTAATCCACGCACAAACATCAGTCTATAGGCACCTATATAATTACAAATTATAATACTACCTAAAGATCCTATGTACGTATTATAATTACCATGCAGTGCATTGTGAACTCATATATAGCTGTTTGGGAGAATGGATGATATTCTGTGCATAACCACACATGGTAATATATTGGTGCTACACAATCATCTCACTACACCCCACATGCACCACTCAGGAAACTCAGAAATGCTGTCCATGTGAAGCTGTTGCTGAATCTCTGCTTTGCTCTGCTGGGGCTGTACGTCACCTTCATCATCAGCACTGTCTCAACTGGAGTTCCTGTGCTCTGTGGAGTGGTCTCTGCACTCATGCACTACTTCTTCCTGGCTGTGTTCTTCTGGATGGCAGCTGAAGCCATACAGTTGCATAGGAAGCTGGTGTCTGTGTTCAAACCAGACATTGAAAACTATCCCCTCATTGCCATGGCAATATGCTGGGGTACGTTGATGCATGCGTACAAAGAGACATTTCAAACAAACTCTACTCCAGCGTTATTATATATAAAGTGCCTTTGTACTTTTCCTCTTCCCTTCTGCAGTTGTTCCTGCATTCATTGTGATCTTCTCCTTAGCTCCGTATTACCACAACTACATCCACCCACAATTGTAAGGAACGCATAAAATACACTGTATTACATACTAATTCAGACTCTCCAGTTCACCACAATTAGTGTTTCTAATCCTTTTTTCTCCAACCTGCAGCTGCCGTGTTCATGGCTATTCATTTTATATTGGTCTACTGGTCCCCTTTGGCGTCATTTACATAATGAATTGGGTCATATTCATCCTCATTTTTGGTAGCCTGGTGTGTAGGCCCAATGTTAGGAAGGAGACAAGTAACAATGGAAACCTTCGCAAACTGAAGGAGAACTTTTTGATTGCCCTTGGACTGTCTCTTCTCTTTGGAATGGGCTGGGCTGTTGGGTTGTTAGCCAGCAGTAACCTTCCTCCGGAGGTGCACACCCCTGCTGAGTGGATCTTCACCATACTGAATGCCTTCCTGGGTGTGTACCTGTTTGTACTTTACGTTCTAAGGTCTCCAGAAGCACGTAACCTTTGGAAGAGGTGGCTTCTCTGCCAGAGCAAGAGGATTGATCATTCCCGCAGCAGCACCAGAAGAACTTGGACTTCCACTCTCAGATCCTGGGGAGGAACTTTGAAGCGAGGGACAACGAAGAGGGCCGGCAAACGCCCCAGCACCCTAACGCACAGCATAGTCTCAGCTAGTGCCAATATTTACTCCCCTAACCCATCTGGAGTGATGCCACCAATTGCCTCCTCTTATGCTGAGCCATCCTATGCGATGGGGGTCACAAGTCCCAGTTTGTCGCCTGTGGAGATTGAGTTGCTTCGATTGGAACCAGATGGACAGTCCCACAACGAGGAACTACTGCAACGAGCTACTCCTTTCAAAACGAATTTGGCCTATTCTACTGAATCCGTTGTCAAAACGATGGCTTTTGATGACAACTCCTCCTTGTTGGGCCTCAATGCCCCTTCACCTGCCCAGTCCAACTCAAGTCTGTCTCACGCAGATGCAGACTGCTACATTGTGGAGAACAAGGAGGCTGGAGGGCCTGACTACATTCCCCTACATGAACAGTAACCCAATAACTCTTTGGTAATGGAGCCTTTGTCTGAGAATTTTCTACAGTAACCGGAATTCAACAGAACTATTCACACGCAGCAATACGTAAATAGCTACATGCATACTTAAATATACATAGTATGCTGAATCATCAACTTTATACATGCTAAAGTACATTTGTAGTGTTTCATTTTACACTCATTAGTGTGTGGTTCCACTATATATGTAACCCACAGTCAGAAACATATTTTCCTGTACCTATGTACGCATTGAATAGCCTAATGTACTAACGGAGAGCTATCTACGCACGCACGTAGAAAAATGTGTGAATACAATGGAGCATTGTCTCCAACGTATATAGAGTATATTAAGCTTTATAACATTCTGGAATCTTGCAGAAACGTTAGATTATGACATACATGACTAACAGCACGACTTACTGCCAAACAGAGCCAATCGACGTATATTATATGTATCAATAGTTAATTAAATATACTGTACGAGTAATTACAGCATGGAGGCTTTGTCAATCAAACACATCTAAAATGTAATAAAATTATGTACGTTGCTCTGGCATTGGACACAGGTCCTCTTCCCCTTTATGCTGTGCATAAATGCATCATATTTTAGGTGTGATTTTCTCATTATCATTCAGTATACGATACTGCAGATCTGATTGGAATCGCTGGATCACATAGACACTGGCATGGAAAATGCATCCAGTCCCAGCTTTTAGGTCACTTCAAAGTGGTTCACAGATGTGGGCATGGAATGAGACTAAACTTGCCCCAATTGATTTACATACATATGTACATACATACATCGCATGCTAAGTGTGCACATGAGCATGCACACATACAATTATATACATATACAATACTTGGTAGTCTGGCGTACCAGCCCTTACCTACGCGTTGCTAATTATTATATTACAAACTATCCTTCGTGATTGTGCAATAATAGCAACGAGAAGGTTGGGCCTGGCATACAAAATTACATACTTGTTCTCATGCAATATACAGTATAATGAGAATCTACAGCAAAATGTTCTTAATTATTCACATAATTTAAACGAGCAGAGTGTTACGAGAAATGACAGAGATGAGTTTAGAAGCCATACTTCATCTGTGTCTGTCGACGTGTCATTCGGTTCTGCGACCACTGATTCTTCAGCTGCAACTCACGTGCTTTGGCCTACAGTAGTCAACAGAGAGGAGACAGTGACTATGACATATACAGCAAAATAGACACACACAGAGAGAGGAAGAGATCTATATATTGTATATATATCCAGAAGCAAGCATGTGCAGAAAGCACACTACAGTGCTTATACAAAGGCAAACACGAACACATGACCAGTAGTACTCAACAATTGATCACCCTCCCACATACACACACACACATACAGATACAGACACACACACACACGTGTGCGCACACACACAAAGACGCATGCAGAGGCGTGTACACAAGTGCCAATGACTCACTTCAGCTGCCAAGAAAGTAATCTGATGCTTCCTCTTCTCAGTTGAACTGACACTCTTCTGGGACTAGATGAACACAGGGGAAGAGACCAACACACAATTGATTAATAAGCATACACATGGACTCATTACACCATGCAAGAGCCCTTGGGCTGTTACACACAGTACAGCAACAATCACTTTAACCCCAACATGTGGCAGGCTCCCTGACCGAAACACGGCATACCACACAGTAGTGTATGCGGATAACAAGTCACTGTGGTATACAAGAGATACGACACATGCCAATGTGTTATGTGCACAGCCACAAAGCTGTGTACAATAGGCCCACTATCAACCGGCAGACAGGAATTGTATGGCACGAGTGGTACACATTAGTTTGAAGAAGAAGAAGAAGAAGAAACTGCGTATGTATATACTGTACACACACAGTCCTGTGGAGCATCCAAAGCAGGGATGTGCACACTGCAGGTCTGCGGTGAGCAGCCTCAGATTGCAAAAGGCCAGCTTCATCCACTTCAATATCATACAACTGCTTGCCTACATAGACCCCTATAATACCTCTGTAACACCCAAGCACCCATGGTTACACTCGTTCTGTACACGTATGTATGTATGTATGCATGTATGTACCTTGGAGGCCAAGGCTAAGGCATCCATCTCCTCAGTGCTGTGGACCAGCCGCATATGTTGACCAGTCTGTGCAATCTCCTCCTCATTCACGTCACGGAGGGTCACTGACTCCTTTTTGTGCTTCCAGTTACGGCCTCCCATCAGACGCTTCAGCTGCAGGAGGCAAACAGGTAGGTACATATACTGAGTGATGTCGCCAATGAAGGTATCCGGAGGGTAGCAAAACATCCGGAAATTGTGAACCTTTTGACTAGTGTGAATGTACGTACCTCCATCATGTCAGGCTTAACTATAACTTAGGACGTTTCAAAAGGTATCACCTATACTGAAATGTTGCTGGCGCAAAGAGTTGTCACTATACAAGCATCAGATTCCATGGTACGTTTCACAATACTGTACCACTATTTCAAGTACATTGATTATTATTATAGATTATAGTAATCCACAACTATACACAATTATAGATACTATAATGTACCAGTAAATGATCGATATAGCGTTTACTGATATATTGCTCATATACAATACACAGCCCATACCAGAAAACGCTCACCGACTCATTATCCAATTCAGGCTCATTTCCAGCAGAAACACCCCCTTCAATTTGAACAGGGTTGTCCCCCTGCTGGCCATAGCTGTGAGCACTTTGACCTTGCTGGTAACTGTACTGGTATTGCTGCTGCGGAGTATAGTCTGCTGTAGGGTCTAGGTAGGAGGCGTAAGTGTGACTACCACTGTACCAGGAGGTTCCAGGAGGCTCCCCCAAAGTTACATACGCTTGTGATTGGTGGCTATTATTAAGCGCATAGCCTGCTAAGCCTTCACTTATTGGTGTCTCTTGTACTAAGGATGGCTGTTGTATAGCTGAGGTAATTCTGTCCTCTACGGAAGGAGTGGCTGTAGCAGTTGGGCTCAAATGAGAGAAGAAAGGGACGGAATCATCTTCGTCTGAACTGCCACCATCTTCCCTCTGTGTGAACCACAAGAGACAAGCACCCCAACGATTCACTGTATATGTGTATCATAATGCAATTGTACAGTATTTTGTGAATATGAATGGAAATTGGTTATATTGCAGAAAAGCTTACATTCTTGGATGCAGTCTGCTGTCTTTGTTTCTTTGATACACTATGAGGCACAAGAGATGTGCTTCTTTTTGCTGGTTGGCTTGAAGTACCCTCAACCACATGCTTCCCCCGACTGGAGGCAGTATCTATGGAGGCGGTTGCTCTGGTAGACTTTGTTCCAAAACCAGACTTTGGAGAAGGTAGGAGCGATGATAAACCAGAACGACCCTACAAGAAGTTACCAGATGGTCACATGACACTTTGTTGCCTCAGTTGGATCGGGTGTGAGTTCACTCACCTCCTGAACTATTTTAGGCTTCTTCTCCTGGGGTTGACTCTCCTCTTCATCAGAGTCTTCCTACACACGCACACGGATGCACACACGCATACACACACACACACACACACACACACACACACACACACACACACACACACACACACACACACACACACACACACACACACACACACACACACACACACACACACACACACACACACACACACACACACACACACACACACACACACACACACACACACACACACACACACACACACACACACACACACACACACACACACACACACACACACACACACACACACACACACACACACACACACACACACACACACACACACACACACACACACACACACACACACACACACACACACACACACACACACACACACACGCACGCACACACACGCACGCACACACACACGCACGCACACACGCACACACATGTACCAGTTCTCTGTGAGATGGCATGTGTACATGACTGCTTGATGCAAATATAAGACATTATACTAACTATTCATATCTTGTGTACTACTATATACTTATCTCATTCATACGCTTCATCTGTCCTTAGTAACGAAGACAGAACAGTCTCACCTGCCCTGCCAACTCTGGTAAGCCAATCCTGACTACCTTCCGCTGGCCTTTCTTTCCTAAACCACTCGAAGCGAAAACGTACGCAGAGAGCATGCTTTTCTGGTCCCTTTCTTTGGATCGCAAACTTTCTGGAGGCTGGCCTCCGTCGCTTTCTTCACCACTTGAATCGTACGCTACGAGAGCCATTTTATATACAGGAAACAGATCGATCCAGAGTTGCGCAACCACTTCGAAAAATCGCAGCTATAATGTAAAAGCTATAATTATAATAGGCGACGGACAACAAGCAGAAATGGGAACAGCGCCATGCATGTATACGTACGCGTATGCATGCATACCTATATATAGATAATATAATATATGTACGTATATGTGTGTGTGAAAATTAGCAGTGTGATCGCAGTCCCTGGGAGGAGGAGGAGTATAGCTAAAAGATATCGTAGTCGTACAACGATAATATTATATAAAGCAACATTTCTGTGTAGCATATATACCATACACAATAATAATAATTATATATATTCTATATAATGTAAAAGCATAATTGTTACAGCATGTAAAGTGCATGCACCTTGCATGCACCATGCATCTAAGCTTTTAGCTATACGGTTACAACTAACTCGGCCTCTAACATAGCCAAAAGTAAACACTGTATTGGCGTCTCTTATAAGTTGTTACAGCGGGGTTATTTCAGTCCCGTCAGGCTCCTTGTTCTCTACAATGTAGCACTCTCCTTCTGCACTAGACAGAGTAGGAGCTGTCTGGGTAGGGAGGGCATTGCTCTCTGGTGACACGTTGTCAGCATGGACCTGGTAGGAAGGGTGCACCTTGCTATAGCACAAATCATTTGTGTCTATCTCATCATTTGGCTCCCCTGTGCTAGGCAACACAGCCATTGCATACTGGCCAGAAGGCTTTTCTGCAGCTTCCTCTGAAGTTACCCCTTCATTGCCTGCCGATGGAAATGTTGACGATTCATGTGAGAATGCTTCACTGTAGTACCACTCGTCAGGTTTCATTTTCTCAATCATTTCAAAATTGACAGGCTGCAAGTTATCATGCAGTGTTTGTGGACCAGACATTGCAATTGCTGCAATCCGACTGTCATCTCTTATCGTTGAAGTGTTCCCACTATCATTCACTGTGTCCCTCCTCACTTTAATTCTGCGACTCAAAGTGTGAGTAAGGGTACTAAGACGGCTTCTTCGGGTGCTGGAGGTGAACGAAACTCCTCGCTTCCTCTTTGACTGGCAGAGAAGCCACCTCTTCCATACTCCACGTCCTTCTGCAGACCTTAGAACATAAAGTAGAAATAAGTACACACCCAGGAAGGCAGTCACCAGGGTGAAGATCCACTCAGCAGGATAGCGCACTGCAGGAGGAATGTCACTGCTGGCTAGCAATCCAACAGCCCAGCCCACTCCAAAGAGAATTGACAGTCCAAGAGCAATCATGAAGTTCTCCTTCAATTTGCGCAATTTCTCACCGCTGGTTGTCCCCTTGACACCACTCCTACACAGCACACTACCAAAAATGAGGATGAAAATGATCCAGTTCATAATGTAGATGATTCCAAATGGTATTAGCAGACCAATCCAGAAAGAATAGTCATACACTCGACAGCTGCAATTAGAGAGAGAGAGAGTTCAGGAGCATTAATCAACAGAATCGATACTATATAGTTATGTACATAATAGTATTCCTTACAATTGTGGGTGGACATAGTTCTGGTATCGTGGAGCTAAGCAAAATACAACAATGAACACCGGGACCACTGCAGGAGTAGGACAGGGAAATCATGTTAATTGGCAACACTTGCATGATTAGTTTTATGGCAAAATATTATAAGGTGCAAAAATTATGGCAGTGCATGCACTGCATCATGCTGACACAATCTCTCTCTTGCTCGTTTCCATACCAACTTACCCCAGCATATTGCCATGGCAATGAAGACGTAGTCTTTAATGTCTGGTTTGAGCACAGACACCAGCTTCCTGTGCAGGTGGATTGCTTCAGCTGCCATCCAGAAGAAGACAGCCAGGAAGAAGTAGTGCATGAGTGCAGAGACCACTCCACAGAGCACAGGAACTCCAGTTGAGACAGTGCTGATGATGAAGGTGACATACAGCCCCACTAGAGCAAAGCAGAGGTTGATCAGGAGCTTTGAATGCACTGTCTTCCTCATGTCCCTAAAGCAATGCAAGTATACACACACCACACAATTGCACTTCCACAGATGTCTCCTGATGTATGTATATTTTGATTTGAGACTTCAACCCTTAGCAGAACGGGACTTTATACTATAGTCGTCATTATATTGTAATAAGCACAACATTGCATCTTCAGCTTAATGCCTTGCTTTCTACTTTTGTTAGCCTATGTACACTAGTTGCTTATTTTATGTTGCTAGTGTGACCACTCTAATGTTCTGCATGCTTAGCATGCATCAATATACGTAAATATTAGCTGGGTCTCTAAAGTCCCATTCTGGGAATTTGGGTATGTAGGGCATACCCCTTGTTCACAGTATAGTCAACCTGGTTGTCTGCCAGGGGGTGTCCCTCAGCAGGGACTTTAGCATTGACTTTGTCCTTTCTCACTGAAGTCAAAAACCTCGACCTGGAGGCATACCTAACTCTAATCATGGTTCACCACCCTAACCCCAACCATAACAGCACATTTTGCCACATGCTTGTGGTTGACTTGGGTTCATTCATCCGGAGTGGAAACATGTACGTACACCAATAGGAGTCCGATAAGCAGACCTCCCTATGATCTGACGATCGCATTGTCTTTGATTACACGATCTTCAATTGAAATTAGGACCATACATACGGGAGCCCTGTCCATTGCTCGCACTGCAATTCCGCTCAAGGCTCTTCAATACTCCAACAACTACACACCTCAAATAGAAGTCCTCTATGCATATCCATATAAGGTATGGATGTACGGTGCATGGCATGAAAAACTTAACGCGGATAGTTGTGCGGTACGACGTGGATCTTCCGCAGGGCGGCCGCGGTTCTTCCGCAGGGCGGCCGCGGTTCTTCCGCAGGGCGGCCGCGGTTCTTCCGCGTGGGCGGACACGAATCTTCCGCGGATTCCTGGTTGAAAATGGCAGAAACCAGAAGCGAACTTCATGCGCAACAACAATGCTGAAGGATCAAGAAAGACATCGCGAGGATTGTTCGAATTATCATTGTAGGAATAGGGCTCCCTTTGATATTTCCTCGGCCCACTGCACGATGATCTTCTCCATGGCACGTTTAAGATTTTCACAGGCTGAAACGCTCAAAAGCAGGTGAGATCGCGGGTGAGATTACGACAGAACACTAGCACTTTTACATGCAGATGGCCTTTCCTTTTCCGTGTCATGTACCGTACGTAGGTGCTCTGCACTCACCTCTCTCCAAGATAGGTGATGATGGTGATAGTCAGGGAGATGACAGAGAGTATGGTACCAATGTAAGACACCCCAGTGAGAGCAAGGGCTACTGGAGGAGGCTCAGTTGGAGGATTGGGGTTGAAATCCTGGGGAGTACGAGATGAATGAAGAGATTGTAAAACACATAGGGCAGAGACTAAGGATGCCACCAGCTGGTAGTGACTGCCTTTGGCCAGATTGGTGCACTACTGTCAATACCTTAATTCATAATACACACATACGTACATACATACTCACCAGTAGAATGGCAAAGTGAGTGAGATGATCACAGCCGCATGTTACTTTCTCTGTGGTATCAGTGAGTACTCGGCAGTTACGGTCATCCCATGCACCAAAGCCACCTAAAGATTAGAAAGTTACATACAGTGAATAGATCAGGTATCATCAACATATATGTACTGCATGCAGATTATGTTTGTGAATATCACATCACATTTTTATTGACATCACAATTTTGCTGCAGTATACCACCAGATTATACGTAATATACCACTATAAAACACTTGAGAGTCTCATGATACTATTTATATACATACTCACTGCAGCTGTAAAAAAAGTTTAGACAATACAACATGGCATGTTAAGACAAGACAACAGACACACTCATCTTCATGCAACGAGTATATATCTTCATGCAAGGAGTATATACCATTTGTGTACATGTACGTACATAGTACTAGCATAAACTCTACGTACCATCCTTGCTGAAGTTCCAAAACTGACACTTTGGATTGCTCCCACTTTCTTGGGCAAGCTGCAGTCATATTCAAACATGTATTATGCATATTGCTATCACATAGGCAGTATACATGGGGTTGTCTGTCGCATGTACATATGTATTCCTAGATGTGATTGCGTGTTGAAACAAGAGTACTGTTATGAACACACTGAAGCATATATTAGTGCACTTACTGATGTTTTGGTAAACTCTGGTTGCACTAAGTTGCTTCTATAGGAGCCCTCTACATTCCGTACTTTTCTATCCACTCTCACTGCAATATCAAGAATAATGCTTCCAACAAATCGGGCAGCCGGTCTACCCTTTCTAGCTATGTTAGCTCTTTCCTGGAACAGTTTGTCAGTAATAAACAGAGAAGTAGATAGTCGTGGCTGGCTCTCATTTTCCTTTGGCCTCAGCAGAGTGGAGGAGAGAGCTACCTCTGCTGGAGGTACCTCTGGTGTTTCTTCTTCCTTGTTTCCACCATTACTCCTCATTATTTGGGTCAACAGGGCTGCAATGTTTGGAGTGAAGGTCTCTTCCTCGCCCAGGTCTGCAGGAGGGTCTTCCACTCGAACAGCAAACTGAGTACTAGCAAATTCAAACGGCTTATCAGGTGCAACCTCCACAACATTCAAAACCTCATCCACAATTGCCAGAACTCTACAAATTTGGAATGAATGAAATGTCTAAATCAAAAAGCAGTGCATGCAAGCTTTTCTGAATACGTAGCTATTGGCCAATTACAGACTTACGTACAGTACACAACAAGAACAAACCTTGTAGATGTGTCTGTTTCATTCTGACTGGCTGTCAGTTCTTCCACTGGTACTTGTTGGACATTGTTCACAATGGAAAGAACATCTTTTTGCACCTTTATTGCATTACATTTGGGGAAGACACAAGTTTATTAGTGATCATATACTGTACATAGTGTAAAGTTGTTGTTACCATCAAATAAAGCAAGAGAAAATTGTTTCGACTGGAAAATATGATTCGGACTGTCCAATGTGGTCTGTAACCACTAATGTGACTGTGCATTTCCCAATTTCTCCTTCAGATTATACATTAGAATCATCTATATATACAAGTTAAACATAAAATAAGGCCCTAACTTTGAAGTGAGGGCTTCTCAGCTGGCAACCATCCAACTTCCAGCCCTAACTTTGCATTTCGTTTGCATGATCAAGTGGTATGAACATTCAGTGAAACAAGATATTGAATAAGCAATGGACTTGTCAAAATAGTGCTTGTGTGGCAATGGCATTATACAGTTTTCAGGAGACAGTTATAACGCAAAGGTACATATAGATAAGTGTATAACAAGCTATGATACGGATTTGACAATAGCCCCGTTCACACTAGCAAGTTAATCTGCATTAATGCTAATCCAAATTATTGTAAACGCGCTAGCACAGATCACAATCTGGCGTAACTAATCCATCTCCAGAAGTAGGTTTGACCCAGTTCGAAGCCAAATGAACTAATCCAGTTGCAGGTGTAAATGCCCCAATAGGATTACAGTAAAATGGCATATTGAATCTCACCGTGTGTGTTGTGTCCATGTGATTCATGGGAAATTTTTAATACAACCTTTTTAATGCTGTTGAGCAAGAAACCTACGCCGCCAGTTGCAATTTAAAACAGCAACAAGAAGGCAGGCCTGAAGCGACAAAGAAGCACAGTCCCTCATTTCCGTACAGTCTGACAGCCTTGTCCAGAGCCTACCCGCATGCAAATGGCAACAGATGTTTGGCAAAGTCTTACCTCTGTTTTGTGAGTGGGAGCTACGGCCTTGATAAAAGCACTCCATATTGCTTGCATTGCTTTAAGTGTCACTTTCTAGAATAATCCAGCCATATTCAATCCTCTTAACGGCTTGAGTGCAAAGGTCAAGTGGTCAAGTGTAAACGTGTCTCATAACAATCCACAATTGTGTGTGGGAAGGTGGACAAGTTGCCAATAAAAAAGGTACAACCAGACAACTGTAAACTACACGAAGTGTTACATGCTGATGATTGTATGCGCCTAAACTTGGGCACAGTTTCAAATTAACCCGCTAAATGGAATCAAATATATAAACATACATATCCTATAGGGAAGTACTGTAGTGTTCTAGTATTTTTTGTGAGTACTTGGTAAGCACGTTCATGATTTGTACAAGTTGTCCATTAGAGTCACAAGCACACTGCCAATCCATCAATTTATAAAATTATACATATATAAAAATGTAAAGTGGCAATATTGAGCATTCATATAGCAGAAGTGCAGTATAAACCATCAATGCTACAATGTGCATATACATATATTTGACCAAAACAGACTTCATCAGCTGCAAGTAAAAAATGATGAAGAAATTTGTGGCCAAAGTGTTGTATCATTGCAGTTTGTGCTCTTGTTCTACATGCTACATGACTGCTTAATGTTTCTGCTGATAAGGTTGCTTCAATTGCTCTATCTGTACTGTCAATCCTTTTACGGTATCTTATACCTCTTTTAAGCGCAATAGTTCTTTCAAGCTTTATTTATATAGCCCTACATTATAACTACAACTCACATCCTCCTGTTGCAGGTCTTCAGTCGATTGTGCGACAGTGTCCAGCAGCCCCACAGTGAGGGAGACATCTTCACTCTCAATCTCATCAGAATCAGTTATACCAACAAGAACACTGGCAAGCTGAGCAGGACTGTCAACCTGAAGGTACATACGTATGTATAGGTACACAGAGAATGTGCCAATTGATAGTTATATTGCTCCATATGTACATTTTGCCCTATAAAGCACTAGAGGTACCTTACTATGGTATTAAACAAGCACCATGCACTTTACATTGCCATACCCATGCCTCTTGCTACAGTAGAAACTCCATACACAGTTCAGTGTCTAAGATAACCACAGCTAAAATCCTTCAATCCTTTAAGCAAATCAATGTCCACTGGTCTCTCACATATGAGTCCACCAACCTCAGCAAGAGCACAAAGTTCACGCCTTGTTTCAGTGAACATGCAGCTGTCACACTGTGGCTCCTCCCACATTGCACCACCTTCATATGTCCCTCCACATCTCCGAGTCCCTTTCAGTTGCTGGATCAGGGGGTCTTTTATCCCACACCGACAGGGAACAGAGGCTATCTCGCCTATCTCAGTCTCAGGCCATGTCACACTGCCAACGTTGCCACAGACTGACCCCAGCAGTTTGGGACAACCATCTGGGTTCACAAGGGAAGGAATCATCGGCATCACATTTAAAAATAAGTAGGCAATTCATGCACACAGCTAGCGGCATAAATGTTTGAATGTCCATTCACAAGGGCACAGCCTTTCACAGCTATAGAGTTGTCATCATCAGTGGTGTCAACGTGACCACTGATTATGGCACAGCTGTATAGTTGTTAAAATGTTTGACTAAAATCAATCCTTTGGCTTGTTTGGTGATAGCCGCACAAGTCTTCCCCTGTGCTGCTGTGTTTGGTTGCTGAATCCCTACTTGTGACTCTGCAACATGCGCTTTCAATGCCAACTAGCCCATTTACTGATGTGCACAAATACAGACATGGGTATGCATTGTAACTTGCACTATGTGTGGCTTCGAATGTGGTGATGGCTGCTTATATACATTTGTCATGCATACAGCCACCCATATGTCCGAGTTGGAAAATACTTACCATGTCTCTCAGTGTCCACTATGATAAAGGCAATTTCTTCATTGATGTCTGTAACCTCTTCCAATGTTTGTTCCAGAGGACCGGTTAGCTGGTCAGTGAGGGTTGCAGGAGACTCAGAACTGTCTGTAGCCACAGTGATCACAATATCACTGGAGTTGTCCCCAGCAGGTTCCACAGAGTACACAGTGGCTGTGTAGTTTCCTTCCACAGCCAGAGCCTGGTTCACTATTTGTAACCGCAACTAATAACAAGAAGTACAAATGATTGAATATTAGCCCACTGTACACAGTATTATGTGCATTCATTTATTTCTTCCTATTATGTTTACTTTCCTTTATTTTGAACCACATTGAACTTGGAAAATTGTATAGTGTAATCAATGGGCAACAAGCCATCTTGGCTACGAATGCAGGCCTCCTTCAGCTGCTAATTTTATAACTAAGTTTGACATGATATACCAAGAGGGAGGTGATGCTAAGTAGTTACTGCAGGTTTACTGTATCTTGCAAGGCATGCTTAATAAGCAACTCACATTTTCCAAAATGTCATTGTTGGTAGTAGCTTGGCGCTTCTTCTTACCAGAGGAGTCTCCAGTTTCAAATATAATTCTAATGCGAAACTGAACAATACCTGCACAGAACAATTAAATTTTACTACACTATACACTATAACTTACTCTAATCATCATGATGTTCTAACCTTCAATTAGAATTCGTGCTACTTTAGATTTGGCTGGATCTCCAAAGCTGCTGAAAGCTTCACAATGATAGAATCCACGTTCATTAGGGGTTGCTTCTGGGATTACAAACACATCCCCATTGGCCTGAGGGCCCTTAATTGGTTTTCCATCCTTGTACCAGCGAATGCTAGGGGTGGGGTTGCCAGTAGCAGAGCAGGTCAAGGCTATCCTGTCATGGAGTTGCACTGTCGTACTTGAGGGGTTGGTAGTAATAGAGGGCTGCGCTCGATTGTCAACCTCTGTGGGAGGAAGTGAGTACCTGTAATTCATCACTTTCAAAAAGCAGCAATGTTATCGCCTCATTCTCACTTGTACTGCAGTTCCTTCCACTGAAGAAATTCCGCACATTGTCCTCTAAGACTGAAGCACAGTTGCAGGTATAGTTCCGTACTCCATCCACACAAGTGCCATTATTCAAACATGGGTTGGGGTCACACTCATTCAGTTCTTGGGAATAAATGAGAGTGGAAAGTGTACTGGAGATTGTCAAATGCAGCTGGTTGCAATAAAAGTGAAACAACAAGAAACCGTGCTGCAAGATGGCATGCTTCTAATTAAAAAGAATAGAAGACAAGCAGCTCAACATTTATATTGTACATACTGGTTTGAAGTACATAGCATGCTAGCAACGGACCACCACATAGTCACGCTCAACACACACCAGCAACATACGTACCAATGACATGAAACGTGAATGTCCATGCTGTGGTGCCAGGGATGGGGGACACATTCCCACTGGTGGCTCTACAGGTGTACTCCCCTGCATCAGACAGCTGCACCTCTGAGAGGGTGAGGGTGGACCGTGTCAGGTTGCCTAATTCACCAAAAGTGCCTCCATGTTCAACTGTGATGACCCTCCTACCAGGGAGGTTCTGAAGGGCAACACCATTCCTTAGCCAGACAACATCAGGGGAAGGAATACCATAGGCTTCACATGTCAGCTCAAGTTGAGGAGTGAACTCAGTCAATGACAGCATCCCTTCATGAAAGAGTGCTGTTCCCACCGATCCATTCACACTGCTCCTAATTCCAGTAATGTTGGATCTCACTGCATACATGGGGTATTTATCGCCGTACAAAGAATACAAAACAGCAATACATATCAAAGCAAGAAACTATATATATATGTGTGTGTAATTTATATATGTACATTCCCAGGTTCTCAGTTTTTGACTCACCGACAGAATTGACTTGAAATGACGTAGAATCCCTTCCAAGGTCATTGACTGCCACACAAGAGTAAACTCCTGCGTCTTCAGATGTAAATGCCATTACTGTGATCCGGCTGTTGGCAGTTGTGCCTTCAGTCTGTTGTGATATCGATACACCATCTGGGTCCCCATCGTTCAGCTGCTGGTCCCCTCTAAACCACTGAATCACTGGTGCTGGGTCAGCACTAGCGTCACAAGAAGCAGTCAGAGTTTCTCCACTCACCACATCACGGACAGCAGAAGGAGAGAATGTTATTGTTGGGGGCACTGAAAATGATACAAAGCAAAGATGCAAGTCACAATCTCTATACTAGTCAGAGTATCAACTCATGTACATACTACATACGTATCTGCACACACCCAAACATACCCTGCACTGTTAGTACAGCTGCAGTGCTCACACTGCCATATCTGTTGGAAACTGAGCAGTTGTAGGTCCCTTCATCCTCCCTTTGTAGGTTGTAAAGAGTAAGAGTAGCACTAGTGCTGGAGGTGACCAAGATGCGCTCTGAGGTGTTTGACGTTACCCTCTCCCCATTGAAACGGAAAGTGAAAAAGGGAAAAGGATCAGCCACTGCTGTACACACAAACATGTGGGTGCCTCCTTGAGGCAGGGTGGCGTCCATCAGAGGGGGGAATACGCTTGGTTTAACTGCAGAACAAGATAGCAGTCATTGGTAATGATTGTTAATATTGTTAATACTGTAATTAATTGATAATGCAGCAGGACAGCAATTCCCAACGCACCTCCACTGACAGATATCCCAACTGCACCCATCTCTATTCCAGCTTCAGTTGTAATCACAATCTGGTACTGGCCAGCGTCACTGCCTTCCGCGTTGCTTACAGTGAGGCTGAGGCAGTTGTCAGAGAAGGAGTACTTGGAGGTGCTGGTGCAGGAGAGGTTGACAGCACCTCCAATCCCACTGAACACCCACTGGATCCTCTCCTTCGTCACTATAGGAACAGGTTCATTCACTATGGTGAAGGAAATGGTCACTGGGTCCCCCATGCTGATTGGTCTGTTGCTCACTCCATCTGAGGGGGCTACTACTGGAGCGACTGCAGAAGTCGAAAATATTATTAATATTAAAATTGAGCTTGCTATTTTGTATAATACATTTCATTATACAGCAACATTAGCATGGCATCATCATAAGGATGAGGAGCCGACCAGTGACTGGTCTACTAGTCCACAGGAGTAGAACTGCTTCCATAAAAGAGAAGCTTGCCCTCTCTCACCTCCTAGTGTTGTGACGTTCAAGGATGCAACATCACCACATCCAACAGTGTAGGCACACACTTGGACTGAGTACCCAGTGAAAGGTGCCAGGTCAGTGAAGTTGTACGATGTACTGCTAACATTGACAGCATTCAGTGCAGGGAGGTCTAGGCTGTTCTCTGTGAACAACTTCACTTGATAGAAGTCAATAATTCCATTTGGACTGCTGGGAGGGTTCCATTCCAGATTGAACTCAAATGAGCCATGATCTGTCACGCGTAGTTCCAATGGAGCTGAGGGAACTGAACACAAGGGGAGAATTTAGATGCAAATAGTAATAATATATATGCATGTCTGATACATACATATGTACAGTAAGTACTATAACAGCTGTATTGTAATGATATTATTGTTGCCTCCAATGCAGATCGCATGAAATGGAAAGTACGCCTACATAGTTTGCTTACTTCCTTCCGCAGTCATCACTGTCCTGAGTGGACTAGGTGGACTAGACCCAATGCTGTTCACCGCCACCACTTGCACAGAGTACACAGTGAATGGGGTCAGACCGGTCACAGTCAGTTCAGTAGTGACTGATGTGAAGACTGATGTATTTCCACTCTCATCGCCCACTACTTGCAGTGCGATTTGGTACATTAGGATGGGAGCATTGTTGTCTGCCGGCTCTTCCCATAGCAAGAAGATGGATGTAGTGTTGGTCTGCACCACTGTAAGTGTGGGTTGCTCAGGGGAGTCTGAAGAGAAAAAGCCGGAGATGGTACAACACTATGCTCTAGGTAGCATAAGGTGAGAGGTGAGACATATTTAGCATAAGTTGAAAGAGAAACGTCAGCACTACGTAAATGGTTGAAAGCACTTTATATAGACTCAGGCTCCCTCAGCACCCTCATAAGATCATTGTGTGGGGTTCTTGTACCTACACTTGAAGTTGCATGCAATGCATCACTTTACCTTGCACGGTAAGGCGGGCTGGGTTGCTCTCAACTAATTCAGGAGGGAATCCCTCAATATTGGTGATGCTGAGACAGAGGTACACTCCAGTGAGATTCACACTTGCACTTGTGATTGTCAGGACACTCTGTGTTTGTATGCCATATGACGAGGTTGAAATCTCTATTCCAACACTTTCCTCCACAACTCCTCCATCTTTGATCCAGGAAATATTAGGATCTGGGAAGCCAACAGCAGAGCAGGAGAGGGTGGCATTCTCTCCCACAGAGATCACTGCTGATGCTGGGTGCTCCAAGAAGAAGGCATTGACTGTGGGTGGAGGGAGGAAGAGGAGAACAGAGATATATGTATGGCCCTCCACAACCACTCACTGAACACTACCATCATTGCTTTAGCTCAGAGACTGCACTGCTAATGCTGCAATCCTGAATCACAAATTATGTGCTTGCTTCAATAGTCTTCCATTACTTTCCATGAAATAATAATTTTCAAGCAGTTATGTTCCTATAATATTATACGTACATATACGGATGAAGGTAACCATAGTGATAGTGACAGTGATAGACTAATAACTCTCATCGCACTTACCATAGAGTCTGCCTTCGTCCATGCCACTCCCAACTTCATTGACAACTAAGCAGGTGTAGGTCCCTCCCTGTGCTGCTGTGACATCACTCACAGTCAGCAAGGACTGGTTCTCTCCCGGCAGCACCTCACCATTGTGGCTCCACTGCACCACGTAGCTGCCAGCCAGATCAACCACACACATGAATGTGACACTCTGCCCATCACTGACAGACACATTCTGAGGCATCACCAACACGCTACCGTCTGGAGTCACTGTATAAAAGGCAGAGCAAAATGAGACAATCAAAATTAGCACACAACAGTGGCAAACTGCACTACAGGTGATCCTAGCATATGTAATACTACAGTTTGTTACCCTCTACAGTTAGGAAAGACCAAGAGCATCCAACTAAAAGATACAATGAGACACAGAAGCAAGCAGGTTATTGATTACACTCACAAGGAAGGGTTGTCACAATGACAGTGGCGGCTTCACCAATGCCTGCAGACGTCGTTCCTCTCACAGCCACAGTGTACGTTGTAGCTGGCTCAAGGCCTCCAAGTGTCTCGTTGGTGTCAGCTGATATACTTGTAATGAATGGAAGAGACTCTGGAACGTGTAATGCTATGTCAACTGTGTAGTTTAAGATGATCCCATTTGGGGACAGAGGAGGATCCCACACCACAGACACAGTAGTAGCATTGATAAATGTAATCGTCAATGTTTCAGGCTGTGATGGAGCTGTGGGGGGAAATGGTAAATAAAAGCTGTGGGAAACAAGTAGCAAATTACTCAACATGTGTATGTATACATACATACTGTAAATTGTTGAGCAATGTACTGTAAGTAGACTAATTAGTACACATTACCAATGCAGGGGTTATTAAAATTTATATACATCATTATTTAGACAAACCACAATGTGCACACAGAGCCATTGCACTGGTACATACATGACGACGTTCAGAATTCACAATTCAAAGTTTAGTAGCCACTTACCAGCAGTTGCAGTGGTGGCATTGATGGATGCAGTGGGTCCAGCACCTGCTCTTGTGCTAGCGCTCACTCCGATTGTATAGGCGGAGAACGGCACAAGGCCACTGATGGTCACTGAGGTAGTGGAGCTCTCTAGGAAGTTGGGTGTAGAGAATGAGTCATTCACTGCATTCTCTGTAGCCACGCCTGTGTACTCCACACGATATACGAGGTTGGCCCCATTACTGAAAGAGGGCGTGGACCAAGAGATTTCCAGGGAGGTGGGTGTACTGCCATGCAGTGTCACATTGAGGGGAACAGATGGAACTGTGGGGGTGACATAGGGAGCAAACCATGTGAACAGAGTGCAGTACATTCATATGTATGCTAGACGTACTGTAGTAATAGACGTCATTTTACAACATAGTAGAGCACACTCACTTCCCTCCTCTGTCCTCACAGTCACTTCTTCACTAAAGTCTCCTACTCCATATTGGTTTGTTGCTCTCACAGACACATTGTAGGCAGAGTAGGGCAGCAGACCAGATATGGTAACAGACAGGGTCACCCTGGGAGCTGTGGTTACTACTTGAAAGAAACTCTCGTCCACATCATTAGGAGTGTTCACTCCTCGGTACTGCACCTCATAAGTGGTCAGACTGTTGTCATGAGCTGAGAGAAAAAGGGCAAACACAGTTATATGAGTTTGCATGTTTGCATGGAAGGACACAGCAGCCTCCAATTTTTGTCATCTATGCTATATTGCTATATGTACGTACAGTACAAGTTACCTGTTACAATATCGTCAGTACATTACCCTCTTTGAAGGTGCTTAGAAGTCAATTTCTAGACAGCTGGCCTTCCATTTAAATACTTGACTCTTACTTTAAATAGTATCTGTTTCCAGCTAATGATTATGAAACATGGCAATTTTTATGGAAAACGTTGAAATTGTTAAATGTTGCAGAGCAAACAAAATTATTGTGACTGAGGGTTTATATGCACCATATTGTACATATGTATATGCACTATAGTGTACATGCAAACACAGTGCTGTAGTTGTGTGTGCTTACGGAAGTACACAGCAGGCTCCATCCAAATCACCAACACAGTGGTGGAACCAGTGCTAAAGGCACTGACACCCTGAGGCACTGAGGGCACTGAAGGATAAAGGGCGGAAAGGAACAACATTGAATGAGATCAGTGCATGCCTTCTACTCTAAGATTCTATCACACACTTGAAGGCACTCTCTCCTGTCACAAATAGTGTTGCACGTACGTACGTATGCTCACCATCAGCAGTGTTAGTAATGAGAGGCTCACTGAAGGGTCCAAAAGCCACAGTGAAGGCCCTCACCAAGAAAGTGTACTGGGTACCAGGGGTCAGGTCAGACAGCACTATTGTGGTATCGTCTGCTGTGTTGTTGAACACATCCCCATTAAAAGACAACAGCTGCAGCTGATAGTGCCGAACAACACCATTGGGGTGCTGAGGGGGAAGCCAAGTCAGTGTGATGCTGTCATTGAGGACACCTCCTGGAGGGAACACCAGGTTGAGGGGTGCCGAGGGAGCTGTGTGGAGAGACAAGACTTTAGATAACATTGAAAGGGACAGTATACAAACAGAATGGCAATACCATATGGCAGGAAATTATTGTGGGGGGTTTAAGTTTGGCGGATTGGCAATTTTCAGAAAAATCCGTCAAATTTACTTCCCTGCCAATAGTTTGACCATAATACACGTATACGCTGTACATTGGCGTCTAAGGGTACATTTACGTTGTTGCAGTCGATATGCTAGTCCTTCTGCAGTATCTACTGAGGGAAGGACCTGTGTTGAAGTGTTACACTCTCTCAGCAACAAACATGAAACAGGGCACGTGAGGCAATCTTTTGTGAGGGAACATAGGTTGGCATGAACACAGTGTGATTCGTGACGCTTACAATAACTATACCCCTGAAAACAGAACAAAGATAGGAAGGTACAATACCAAAAACGGTCCTGCTTGGGCTACTATGCACTTTGCTAGCGCTGTGCCCAAAAGCCGAAAATAACAGCGACAAGGCTCACATTAAGTATGATGGTAGCCATTTTGTGATGTCATCGTTCCATAGGACGTAAAATCCACCCAATTTAATTAAACCCTGCCAAATGTCTTTCATGCCAAATCCGCCAAATTTTATATATGTCCACCAATATTTTCCACTATATGGTACATCAAGCAGTGTACATACACAACATGTTTGCAACCCAATCAGCATGCAAGTGCAACTTGTTATTAATGTTACAGCAGCATATGTAAGGTGTCCAGAGTACTATCCAGTCTCCACACCCAGTGGCAGGCAGCCTGCCAGAAGGCCAGCCAGCACCCTCCTCATGCATACTGTAGCTATTCTATATACTCCGTATGTCAATATAAATTATTAGAGAGATATATAATATAGAGAATATAATATCAATTGCATGCCTGTCATCACTCACCAGCTGCTGCAGTGGTGGCATTGATGGATGAAGCAGGTCCAGCACCTGCACTTGTGCTAGCACTCACTCCGATTGTATAGGTGGAGAACGGCACAAGGCCACTGATGGTCACTGAGGTAGTGGAGCTCTCTAGGAAGTTGGGTGTAGAGAATGAGTCATTCACTGCATTCTCTGTAGCCAGGCCTGTGTACTCCACATGATATAGGAGGTTGGCCCCATTACTGAAAGAGGGCGTGGACCAAGAGATTTGCAGGGAGGTGGATGTACTGCCACGCAGTGTCACATTGAGGGGAACAGACGGAACTGTGGGGTGACATAGGGAGCATTGAACTTTCCAAGAAGGCACACCACTAGCTGTAAATGGAACACACTCACCTCCCTCTTCTGTCCTCACAGTCACTTCTTCACTAAAGTCTCCTACTCCATACTGGTTTGTTGCTCTCACAGACACATTGTAGGCAGAGTAGGGCAGCAGACCAGAAAGTGTAACAGACAGAGTCATCCTGGGAGCTACAGTCACTACTTCAAAGAAACTCTCATCCACAGCATTAGAAGAGTTCACTCCTCGGAACCACACCTCATAAGTGGTCTGACTGTTGTCATGAGCTGAGAGACAGGGATGCATACCAGCACAGCACAGTACATAAACTACACCAGAGATCTATTCAGCATGCAAGTAGGAGCAGGTAAAGCTTACTATTACCTTACATAGTATATACGTACATAGTATATTATATACTTTATAGTTATATACATAGTAACTGGGACAAGTAGTCGTAGGTACAGGGGTGCAAAGACTGGCTTATACATTCACCCCACACACGTATATTATATGTTTTCTGCCACACATTAGTAAAGTTTAGTGTGTGCCATTAGTAAAGGCAAGCACAGTCACATGACATTGCGTGTTTCCATGAAAAGACTCAGCAGGCTCCATCCTTCTTGGTTTTGTTACTTACACTGCATGTACAGTACATGTGACTTGTGTCAATATCATGAGCACGTTACCCTCTTTGAAGGCACTCAGAAGTCAATTTTCAGATGGCTAGTCTTCCATTTAAACACATGACTCATGTTTTACAGAACCAGTTCCCAACTAATGATTATGAAAATCGACAATTTTATGGAAAGTCTGAAAATTTTGTAAATGTTACAAGAGCAGACAAAATTATTGTGAAGGGGGCTATATGCACCATAGTGTACATGCAAACACAGTGCTGTAGTTGTGTGTGCTCACGGAAGGACACAACAGGCTCCATCCAAGTCACCATCACTGTGGTGGAACCAGTGCTGAGAGCACTGACGCCTTGAGGCACTGAGGGCACTGAAGGAGAAAGGGTGGAAAGGAACATCAATGAATGAGATCAGTGCATGCCTTCTACTCCAAGATTCTATCATACATGAGGGCACTCTCTCATGTGTCAAATGGCGCTGCAAGTACCCTCACCATCGGCAGTATTAGTAATGACAGGATCACTGAATGGTCCAAAGGCCACAGTGAAAGCCCTCACTGAGACAGCATATTGGGTACCAGGGGTCACGTCAGACAGCTTTGCCGTTGTGGTATAGTCTGTTGTGTTCATAAAGACCTCTCCATCAGAAGACAACAACAGCTGCACCTGATAGAGCAGGACAACGCCATTGGGATGCCGAGGGGGGAGCCAAGTCAGTGTGATGCTATCATTGAGGACTCCTCCAGGAGGAAAGGTCAGGTTGAGGGGTGCCGAGGGAGCTGTGTGGAGAGGCAAGGCAGATAGTACCAAAATGAGGACACGCATTATGGAATAGTTGCAAAATCCTTTGAAACTTTGCTAAATTTAACGGCATTTTAAATTGATGGAAGTTAACACTATGAAATGTTTCTAAAGTTGTCATCCACAAAAAACGAAAAACATATTATATGATGTTGAGGGGTTGTTCTAAATTCCATAGAATTATGCATGTATCTATGGGACATTTGCAGGGGTGTAAATTGTGTACTGCATGAAAAATGTTTGCGCAAATATCACAACTGTACATGTTTTCTGCAATTTTTTACTGCAACCTGTATGTGTGTACGTATGCATTTCATTACAGTAGGTTACACTTTAGTGCATTGTGTGCCATCACTCACCAGCTGCTAAAGTCATGGAATAGATGGATGCAGTGGGTCCAGCACCTGCACTTGTGCTAGCACTCACTCCGATTGTATAGGTGGAGAACGGCACAAGGCCACTGATGGTCACTGAGGTAGTGGAGCTCTCTAGGAAGTTGGGTGTAGAGAATGAGTCATTCACTGCATTCTCTGTAGCCAGGCCTGTGTACTCCACACGATATGTGAGGTTGGCCCCATTACTGAAAGAGGGCGTGGACCACGAGATTTGCAGGGAGGTGGGTGTACTGCCACGCAGTGTCACATTGAGGGGAACAGATGGAACTGTGGGGGTGATGTAGGGAGCAAACCATGTGAACAGAGTGCAGTACATCCATATGTATGCTAGACGTACTGTAGTAATAGACGTCATTTTACAATATAGTACAACACACTCACCTCCCTCCTCTGTCCTCACAGTCACTTCTTCACTAAAGTCTCCTACTCCATACTGGTTTGTTGCTCTCACAGACACATTGTAGGCAGAGTAGGGCAGCAGACCAGAAATGGCTTGAGACAGTGCATTCCCAACCAGAACAGTGACTTGTCCATAGAAGGCTTCGTCCACATCATTAGGAGTGTCCACACCTCGGTACCGTACTTCGTAAGTGGTTCGAATATTGTCATGGGCTGAAGGCAATTTATAGAACAGCTTTAAGTATGCACAATACAGCATAGTCAGTACAAAAATGCACCAAATGCTATCGATAGAACACAACAAGTCATATGTGTAGATGGCTCGTGCATTCAGCCAGCATGACAAATTGACATATGTATGTGCCTGCTACAAGAGTTTAGTAATCTCACTGCTTATACGTACATATTATAAAAGGTCAAAGGTTGTAGTGCAATACGTATGTAGTGTATACTATGCACAAGCTCACGGAAGTACACGACAGGCTCTCTCCAAGTTGCCAACACAGTGGTGGAACCAGTGCTGAGGGCTATGACACCTTGAGGTACTGAGGGCACTGAAAAAGGAATAGAGGAGAAGAACACCAAGCCACATGATTGATGTCAGATTCGATTCTTTGTCATACATGCAAAGTCAAGTTGTCATTTGCTTCTCCAATCTTGACTCTCATTTCACAACTGGTGTTGAATGTATCCTCACCATCAGCAGTGTGTAGGGTGAGCTGGTCACTGAATGGTCCAAAGGCCACAGTGAAGGCCCTCACTGAGAAAGTGTACTGGGTACCAAGGGTCAGGTCAGACAGCACTATTGTGGTGTCTGTTGTGTTCATAATGAAGTTCACACCAAAAGATGACCATCGCAGGAAATAGAACCTGACAACACCATTGGGGTGCTGAGGGGGAAGCCAAGTCAGTGTGACACTGTCATTGAGGACACCTCCAGGAGGGAAGGTCAGGTTGAGGGGTGCTGAGGGAGCTGTGTGGAGACACAAGACAATAGATAACATTGAAAAGAACAGCATTTACAAACTGAATGGCAGATTGCTGAGCTAATCACTGGTACTCTTGTCACGAACCAGACTGCTGCACTGAACAATGCAGAGCAGCCCGAGGGACAGTGACTTCGTCCTTTTGCCCGAGAATGCGTGATCACCTCCCTAGTCATCCCAAACAAAGATGAAAGTGCCACAGACAATTGTTTAACCCCTATTTGGGCTCCTTAATTTGGCGTACTGATGGAGTGTTGAGATGACTGGCTGTCTATGTAGACAGGGAGGCTACAGCTGCAGACTGGCGTTAGGTTGTCGTGGAGCTGGACTGTATCACACGGTGAGGTGATACTTGCTGAGATAATCACGGGTATCTCACCCCAAACCAGACTGCTGCACTAGAACAGTTCTGAGCAGCATGGGGGATGGTCACTCCATCCTATGGACCGGAAACCAGTGATTGCCTCCGCAGTCGCCTAACCATGTGATGCAGTCCAACACCCCATCAACCTATCGCCATTTAACGTGTCTGCCTTGTGGAAACCGCTAGTGTTTGCACTAGCGGTGGATACATAGGCAGCCAGTCATCCCAACACATCCACATCAGTACAATGATGAGCCCCAGTAAGGGCGAAAAAGCTGTCTGTGGCTCCTTCATAGTTGTTGGGATGACTGGGAATGAATAATTAGTACACTTTACCAATGCAGGGCTTTATAAATAAAATATAGTGACTCACCATACCTATAAGCATCCTATTAACATTCTGTACAGTACCTCACTTAGACTATCAGCAACTAATGAATTACATTATAGCTGTAGGCCGCTGAACGGGCCGCACCTGGCCTCCATTGTCACCATTGTCTTACACATCATCTACACCCGTTTGTTGCACTGTGTACCACCTCACATGTGCTATATGTGCCCTGTAGTTTCAGTTTGAATTGAATTGATTGTTTTGTGTTCCTGGTGACGAAGTACCTTCCTCACGCTACGAGCATGTACGCAGCTCCACTTGAAGGCCCCACATATAGCTATCAAGAGTTCCACGTACTACTATATCTACGTACATCATTAAATTTTAATAATTAATAAATATAATGTATTTATAATACATACATACATACATAATGCAATTGCAAGCAATAAAATTTAATACAGTAAATGACAGCACACTAGCATGTGCCACATGCTGAATTTAACTGTTACTGAGTGTAGATCATTATTTAGACAAACAGTGATGTGCATGCAGTGCCCTTGTGCAGGTACATACAGGACCATGTTCGGAATTCGCAATTCAGAGTTTGTAACCACTCACCAGATTCTGTAGTGGTGGCATTGATGGATGCAGTGGGTCCAGCACCTGCACTTGTGCTAGCGCTCACTCCGATTGTATAGGTGGAGAACGGCACAAGGCCACTGATGGTCACTGAGGTAGTGGAGCTCTCTAGGAAGCTGGGTGTAGAGAATGAGTCATTTACTGCATTCTCTGTAGTCACGCCTGTGTACTCCACACGATATATGAGGTTGGCCCCATTACTGAAAGAGGGCATGGTCCAAGAGATTTGCAGGGAGGTGGATGTACTGCCACGCAGTGTCACATTGAGGGGAGCAGACGGAACTGTGGGGGTGATGTAGGGAGCATACAATGTGCTGCAAGCAGAGTATGTGCAAGGAAGCACACTGAATGTTGTACCAGGTGGCATTCACATTCTGATCCAACACACACTCACCTCCCTCCTCTGTCCTCACAGTCACTTCTTCACTAAAGTCTCCTACTCCATACTGGTTTGTTGCTCTCACAGACACATTGTAGGCAGAGTAGGCCATCAGATCGGAAATGCTAAGATTTAGTGTCATCCCAGCAGAAACAGTGACTGCTTCATAGAACGTGTCATTCACATCATTAGGAGAGTCCACCCCTCGGTACTGCACCTCATAAGTGGTCTGATCATTGTTATGGGCTGTCAGTGGCAGCAGGGATAGAGTATACGCACATGCATACACCTACGTACTATAGTACAAAATCTACAGCATAATATGTTTTTGCGTGCTCACGGAATATCACAGTAGGTGCCATCCAGGTGACCAACACAGTGGTGGGACCAGTACTGAGGGTACTGATACTTTGAGGTACTAAGGGGACTGGATGGGTGCATTAAAAGATCAAGAACACAGCAATGAGACAAACATGGCCTCCTTTCACAAATAGTGCTCATGTATTCTCACCATCAGCAGTGTGAATAAGGAGTGGATCACTGAATGGTCCAAAGGCCACAGTGAAAGCCCTCACTGAGACATTGTACCGGGTACCAGGGGTCAGATCAGACAGCATCACTGTGGTATCGTATGCTGTGTTGTTGAACACATCCCCATTAGAAGACAACCACTGCAGCTGATAGTGCCGAACAACACCATTGGGGTGCTGAGGGGGGAGCCACGTCAGTGTAATGCTGTCATTGAGAACACCTCCAGGAGGGAAATTCAGGTTGAGGGGTGCTGAGGGAGCTGTAAGAGGAAACATGCAAAATACACTAGTAGATTATACTCAAGGACAGACACACAACAGAAAGGCAATACACCAAACAGCATACACAGTAATTTTTTGGAGGAAATCGTCTACTTCAAGATGAAGGCAGAGCAGGAATGTACAGGAGATGGGCTGGTGATGGAACTGCACCAGTCACTTTACACTTATGCTATCCCACTTCCAGTTGTGGAAACAAACGTAATTCTATTGGCTCAGTCTACAAGAATTTAAATCCTTTTCTCAATTGCAAATGCTGGGTGCAGAGCTGCAAGTGTGTGGCTGATTGATGTAGCTTGCTGTCACTCACCAGATTCTGTAGTGTTGGCATTGATGGATGCAGTGGGTCCAGCACCTGCACTTGTGCTAGCGCTCACTCCGATTGTATAGGTGGAGAATGGCACAAGGCCACTGATGGTCACTGAGGTAGTGGAGCTCTCTAGGAAGCTGGGTGTAGAGAATGAGTCATTCACTGCATTCTCTGTAGCCAGGCCTGTGTACTCCACACGATATATGAGGTTGGCCCCATTACTGAAAGAGGGCGTGGACCAAGAGACTTGCAGGGAGGTGGGTGTACTGCCACGCAGTGTCACATTGAGGGGAGCAGACGGAACTGTGGGGTGACATAGGGAGCATACAATGTGCTGCAAGCAGAGTATGTGCAAGGAAGCACACTGAATGTTGTACCAGGTGGCATTCGCATTATGATGCAACACACACTCACCTCCCTCCTCTGTCCTCACAGTCACTTCTTCACTAAAGTCTCCTACTCCATACTGGTTTGTTGCTCTTACAGACACATTGTAGGCAGAGTAGGCATCCAGACCAGAAATGGTATAAGACAGTTCCATCCCAGCAGAAACAGTGACTGTACTATAGAAGGTCTCATCCACATCATTAGGAGTGTCCACTCCTCGGTACTGCACCTCATAAGTGGTCTGACTGTTGTCATGAGCTGACATGGGGCACAAGGAAGAAGCTCACATACAAACTGCTCTGGCAGGTTGGTTATATCATGGTCTACTGTTCAAAAACATTATACAAATATGTACCATACCATGCATTGAAACATTGTATGGCTTTGCATTGAACAACAATCAGTGATAAATTGAGAATATTACTAAAATAGGCAAACACATTATACCAAGGCACGTATATCAAATGGCATGTATTTGTACTCTGATCTTCCATTGATAATACTCATTGTTTGCACACCATTCTCAGGACCGCCAGAGGCAATTTAGAAGTGATGAGGCCATTAATTAAAGAATATAGTAGTTATCTATCTAATGTCGGGAGCGAAAAACATTTTTCTTTATTGAATATGAGACAGGCAACTTTTTGCTATATATCTTTGCCTCAAAAATAATGTTCAAATACCTTGGTAAGTCCTGTCAGTATAATTTATTATTAGTATTTGTCACCTATTGCCGGTTGCCAGGTGTGCACAAGCTTTGACGATGAGCCCATTTTGAACAGCAGGCTATTAGGTAACAAGTGGCCTCCATGTTTTATTGACGTTTACAATCGATTGCATCATAAAACATGGCAAAAGCGGGTGGTTGTAGCTACGTATCGTGGAAAGTGGACCCTACTTCTACTTCATGTTGTCTGTTTCACTGGGTCTTCTAACAATCTACGTATATACGTAGGATCATTGTTTTACTGTTTCCTCCATGGGTAGTTTAGTTAGGGTGTGGGGTATCTGGTTTAGTATAGCTTCCAAAAAATCTGCTGGATGCTCAAAAAATGGTACGGCCATGGCTGTACCATCAGCACTGCTTCCAACGGCCCGGATTCTATGTATAATCAGTAACAGAATAGAACCATAATATACAAAATAGACAAATTCCCGGTGCGACACATGGAATAATATTGATCATAAACCAACTACCGTATATACAATCACGCTTAATGGTAGCCACACTGTCCAGCTCTCAATCTAGCTACCATTTAATGCTCCTACCATAGTACAACATAGTGCAATTATCTGCAGTACAAGATATTGCCTAAAACACGTACGTAGTGCTAGTGGAGGGAGTTGTACGTACGTAGGTACATTACTGCACCTGGATGTGTGATACAGGCCAATTTGCAGACTAGAAAATTTATCGGTACTGTACAAACTGCATGCCATACCCATCAATCAATGCAAGTACAGCTACTCACGGTAAAACACTGCAGGTTCCCTCCAAGTCATTACAACCACAGTCGAACCACTACCACTGGCAGTAACACCTTGAGGCACTGCGGGCACTGAGAGAGACAGAGAGCAATGAAATGGCAAAGCAGTGATGTAGATGTCCTTAATTGAATAAATCATGTTACATGATGTTATGCCATCCTCTCTAACATGCCCTCACCATCAGCAGTGTGTAGGGTGAGCTGAGCACTGAATGGTCCAAAGGCCACAGTGAAGGCCCTCACTGAGAAAGTGTACTGGCTGCCAGGGGTCAGGTCAGACAGCACTATTGTGGTGTTAGTTGTGTTCACATAGAAGCCCAAAGATGACAGCTGCAGCTCATAGAACCTGACAACACCACTGGGGTGCTGAGGGGGAAGCCAAGTCAGTGTGATGCTGACATTGAGGACTCCTCCAGGAGGGAACATCAGGTTGAGGGGTGCTGAGGGAGCTGTGTGGAGAGACAAGACTTAGATAACATTGAAAGGGACAGTATACAAACGTATGGCAGGAAATTATTGTGGTAGGTTAAGTTCGGCGGATTGGCAATTTTCAGAAAAATCTGCCAAATTTACTTCCCTGCCAATAGTTTGACCATAATACACATATACGCTGTACATTGGCGTCTAAGGGTACATTTACGTTGTTGCAGTCGATATATATGCTAGACCTTCTGAAGTATCTACTGAGGGAAAGACCTGTGTTAAAGTGTTACAAAGTTGAAACAGGGCACATGCAATCTCTTGTGAGGGAACATACGTAGGTTGGCATGAAGCGCAGTGCGATTCGTGGCGCTTACAGTGACTATATTCCTGAAACAGGACAAAGATAGGAAGGTACAATATCGAAAACGGTCCTGCTTGGGCTACTATGCACTTTATTGTGCCCAAAAGCCGAAAACAACAGCAAGAAGGTTCATGTTGAGGGTGCTCAGGAAGCTGCAGTAAAGTTAGGTTGAATACCAAGGAAGATCACACGTACAGTATGATTGGCAAATACAGTAAGTACAGTATGTACCTATAATATATAGATGTGCACTGCGGCGAGATTTGAAATTTGATTCTAAACACTTTGAAATGACTTTACTCACCTAAATGTATTAAATCGCATATTTATAACACATGCGTACATTGTGTCAAAAAATGGCCAATTCAGTGTGTGTAGAACTCAAACAGGTTGTGAGTATATATAAGCATATGCGTATGCATGGGAGCATTAATATATAGCTAACTAGTTTGCAACTCTATCAGCAAACTAGTGCATAGCATACGTATATACAGCATACATATATACGTATGCATGTCAATGTATAATTTAGCATGAATTGCATGCTTGTCATCACTCACCAGCTGCTGCAGTCATGGCATTGATGGATGCAGCGGGTCCAGCACCTGCACTTGTGCTAGCACTCACTCCGATTGTATAGGTGGAGAACGGCACAAGGCCACTGATGGTCACTGAGGTAGTGGAGCTCTCTAGGAAGTTGGGTGTGGAGAATGAGTCATTCACTGCATTCTCTGTAGCCAGGCCTGTGTACTCCACACGATATGTGAGGTTGGCCCCATTACTGAAAGAGGGCGTGGACCACGAGATTTGCAGGAAGGTGGGTGTACTGCCACGCAGTGTCACATTGAGGGGAACAGACGGAACTGTGGGGGTGACATAGGGAGCATGTACACAGTTCTTAGCATCGCTGTGATTAATAGCTTCTGCTTGTTCATTTTGCAATTATAAACACTCACTTCCCTCCTCTGTCCTCACAGCCACTTCTTCACTAAAGTCTCCTACTCCATACTGGTTTGTTGCTCTTACAGACACATTGTACGCAGAGTAGGGCATCAGACCAGGAATGTTATAGGACAGTTCCATCCCAGCAGAAATAGTGACTGTACTATAGAAGGTCTCGTCCACATCATTAGGAGTGTCCACTCCTCGGTACTGCACCTCATAAGTGGTCAGACTGTTGTCATGGGCTGAGAGTGGTACAAGAAAGCAGCATGCATTCTACAGTATATGCGCCATAAATCTCCTGTAGATCAATAAATAATTGTAGGATGGTTGGTCTACACAATGTCATAGAAAATGATAATGAATATATATAATGTATGCAGGTACATACGTACATGCATAACATGTACGTATAATTATTTTTATACATTTCCCAAGAGCCATGTCAGGGAAGCAACTAAATCCTACTATGTGCTACACCTAGAGGATTTGGAATCATGCTCCAAGCATCAGAGTGATTCTCTGGTTGTTGAAATGTATGGCTGTTGAAATAATTGTCTTTTCGGCAAGTGAAGTCCAGTGATAATTGCGCACAACTAACGATAATATACATAATACAATGCATTCTTTGTACCATCAAGTGTTGAACTTTGAGTCACAGCTATTACCCCTCAGTAGGACAGCACAGCTGCATGTGTCATGCACAGTGTATACATATAGTGATGGCTACAACACATAATATATATATATAATGTATATGTACTGCTGGTGGAGGAAGATGTGGGTAGATAACTGTATGCATTCCAGGACTAATTTAAATCTTCACAAGTAAATATGCACATAACAGTCCTATTCTATCACGGCAATACATGCAAACGCAGTGCTGTAGTTCTGTGCAAGCTCACGGAAGTACACAGCAGGTTCCATCCAAGTCACCAACACAGTGGTGGAACCAGTGCTGAGGGCAATGACACCTTGAGGCACTGAGGGCACTGAAGGTGGGAGAGTTGATAGAGAATGCCCAGGTTGTGAATTATGTACCTTTACACCTCATCACACATGAGGGTATGTACAGTACATGTCACAAGAAACGTTACTAATCCACAACTCATCAACGGAATCGTCAAAGGATATCCGTGGAATCGTCAAAGGATATCTGCGGAATCGTCAATGGGTATCCACGAATTTGTTTAAGGCATCTGCGCAATTGTCAGAATT
This sequence comes from Aplysina aerophoba, assembly GCA_949841015.1. NCBI lineage: Eukaryota > Metazoa > Porifera > Demospongiae > Verongiida > Aplysinidae > Aplysina > Aplysina aerophoba. The sequence continues at coordinate 5,545,372 of OX465037.1, read as the reverse complement.
GTCAAAGGCATCCATGGAGTCTCGTCAAAGGATACTGTATTTCTGGAATAGTCGAAGGGCAGTTGTGGAGTAACCTCACGTAGCTAGACATGCACGGTTCTAGCTCTGCTTCGTAGAGGCGGATCCGGGACAAAATGGCGGTCTGTCTACAGGAGACTACTGGAGTACTCAAAAGGGTACTACATCGTAGGGGGGCTGTAGTTGTGGAATCATCCTAGGGGTACTGTAGCCAGCCGTGGAACCCTCGAAGATACAGCATGCGCAGAGGGTGTACACCTACTGTACGTACTGTACACAGCAGAGACGTTCCGCCAATAAGGACAAAGACTTAACCGGGTAAGGAAAACAGTCCACAGACAGCAAAGAATCATTCCACGTGGAAAGGTAAGAGATGCTCTGCAGACATTGTACGTAATTCCATGAGTACCTGTGCAGATTTACGGAATCCGCACAGTATCAGCGCAGAATTTTTGCAGAAGTTTCTTGTGTCATGTACTGTATGTCATAAATGATGTTGAATGAATCCTCACCATCAGCAGTGTGTAGGCTGAGCTGTTCACTGAATGGTCCGAAGGCCACAGTGAAGGCCCTCACTGAGAAAGTGTACTGAGTACCAGGGGTCAGGTCAGACAGCACTGCCATTGTGGTGTTGTCTGCTGTGTTCACAAAGATGTTTCCATCACCAGATGAGATAAGCAATGGTTCCGCTTCCACAAATTGCACCTGATAGAGCCGAACAACACCATTGGGGTGCTGAGGGGGGAGCCACGTCAGTGTAATGCTGTCATTGAGAACACCTCCAGGAGGAAAGTTCAGGTTGAGGGGTGCTGAGGGAGCTGTGTGGAGAAACAAGACATTATAAAATATTGAAAGGAACAGCATACAAACAGAATGGTAATACATACATCAAGCAGTATACTTACAGATCATCATGAAGTTTCAGCTCATGATGTCACTCACCAGCAGTTGCAGTCATGGCATTGATGGATGCAGTGGGTCCAGCACCTGCACTTGTGCTAGCCCTCACTCCGATTGTATAGGTGGAGAACGGCACAAGGCCACTGATGGTCACTGAGGTAGTGGAGCTCTCTAGGAAGTTGGGTGTAGAGAATGAGTCATTCACTGCATTCTCTGTAGCCACGCCTGTGTACTCCACACGATATGTGAGGTTGGCCCCATTACTGAAAGAGGGCGTGGACCAAGAGATTTGCAGGGAGGTGGGTGTACTGCCACGCAATGTCACATTGAGGGGAACAGACGGAACTGTGGGGGTGATGTAGGGAGCATACAAATGACTTTGACTATATTGGAACTATGGGGTAATACAGAAAGCATATGACACAGTATGAATTTCCACAGGACTTACTTTTGCAGATCATGGATTACTAATTTAATCATGGTTTCTATTTACAGATCACTAATACTGTAAGCTAGCAAAGGAGAGCCTAGTGAGGTAGTGACACCATCTGCATTGCAAATAATCCATTCTCATTGCTCCTCTCAAGGAGTGGCTAGTATTAATTACAGCCTCTCTGCACGGTTGAGTTATTTTTCCCAGACTACCTTGATACCCATTAACCATCACCATTATCAGAACGAGGTGTCTACAATAATTCACTGATGAAATTAAAGTAATGGACAATTAAATTGTGCTTGGATACAGGTGGCTAAGCCGCAACTGGTAGTGTTAAAAACAGGGTTGAAAACCTTGCCGACGTTTCGACCAGATGCTCTGGCCTTCTTCAGGGCGAAGATAAGCTAGCGTGAGCACTTATCATTATTATAGCCTAGCATCTCATCTGCGCTGTCACCGGAAGTCAAATCAGGCGGTGTCACCGGAAGTTGTGGGTTGCCTCCGGTCGACCCTGGCTGCTGTGCCTTTCAAGGCGGCCACCCAACATCCAGGCAGCTCCAGCCCACCATCCCTGTTGAGATGGGGGTGTTGTAGCCGGATGTGTATTGCCTCCTTCAGCAACAGCTCCTTGTTGGTCCTGGCTTGGTCGATTACTGTGGCCTCCTCCCACTTGATTGGGTGGTGGTTCTCCCATGCATGTTCTGCAAGGGCCGACTTCTCCAGTGCTCCCTTCTGGCACGCATCCCGGTGCTCCTTCACCCTCGTCTCGAGCCTCCTCACTGTCTCCCCAATGTACTTCTTGCCACAGCTGCAGGGGATTTGGTACACCACCTTGGACCTCTTCTCCATCCCCAGGGTGTCCTTCACCCTGGTTAGCATGGAGCGGAGGGACAGTCCAGACCTGAACAACCTTCAGGCCAAACTTCCTGCAGACCCGTCTGATGTCCTCACTGACTCCTTCCGTGTAGGGAAGCATCACCAGTGGGGGTCTGCGTCCTCCCTCCAGCAGCGGTGCCTCGGTGACCTCCACATTCCGCCATTTACCCCAGCTCCTTCATCCGCTCCTCATCTGTTCCTTCCAGGCGGAATGTGGAGGTCACCGAGGCACCGCTGTCCCTCCGCTCCATGCTAACCAGGGTGAAGGACACCCTGGGGATGGAGAAGAGGTCCAAGGTGGTGTACCAAATCCCCTGCAGCTGTGGCAAGAAGTACATTGGGGAGACAGTGAGGAGGCGCGAGACGAGGATGAAGGAGCACCGGGATGCGTGCCAGAAGGGAGCACTGGAGAAGTCGGCCCTTGCAGAACATGCATGGGAGAACCACCACCCAATCAAGTGGGAGGAGGCCACGGTAATCGACCAAGCCAGGACCAACAAGGAGCTGTTGCTGAAGGAGGCAATACACATCCGGCTGCAACACCCCCATCTCAACAGGGATGGTGGGCTGGAGCTGCCTGGATGTTGGGTGGCCGCCTTGAAAGGCACAGCAGCCAGGGTCGACCGGAGGCAACCCGCAACTTCCGGTGACACCGCCTGATTCGACTTCCGGTGACAGCGCATGATGAGATGCTAGGCTATAAATATGATAAGTGCTCACGCTAGCTTATCTTCGCCCTGAAGAAGGCCAGAGCATCTGGTCGAAACGTCGGCAAGGTTTTCAACCCTGTTTTGAAGCTGGTATTCGAGAACTACCCTTTCTCATGCCTTAGCTAGCTGAGAAGCCCTCACTTCATTGGTAGTGTTAAGCTATTGTTCAGGGCAAGTTAACTGTGCCAGTTCTATATAGGCTGACTGGCTGTATGTAGTGGTAACATGATTCACGCATGTACGTATGTGTGTAATTCATTCCTTTTGCTCACTCACAACAAAGGGACAGAATGATCATTCTTTAATTTTTTAACGAATAGACAGTCTAGTTGAATGAAGTTGACCCACAACCAAGGTTTGCTCATTTTGCACTCACAGACACTGTAAAGGTTACAAAAGAACCAAAAGGGAATTCTGCTGCAGTCCAGTCTTTACAGTTATGGAATAGTTTGCTCAAAGGCTTCTCCAAGATTAAATTATTTGCTAGTGGCCTTCTAAAACTGTGAAATGTTGGTCCCATAAAGTGTAAATCAGTCACAGTAAGCACCCTTCATAGCATCATGTAATGTAGTGGGTTAGGGCTTGGATATACATGAGGTAACAGAATGATGCAACACACACTCACTTCCCTCCTCTGTCCTCGCAGTCACTTTTTCACTAAAGTCTCCTACTCCATATTGGTTTGTTGCTCTCACAGACACATTGTAGGCAGAGTAGGCCATCAGACCGGAAATCCTATAAGACAGTTCCATCCCAGCATAAACAGTGACTGCTTCATAGAACATGTCGTCCACATCATTAGGAGAGTCCACTCCTCGGTACTGCACCTCATAAGTGGTCAGACTGTTATCATGGGCTGAAAGGGAGACAAGATCCACTGATGAAGGTGCAGTCATCAATTGTTCAAATGATTTGAAATCTCAGGCTAATGTGTACGAAACGATCATTAAGACAGGCATTTGTATATGAACACGTACTACAGTACATATGTGTCCCATTATTGTGTGTACTGTATGTATGCACTATATACAGCAAACTACATGCATGTGTCATGTCAAAAGACTGCCCAACTTCCAGTACATGCTGCATGCTATTCACATATCATACCGTAGGAAAGAATAAGTTGTGTACACTTGTGGCTGAGGTAATGAACAACACAACACAGTACCATTGTATTGTACATATATAAACACATGCGTTGTGTGCATATGCTCACGGAAGGACACAGCAGGTCCTGTCCAAGTCACCAACATAGTGGTGGAACCGGTGCTGAGGGCACTGACAGCTTGAGGCACTGTGGGCACTGAATGTAGAAGAATAGAAGTGCCTCTATTTAAACATTCTATGTATGTGACAGGGCACTCTCCTGTCACAAATAGTACTGCATGTCCTCACCATCAGCAGTGTGTAGGGTGAGCTGAGCACCGAATGGTCCAAAGGCCACAGTGAAGGCCCTCACTAAGAAAGTGTACTGGGTACCAGGGGTCAGGTCAGAAAGCACTATTGTGGTGGTAGTTGTGTCCACAAAGAAGCTAACACCAGACGATGACCACCTCAGATGATAGAGCCGAACAACACCATTGGGGTGCTGAGGGGGGAGCCATGTCAGTGAGATGCTGTCATTAAGGACACCTCCCGGAGGGAAGGTCAGGTTGAGAGGTGCTGAGGGAGCTGTGTGGAGGAACATGAGAAATACATATACATACATATACAATTATGAATAGACATGACCAAAGGATGCATGAGTGAATTGGGGGCTTCTCAGCTGGCTGTTGCATGAACAATAAAGGGTTCTTCTGTACCAGCTAAAAACAGGCTGAAACCTTATCGATGTTTTGACCAGAATGCACCGGTTTTCTTTACTGTGAAAAAGGCCAGTGCATTCTGGTCAAAGCATTGGCAAGGTTTCAGCCCGTTTCTAGCTGGTACAGAAGAACCCTTTACCATTAGAAGGATGTATGTATGTATAGCCATAGTTTGCTAATTTGTGTCTACATACGTACATAACTTGCTATAACCTTGATAGCACCAGTTCATGTCTCTCAAATGCCATTTGAACTACTATGTACATGTTTGTGAGCATGCACTTGGTTGCAAACATGCACTTATACATGCACAGTTAGTCAGTATTTAAGGTATGTAGGGAGTTTGGGGTTGCCTCCCAGAATCTCATGAGCAGCAGATATATTCTGTGCACAAGTGATCCTTCTTCGAATGTGAAAGAAGAACTGCAGAAATCTCTTGCAGAACACCAAAAAAATCTGTCAAAGATTGCTAATCATTGTACACGAACCCGTTTGTAAGCAGCCGAGTGTTATCCTAAGAATGCACTTCCGATTTGCAAACATGATATTGCATGCTATCATTAGCACCGGTAAGAAACGTATCCTCCCAGGTTCACTGCTTTACGGCTGATTTCCTGCAAGTACGTAGCTATTATGCAATCATCTCTATGTCACGTTTCCTTGTACTGGTGAAAGATGGCTACCATCCACATTGAGTTGGATGAGGTGAGCCATTGCACATGCTTGTTTTGCTGAGTATACATGAGTCAGTGCACACGATGAACTAGTCTGAGCTGTGGCATGAATATACATACTGTATGCCTGCATGTATGGGTATGCATGTGTGTGCATGCACAGGGGCTGGTTAATTACGGTACTTTGAAAGACATCTCAGCATACGCACTCTATGATTCTATGAGTGTGTAGTGGATGTCATTGAAAGCTGTGTGCATTGTGTGCCATCACTCACCAGATTCTGTAGTGTTGGCATTGAGGGATGCAGTGGGTCCAGCACCTGCACTTGTGCTAGCCCTCACTCCGATTGTATAGGTGGAGAACGGCACAAGGCCACTGATGGTCACTGAGGTAGTGGAGCTCTCTAGGAAGTTGGGTGTAGAGAATGAGTCATTCACTGCATTCTCTGTAGCCACGCCTGTGTACTCCACACGATATGTGAGGTTGGCCCCATTACTGAAAGAGGGCGTGGACCAAGAGATTCGCAGGAAGGTGGATGTACTGCCACGCAGTGTCACATTGAGGGGAACAGACGGAACTGTGGGGGTGAAACCAGGAGTATACATCATGTTTAATGCACAATCTGTGTAGTAGTGTGTGCACATACATGCAATACACATGCACAATGTACAGCTGATGAATAGCTGTCAACAGACAATATAACTTATGTATAAGCACATACTGTATGAAGCGCTAGCTAGTACACATATTTGACACCTTTCAATGGAACACTCACCTCCCTCCCCTGTTCGCACAGTCACTTCATCACTAAAGCTTCCTACTCCATACTGGTTTGTTGCTCTCACAGACACATTGTAGGCAGAGTGGGCCATCAGATCAGAAATGTTATAAGACAGTTGCATCCCAGCAGAAACAGTGACTGCTCTATTGAAACTCTCATCCACATCATTAGGAGAGTCCACTCCTCGGTACCGCACCTCATAAGTGGTCAGACTGTTGTCATTGGCTAAGAGAGAGCAAGATCATGGTACATCATTAGTATGCAAACTGTATGTATATACAATCCATAGCCTGCTCTAAATATATAGCAACTACATATAAGGTTCTATACACATGCTGTGCATGCACATACAGTATCTTAACAATACATGCATTCTAAAACTAAAACTGTTGTGTATACACACGCTCACGGAAAGACACAGCAGGTCCTGTCCAAGTCACCAACACAGTGGTGGAACCAGTGCTGAGGGTACGGACACTTTGAGGTACTGAGGGGGCTGAAGAGACAGGAGAGTTGAAAGAGCTGATACAGGAGGGCACTCTTTCCTGTCAAATAGTACTGCAAGTCCTCACCTTCAGCAGTGTGTAGGGTGAGTTGATCACTGAATGGTCCAAAGGCCACAGTGAAGGCCCTCACTGAGAAAGTGTACTGGGTACCAGGGGTCAGGTCAGACAGCACTATTGTGGTGGTGTTGGCTGCTGTGGTCACAGAGATGCCTCCATCACCAGGTGAGATAAGCAATGGTTCCGCTTCCACAAATTGCACCTGATAGAACCGGACAACACCATTGGGGTGCTGAGGGGTACTCCAAGTCAGTGTAATGCTGTCATTGAGGACACCTCCAGGAGGGAAGTTCAGGTTGAGGGGTGCCGAGGGAGCTGTGTGGAGGAACAAAGGAATGCAACAAGGTTCAGACTCACAAAAATACGTATAACATTGCAATTACTACTTCTATACATATCTTTAACTCTTCTACTTCTGCATATTGCCAATTCATAGAGGGAGAGGGCAAGGCAGAGGGGGAGGGGGAAGGGAGGGGGAGGGCTAGGATGAGGGTGGAACATGTGTAAGAACACATCAACTCAGCGTTTCAGTTAACATTATAGAAAGACACATATTGCAACGTGATCAGTTCTGCTGCATGCAGGTGCATGTTGAAAGGCTATCGTTGGCAGTACCCTGTCCTGGCACAATGCACTTGCATTGACGGTTGTGGCCGACTCCAACATACTGTACATGGCAGGATGGGGATTGTTACACTGAAGCCCAGTGTGAGGCTATGGTGATGTGTGGCAATAATCACTGGATAATTACGCTAAACCTGACCAGGTCAATACAAATTAATTCCTGGCCAGGGGGACCAAAGTCCTATTTATGGCAACCAGTGATCTCCTCCCCAGTCATCCAACAAACAAAGATGGAAGAGCCACAGACAGCTGTTTCGGCCTTGTTGTGCCTCGTCAGTGTGGCATACTGATGGTAATTGTTGGGTGATTGGTTGCTTCCGTATCCACCCCGAGTAGAACACTTGTGGCTTCAACAGAAGCAGGTAGAGGCTAGCAATCGTAAGCGTGACTGTGTGCTTTTAGGCAGGATAGGGATTGTTACACTGAAGCCCAGTGTGAGGCTGTGGCAACACATACTGTACATGGCACTAAAAGCATGAATACATGCCTCATATACTGCACAGCTACATAGTGTTTCAAGTTTGAGTTGCTCTGCTTTGGCTCATACCTGCTTCACTTGTCAAAACTGCCACTTCACGTCCAAACACCCCTCGTCCGGCTGATGTTGAGGCAGCCATTTTAAAGGTGTAGTTTGTGTAGGGAGTGAGTTGTGAAACTGTAGCAGTACTATTTGCAGCGGGTACCACAAGTTCTGTAAAGGTCATGTCCACACCACCCTCCATCCTGTAAGCAATAGTGTAGCTTGTGATGACTCCATTTTCTTGGCAAGGTGGAAGTGATTCCCAAGCAACAGTAACATTAGTGGCTGTGGTCAAGTAGATATTAACTGCTGGGGCTGCAGATGGCACTGTAGGGGATAGCCAGGGAACATACAAATGTACACATACACAGGTACATGTACGTACGTACATATGCACTGTACATACAGTACGTATGTGAAGCACAGGATTAGGGACAAAGTATGGTTTGTCACAACTACCATTCTGCTCTGTATGTGTATATACATGAGATTGATGCCCTGCTCTTGCATGCATGAATTCACAATAGCCACGCACAGACACACATGCATATGCACATGCACACACACACACACACACACACACACACACACACACATACACCTACAGACACACAGACACACAGACACACACACACACACACACACACACATACATGCAAATGCACATGCACATGCACACACACCTACATACACACAGACACACACAGGCACACACACAGGCACACACTCACACATGTACCTGTGCACCTACACACATGTGCAGACACTCACCATCTTCCATTGTTGTAGCCACTGCCATTGCAGCCATTCCCTCTCCAGCACTGGTCTCAGCCGACACATAGAACATGTAAGGAGTGTACTCTTCCAGTGCGGTGAAGTGGTATTCACGAGAAGATGGTCCTACAGAGGCATTGTAGCTGACTAGTGCCCCACTGCAGTTCAGGCTTACATTGTACCACACGTTGTATGCGGTGATGACTCCATTCGGTACTGCAGGAGGTTGCCATGTCAGTGTAGCCTCAGTGGAAGTTATGGCACCAGTTGTAATACTCTGTGGTTTGGAGGGTTCTAAGGACAAAATGAAAGGATACGTATATCAAATTCACCGAATGTGCTGCCACTTACGTACGTAGCCTGCTCATAGTTAACTACACCGTTAATACAATACGTATGTACCAGTACTGTCTCATGCATACAGTACTGTAGTTCTCCTTGCATTTAAAGGCATCACTCCATTATTACTCAACCACATCACCCAAGGCTGCACAATACCTGACTCATCCGTTCTAAAGGCAACCTCTGAGCTGAAAATTCCCTGGCCAATCACAGTTGAGGCAGCCATTTTTACACCATAGGTTGTGAACGGGTTAAGGGATGAAATGACTATTGACATCACATTCGCTGAAGCATTTCGTTCAGTGAAAGACATTCCTTCCATGGTGACAGAGATGGTGTAGCCAGTGATGTTTCCATTTTGTTCACAGGGTGGGGGCGGCCGCCAGGAAAGTGTAAAACTAACAGCCGAAACAGACGTGATGGTGAATGCTGGCACAGCAGATGGAACTGTTGGGGAGAAGAGTCCAGGAGGACAAGACAAAGTGGTGAAACAAGTTAAGCCTTGCTTAAAGGCAGATAAACATCAATACGTACGTATACTCTAAGTATGCTATCAAGCAATCATGGGTGTCTATGTCTGACACAAAACTTTGTGACTGCATGTACTCGAGGTTACAAATATCTCGTTCATTGTCCTTCTATGCCATGTAATTGCTTAACAACTATCCCATTTCTTTCAGTGTTGCAATACCATATCCATCTTATGACTAAACAGGTCTAATGAATCTACCAGTGCATGTGTCTATACACAACGTACTTTACAGCGACAGCAATTTGTGAAGGCTATATAGGAGGTGTAGCCACATACCATCTTCCATTGTTGTAGCCACTGCCATTGCAGCCATTCCCTCTCCAGCACTGGTCTCAGCCAACACATAGAACACATAAGGAGTGTCCTCCTCCAGCGCAGTGAAGGTGAAAACGGTTGCTGAAGCAGGTAGTATCATGCGGGTGCTATTGTTGACTTGCGAGCCGTTGCAGACTAGCATTTCAGTGTACCAAGCACTGTAACTTGTAATAACACCATTTGGAATTGCAGGTGGCTGCCATGTCAACGTGATGGAAACAGAAGTCACAATCACAACCAGGAGGCTTTGAGGTTCAGAGGGAGCTGAAGGGGAGGAGAGCAGACAGTGCAGGCTTGAGAGGACAACAGATCCTACTCACATCAAGAAAGACTATCATATTCGGGGTAGTTTCACACAACCTTAATTGCAATAAGGGTCATGAATCCTCAGTGAAGTGTATATATGTACATACATGTATTCTGTCTGTACTGTACATATGAAGTTCAGGTATCCTCAATGAAGTGTTTCTACACTTCACATTGCACAACTGAACAGCTACCTCTGCTTAATTAAATGGCCATCTCAAGTAGTGATGGTGAAGTGGTCTTACCAGTGGCAACTAGTTTTAAGCCAAACTAACATGCACACACTGTTTACAGGCAGAAGCAGTGAGCCCATAGAAGATACATGTGTGTACATGAGGGCAACGCCACTCACACTGGCCAACTCGTGTTTAGCAACAGTAATTAAACTAAGCAACACACACACAGCACTCACAGTTGTCATCTCTCCCTTTAATCTCGCACTAGCACACCAAACAGAAAGCCACCTGAATCATATGTATAGGTTATACAATGAGGATGAGGGGTTATCGAATATACACGACCGAGGGCGAAGCCCGAGGACGTGTATATTCGATGACCCCGAATCCGAATTGTATAACCGGCTTGTACCAGAATGCGGAGGCGTTTCCGTTTCCTATTGGTTCATCCCGACTGTCCAATGTAATTAATCCGCCAAAATGGCGGTCACGAGAACGCCGCCGTACCGTCTGTAGATTTTAAATGCGCAATGACCATCTACGCTAAATCGAGATCAACAATAGCTGTTATGTTTAACAACAGCTTCATTCCCTTAGCGACGAGGAGGACGGAGAAGACGACAGCAGTGAGCGACTAGGAAACAGCGACGGCGAACACGGCAGCAGCGACAGCGGAGACCACAGCGGCAAGCGGCAAGCGAGTAACAACTACTACAGTTCGCTTCGGGCTAGTGCAGGTGTCTAACTAGTGACCTTATAAGGTCACTAGTTAGACACCTGGATAAAATGGTTTTGCAGCTGTATGAATATTTAATGAGGTGTCTTAGTGATATACACACCTCACCACATCAAAGGAAACGCCCACGCATTATGGTACAAATATACATACGTACCTGCTTCACTTGTTAGAACTGCCACTTCAGGCCCAAACTCCCCGCGTCCAGCCGATGTTGAGGCAGCCATTTTAATGGTGTAGTTTGTGTAGGGAGTGAGTCGTGAAACTAGAGCAGTACTACTTGCTGCGGGTACCAAACGTTCTGTAAAGGTCATGTCCACACCACCCTCCATCCTGTAAGCAATAGTGTAGCTTGTAATGACTCCATTTTCTTGACAAGGTGGAAGTGGTTGCCAAGCAACAGCAATACTACTGGCTGCAATTGATGTAATGTTCAGTAATGGAGCAGCAGCTGGAACTGGAAAAAGGAAATGTGTGCAAGACCGCACATTAACAGCATGACTTACTCGTACATGTATACTGTATGTACTGTACATATACGTATTCTGTGTCATGATTCTTCTGATGAATATGCAGTTCAAATTAAAGCGTAATGTGTGTGTATGTAAATGTGTGCGGGCATGTGCATATATATGTGAGCATACTGTACATGTATACGTATGTGTGCACGTGTTCATGTTTAGCTTTCATGTTCAGCTTTAACTCACCAGCCTCAGATGTCATCCTTCTGCGCTCAACGCTAAAGTTTCCAAATTCAACTGTGAAGGCCCGAACACGTACGGTGTACACTGTAAATGGACTCAGCCCTGACAGATATGTGTGTGTGCTGTTAGCAGTGGTGTTCATGCGAGTTGTAGCAGAGCAAACGGATGAGTATTCCACTTGGTAGAATTCAATGATACCTCGAGGGAGTTCAGGTACTCCCCAGGTGACGTAGAGTGATGTGGAGTTGACAAGAGAAACAGTGATGCTCACAGGAGGACTGGGAGCTATTAGGGTAGTTAGATTGGAGGGATGGAGCAGCAGGGATAAGAGAGCAGTAGGATATACATACATATATAAAACACTCGCTGTGACTGCATACATATGTACGTATGTACTATACGTACATACGTTTCTATTGCATCCTTAACTATGACATACTCATTTTCTAAATTAGCGTACCTGTTCCTGTAAATATATATACAAATGTCTGCATGTCTGCTTTCATCTTTCCAGAAGAACTACCTCTATTAAATCCACAATTCATTCATCATCATCACACACTCACATGCATGCACACACGCGTACACACACACACACACACACACACACACACACACACACACACACACACAAACACACAAACACACACACAAACACACACACACACAGAACACACACAGTACACACACACTATATGGACACACAGAACACACACACACACACACACACACACACACACACACACACACACACACACACACACACACACACACAGAACACACACAGAAGACACACACTATATGCACACACAGAACACACAGAACACACAGAACACACACACACACACACACACACACACACACACACACACACACGAACACAAACATTTACCAGCTTCCAGTGTGGAGCGGATGATGAAGAGAGTAAAAGGCCCAAAGCCAGCACCAGTGGCCGCTCGCATACGAACAGCGTACATTGTGAAAGCATCCAAATTTGACAGCAGTACTTGATATGGTGTACTCTCATTGGCCACTGTGATGTTCAAAGTTTCCACTTCAGAGTCCACTTCAGACAGTTGGTGCTGGATTTGAAATAGCCGCAGGATTCCATTAATTTCACTGGGAGAAGAGAAAGACACCACTAAGGTGGTGTCAGTTTGAGCAGTGACAGAGAAATTGGTAGGTGCACTCGGAGCTGCAAGGAAGGAGAAGAGAGGAGAAGAGCAGAGAATAGCAGGCTGTGGAACATGACAGACAAACTAACCTGTACATAGGTAACAATGCATATTCCATATGCATATGCATGTACATACACAATATGTGCTACAATCAAATGTGGTCACTGTGGTGTTAATACGTATGTATGTAGATAGAATACTATATTGACTGATAAACTGCCAAGCAATTGAAAGACTCACTTCCTTCCAGTGTCATCCTTTGCACTGGGTCACTGAAAGGTCCCCTGCCAGCAGATGTTCCCGCAGCAATAGTAAAGTTGTACCAAGTAAAAGCATTTAAGCTGCTCACAACCAGCTCAGTGTCAGTGGTAGCAGAGATCATCATGTAGCCTGCGGAGGTGCTACTGACATTGACAGTGTAGAATATGATGACGCCATTTTGGTCCTCAAGGGATGGTGGTTGCCATGACAACCTCACACTGGTCGAATTGAGTACCAAAGCTGAAATGCTTTGAGGTGGTGTAGCAGGAGCTGAATGAGAGAGACACCCAAAGTCAGTGCATGGTCATTCATGTTAGAATTAATTCATGCATTGAGTACATGCATGCACCATGAACCATGAAAACTTATGACCAACCAAACGTAATTGGACAAAAACTGATTTGACTAAAATTCCTGTAGCTATACAAAATGTTCATACAGCTTTCACCATCAATCAGTGACACAGTACAAAACAGTGGTGGGCCTCACTTAAATACACTAAGACAGGGCCGGGGTACATGTAAAGAGATACGATATAAAATGAAGGTGATAGCAATGCATGTATGAAGTTAAACCGGGTGACATAGTAATAATAACTTTCACCTGAGCCAATGAGTCATGTCTATGCTAAGTGGACTAGATTGGGACCTAATGGGAGTGACTCTAATAATATCTGGTGGAGTTCTGGTGGTGGTCCATTACCCTGGAATCGTCACACACACACACACACACACACACACACACACACACACACACACACACACACACACACACACACACACACACACACACACACACACACACACACACACACACACACACACACACACACACACACACACACACACACACACACACACACACACACACACACACACACACCACACACACACACACACACACCACACACACCACACACACACACACTTACCACTTTCCAATGTTTCAGCAATGATTGCATCACTGTAAGGTCCCAACCCAGCTGATGTTGCCGCAGCAACAGCAAAGGAGTAGTTGGCATAAGGGTGCAACCCTGTAATCACTGATTCCGTATTGTTGGTACTGGCAGTTCTATAAGTGGACCGGTCAACCGTGGAGTACTGAATGACATAGTTTATGATGATGCCATTTTGAGCAGATGGTGGAGGTGGTTGCCATGACAGCTGTACAGTGGTTGCACTAATCACAGGCGTGGACAGTTCTCTTGGGGCTTCAGAAGGAGCTACAAGTAGAGGAGACCTTGATGAATGATTCGGTGCATGCACATGTGTGTGTGTGTGTGTGTGCATGCATGTGTGCATGTGTGCATGCACGTACGTGTGTGCGTGCGTGTGTGTGTGTGTGTGTGTGTGTGTGTGTGTGTGTGCATGCACGTGCGTGTGTGTGTGTGTGTGTGCACGTGTGTGTGTGTGTGTGTGTGTGTGTGTGTGTGTGTGTGTATGTGTGTGTGTGTGTATGTGTGTGTGTGTGTGCACTTAATGTATGTCACTCCATGTGTACAGTAGTAGCAACACTGTGAAAAGTCCAGTCACAAATGAACAAAGAAACTTTTGAGAAGTAAGAGCAAGTTTGTTACATACACACGTATATGTACTGTAAAGAGATGCATGGGCTCTCAGTTACACAACAGATCTGGCTGACCAGCTGGACAAAGGTGCCCAATGGGCTGGGCTTACAGAGTGAATTCATTGAAGCTATGATAACAAGTGATGATAAATACATAGAATAAGTCTGGTGACTAATCCCAACACTCCTCCTGCTGGTGCAGAGGTGAAAGCTCTGTTTTGCCCCCACCCCACCCCTGTGTTGAGAATGTGGGTGTAGCCGCCAGACAATACATACAATACCTGGAAGATACATATGCCCACCCACCCCCCACCCCTGCTACGTGCTTCCAGGAACTAGTCCATTAATTCAAGAATGAGTAAATACGTATACTGCATTATCGCTAGATCAGTAAGAGAATCCCGTGTGAGAACAAGCACAATCGCAGCAATAAACCATGATTGCCGTTCAGTGTCAGCCAGCAGCTTAGTCCACTCACCCTCAGTAGCAGTGGTGAACATGACACTGTCTACCAATGACCCGTTAATGTTTCTTTCACAGAGTGAGCTGTATACAACCACCTGCACAGTGCATTGTGTGGCAGCCGATAGACCATGGATGGTGTATGAGGGGCGCTGTAGGTCAAACACTTCGAGGGTGGGGACGGTCTCTCCTTCACATGTGAGGTACAGAGCGTATCGAAGTTCAGTGATGAGGGGGTCCTCAATGGGTGGTGGGTCCCACAACAACCCCACTGCACCAACGGAGATGTTTGGGGAGCCACTGAATTGGGGAGGGATGCCAGGACACCCTGCATACAAGAGGGACAACTATCTTTAATTGAGAAATATAGTATAGATTTCATGTATAAAAGAAGGAATACAGCATGCCAATTTTGATGCATTTCCTTATGCAACACTTGAACAGGTTTATGATATGACATGTTTGCAACAAAGAGGGTATTCAAATTTGCTCTGTCATAATTACGTATATTCTCTACACTTTCACTCCATATGCCTGTTATCTTGCTACTCATATCCTTGTGCTACCATCAGTTCTCCACTGATACAGACCCTGCATGTCATCATCACCTCTTACCGACACAGTCCTGTCACTTAAACATCTCACCCCGCCCTTCGTTGCCACCTCTCAAACCTCACCCTCTTGTCACTGTCACACTCAATACACATTCTGTCGACATGTACTCCTCCTTCACCCACACCACTCCTACTTCACTCCATCCTCACTTTCTTCTGTAGTGAAAGTATACATCAATCCTGCATCCACACAGGATGTGTTGGTGATGGTAAGTATGTTCACAGTGTACTCTGTCAGATGAGCTACTCCTTGGATCATCACTGAAGTGCTGTTGAGACCATCAGCAATCACAGTGCCATTGGGCCACTTCACTCGGTACTTCAGCGGCCAATCAGCACTGATGGGAGGTGCGGACCAGCCGACCACCACATTAGGGGGCGTGGCCACTTGGAGACTGGGATTGGTTGGAGCACCTGGGCAGGCTGAGCAGAAGTGGTTGGAAGAAGTATGCTATGCTGAAATGGCAGTTATGTTGTAGACATTCATTGTTTAATGGCATAAAAAGAAACAGTCTAACAGTTGAGATTAAGAAATTAATGAAACTAGACCAAAGCACTATAATCTGGTGCCAAAGTGGGTAATATGAAATACAGGTAGCAGTCTTATCATACAACTAAAACTATTATTTGGAATAACACTACATATGGAACTGTATATAATTTATAATGGCATGTTCGTTAAGCCTGTGCGATAATGATGATATATATATATCGATTATCACACGCAAGAAAGCTCATTCACGATAATATATTTATAAAGACCATGATGATAAGTGTGTACAGTGTGCACATGCAGGTGTTAACCACAAGAATGTGCCAGCACAGCAAATCTCAAAGGTGACATGTGTATAACACCTATAGGCATGTAGTCCATCCCTGCAGCTAGTTATAATTATTACAGCTAGTTCTGCCAAACGAGCATGCTTGGTGGCGCAGACTAAACATGTTCGTGTCACTTATCAATGTTTGCAACACATGGCTGAAAACATTGATAAGTGACATCCGAATTGATACTGTAAACGACATTATTTGTGATTAATTCTTGCCCTTTAACTTAGTCCTTTTGAAGTGTGTATGTAGCTATTACAAGATCACAGTAAACACCTGTTTAAAGGCTGCTTTGTGTTCTGTGTTTTGTACTATTATCGAGATATGAAGGGTTAGTTTGACCTTCCATATCGAGATAAAGCTTTGTTCATAATCGCACAGGCTTAATGCTCGCAAGACATCACATGCTCAATTTTCTCACTTGAGCATGGCTCAGTGGCGTTCAACATCCCCAATGCTTCACTGATCCTGCCTGTCCCATTGACACACGGTGGCGCAGACTAAACATGTTCGTGTCACTTATCAATGTTTGCAACACATGGCTGAAAACATTGATAAGTGACATCCGAATTGATACTGTAAACGACATTATTTGTGATTAATTCTTGCCCTTTAACTTAGTCCTTTTGAAGTGTGTATATAGCTATTACAAGATCACAGTAAACACCTGTTTAAAGGCTGCTTTGTGTTCTGTGTTTTGTACTATTATCGAGATATGAAGGGTTAGTTTGACCTTCCATATCGAGATAAAGCTTTGTTCATAATCGCACAGGCTTAATGCTCGCAAGACATCACATGCTCAATTTTCTCACTTGAGCATGGCTCAGTGGCGTTCAACATCCCCAATGCTTCACTGATCCTGCCTGTCCCATTGACACACCCGCACACCCTAAAACGTCCTGCAGCTGAAGAACTGTTCATCGGACAAGACTGGCACGTGGCATTGCTGTCTGGACTTCCAGGAGGTATGTAGATGAATTCATTCTCTCTACACGCTGCACACATGCACGTACATGCAGAAAAGGACGGAGGAGAGGAGAACAGGAATGGAAGAGGGAACAGGCAATATCTGCACCCTGTGAGTATAGTATGTACGTGTATATATAAGTACAGTAGATGGGTAGCTGCAATTTATGCATTTAATAGGACAGGACTCCATTGTGCTGAGAATCACATATGTGACTCCCTGGTATAGTGGTTATACCAGAGCAAAGCATACACACCGGTGTCGGTGCCTATGCTTTCAGAAGCATCAATGGACAGCCTGAGCTTGGCTAAAGCAACTATGCATTGTATTTGAAACCACACCTGGCTATTCATCAGAACTTACAGCAGGAACTTGGATCTGGCTCCTATGATCATGCGTAAAGGAAAGAAAATCACAACAAATGAGTGACTGTGTGTACTGTATGTGCATGCATTGTCATACGTATGTATATGCATGTGTACGTATACATTCGTATAATTATGTGTCCTGTGATCAAGAGAATCTGAGAATTTTACACCGCAATTATCACCAATCTAGCAATAATCACCTAGATCAGAGTAAAACACGGAAGAGAAAGAGGGGTGGTTGTCGGTGGGTGTCGTAGCTTAGTGGCAGAGGAGTGGTGGCTTAAGCCAAAACCCCTGGGTTCAATTCCTGGCAGCCCCACTTTGCCATTTCAATGGTCTTCGAACAGTAACAGCCATGATTATCTTTCATTAGATGATCTCTATCGGTCTTCGAACGAGGGAGAGCCCCATCCATCAGGCTGCCCATGCTGTGATATCGCTCAAATTCTCTCAAATTCACATTCCTACGTACATATATGTGTATGCATTTGTATACATGTGTATACGTACATCAGAGCATATGTACATAAATCACAGTGTGAGATGACAAAGTATAGGGATTAGTGGCAGTATGCATGTTGTCACTTACCCCGACTGGCCCAAGAAGTTGTGCATAAAAAGCTGCTGGAGCAGGCACGACAGTATACCTATATGCACAGAAGATAGCAGAGAGGTCATGTACACAGGAAGAAGTAGCATGTGACAGGAAGTGCTGTATGTCGTGTGAGAAGAAGTGCTGAGTACCATGCCTATGTACTTAGTGAAGCATTTGATGTCATGTGACAGGAAGTGTTGTATGTCATGTGACAGGAAGTGCTGTATGTCGTGTGACAAGAAGTGCTGAGTGCCTGCCTATGTACTTAGTGAAGCATTTGGTGTCATGTGACAGGAAACCAGATGCAGTCATTACCCTGAGAAACACAATGGACTCACCAGAATCGCACACTCTTAGCATTCACTATGTCAGGTGCTATCCATGTAAAGCTTAAAGATGCAGCAGTCAGAACCCTTGTCTGTGTCACTGCATTCTATTGAAAATGATATTAAACGCTATACATGATAAGGAACTCCATGGTGACTACATAGCTACACCATTTGCATTCTCACCCCATCACAGATGATCTTTAGTTGAGATGATCCATCCAAACTGAATGTCCCCACGTGGGGCATTGAAGAGTCAAATGAGTTGGACGCTTCACGGGCTTCCACCATGATGCTTGTAACTGATGCAGTTACTGTAAGATTGAAGAATTGCCTGATAGTTAACCTCGTCGATCATCAGATATATGTGCATGATATATAAATTATATATTATGTATGTATATATGCGAGCACATACGTAACCCAGTAGAGGGATATTGCTATCTACATCTACGTACGTGTATAGGCCATTCCACAGGTGTAGCTGAAGGTGTTGTGACCCTCAAACCCAACCACCTCTAGAACTGGACAGGCTGGGTCACAACTGTAGTTCGCAACAGGACGACCCAGATGGGTGTGCTCGGGTAGCATGTCATCACATGACTCAGGCGGAGCCCCATTTGAATATGCACCCACTCCCACCACACGTAGCAACAGGAGGGCAGCACATGCACCAAACACAAAGGAGGGAGAGGAGGTACAGAAGATGCCCATCTCTTTTGTATTCACTGCGGAAAGGGGAACAAAAGAGGGGGGAGAAAAGAGTCTGCTAAGCTTGTCTAACAGTACCTGACAGCTGAATTGTACAGTAAATTCTAACACAGATCACGCATGCAACGAGGCAAGCACAGGCCTAGAGCCGAAATACGTATATAGCCATTTATATGGCTACCTACACCACCTGTAACGTGACAGGTCGTCAGATAACGGATGAATTTTTTAAAAGGGGCTGCACCACCACACGTTTCTTCCCGGAAACGGGAAGGGACGGCGTCGAAGAGAATGATTTGAACCAATTACAGATATTCCATGCTCCAAACAATTCGACATATATGGATATATATACATAGCCGGATGCAGCAGACGAGAAGATCAGCTAACACTACACTGCTGCAAGCTACGAAAGCAGGATAACTATGAAGGACCTCTGTATACGTGACGCTGCTGCGTAAAAAATAAGTGATCGTCATGCAAGATCGATAGAACATATCCGCAGGCATAGAAGAAATATAGCTAGTTACGTACGTACTGTATCAACCTAGTTAGATACTTAAACCCCCTGCAAAACAACATTTTCGTGCACACGAAGATTGATCGTTCCCTCTCACCTCAAGTCCGCGCGATCGAGTCAAGGGTCGACGAACAAAAGAGTGGTCCACTCTATGTAATATCCTCTAGATCTTAGCTAGTGATCCACAGCAGGCTACGAGGCCGCTCCTCCCTCATACGCGTGTACGTGGCATGCATGGGCGGGTATATATACACCATTATAATATGCATACGGTACACACGAAAAGGTAGTTCCTGTCAGTTCCATATACGCGTGCAGTGGGCAGACTGGCCGGCGCAGTTTATACGCATAATTGACAAGTATACACTACACAGACAAACAACTGACAGTACTGTACTAGTGCTATATAGCACCCATGTGCAATGGGACATATAATCAGATATACTCAAAAATGCTGCTGTGTTTGGCATATATACTCAATCTGCAGCAATTGCATGAAACTCCTCTTACAGTAAAAGTCAATGGAGGTATATGTTTACTGTGGAGGTCAGTTCCTAATCTGCTTGCATTTGTTCTGTACAATGTAGCACTGTCCTTTTCCACTGGACAGACTTTTGTTGGACTGGAAAGGGAAAGCATTGCTCATCGGCAGCAAATTGTCGGTGTTCACCCGAATCTATTTCATCATTCATCTTTTCTGCAATGGATAACACAGAATCATCCGCCATTGCATACTGGCCAGAAGACCTGCCCACTGCTGCATCCAAAGAGACCTCTTTATCAGCTTCAGATACATAAATCGACGGCGAGAATGCTTCACTGTAGCACCACTCCTCTGGTTTCATTTTCTCAACGAGTTTCAAATTGACAGGCTGCAAATGTATTGTCTGCGGACCAGACAAAGTTCTCATTGTATTCCAACCTTCTGTCATACTTACTGTGTCCTTCCTCTCCTTCAGTGTTCCCCTCCAGGAGGTGAGAGTAGAGGAAAAGGTTCTAAACTGACTCGCGGGTTGGATGTTGCTGGAAGAGAACGAAACTCCTTGCTTTCTATTGCACTGGCAGAGAAACCACCTCTTCCAAAGTCTGTGTGCTTCTGGAGACCTTAGAACATACAGTGCTAACAGGTACACACCCAGAAATGCAGTTGTCAGGGTGAAGACCCACTCAGCAGGGATGCGCACTGCAGAAGGAATGCCACTGCTGGCTAGCAGTCCAACAGCCCAGCCAATTCCAAAGAGAGCCGACAGTCCAAGGGCAATCATGAAGTTCTCCTTCAGCTTGTGAAATGTTTCTTTGCTGCTTTTCTCCTTCATAATATTGGGCTTACTCAGCAGACTACCAAGTATGAGGATGAACAGTACCCAGTTCATGATGTAGATGATGCTGAATGGTACAATCAGTCCAATCCAGAGGGAATAGCCATGTACACTACAGCTGCAAGTTGAAGAGGGAGATGAGGACATCATGCTCAACAATACATTATTACTGTATAGCAAGAAACACTGCAGGAGAAACTGCAGTGATTTTCTTCATAATCAAAGATTTCACGGTACAATTTCACATTTTCGTTTAAAAGCAGCCTTGTCCTGTGCATGGCCACACGTATATTTTGCAGCAAAGTGACAATTTCACGAATTTGTCTAAACTAAAACCTCGCAAAAATGTTCCACTATACGGTACTATACACGTTTACAATTGCATTTCTTACTATTGTGGGTGGATGGAGTTCTGGTAGTGTGGAAGTAAGAATAATGTGACAATGAATGCTGGGACCACTGCAGAAACAGGAAGGGAGGAATACGTATTAATTGTACAACGACATGTTTAATAATAGTGAAACATTGTTAATGGTAAATACATGGCGAAAATAAGTCACACTCCTTTATTGCCAACTCACCCCAGCAAACGGCCATGGCGATGGAGAAATAGTTGAGAATTTCTGGTTTGAACACAGACACCAGCTTCCTGTGCAAGTGGATTGCTTCAGCTGCCATCCAGAAGAACACAGCCAGGAAGAAGTAGTGCATGAGTGCAGAGACCACTCCACAGAGCACAGGAACTCCAGTTGAGACAGTGCTAATGATGAAGGTGACGTACAGCCCCAGCAGAGCAAAGCAGAGGTTGATCAGGAGCTTCGCATGCACAGTTTTTCTCATGTCCCTACAAAGCACATAAACAAGCAGTGCATACACTTATCACACACACACTGTAAAGGCGGCACGTAAAAGTGTACTTTAGTAGGTTGGCAGCATTATAAAGACAGCATTTCTGTATGGTGTACAATTTTCAAGGGCAAAGTCTTCATAGAGTGTGGTACACGCTAACGATACTGCATGCAGTGTGGGATAAGTGTTTGATACAGTAGCACATCCTAACAGTGTGTGACCAATGGCGTTGCATGATTAGGAGTGGGCACATGGGTGGCCAATGTTGTTGTATGATCGTGAGTGTGTGGCACTGGGTGTGTGGCTGAAGTATAACACACATAGGAGACAACCAGCAGGCACTGATGACCGGTATAGGAACAAATATACAGATTTTATAATGTGAAGGTGTGTGAGGCTAAGAGGGGTATGTGGCGGTGAAATGAGGACAGAGTTCTAGACCATGGAGAGGAGGAGGAGGCCTCTGCCCAGGTACACGTGGGCCGTGGCTTTCCTAACTTGGCTTGTTTCTACGATCCCCTTCTGCCAGAGTTCTTCGAATCATCTTTGGACTGCGGCGCTTTCCCAGTTGGTGCAGTTTATACAAACGTAGTTGGTCTATGGCAGTTCATGTTCACAACCACTGCTAATCACACAACACCATTGCTCACACAGTTAGGGTCGTATCTCACACTGGAGCATCTTTTAGATTTGAACACAGTTGACGAAGACCTACTGACCGACAATAACCTGCAACCAGTTGCTAATGATTTTGCCACATACGTATATTATACTGTATTTAGGCTCAAGATCAATTTGTGCATTAGCAATACTGAACATACTCAACATACATGCAGTACATGCGCAACAAATATTGTGTTGATAACAGACTAAGCATTGAAAGTGCAATAATTTTCTCCTCTTCAAATTTGGTTTGCTCTACAGGTGTCACCACTTACCACTTGCACCTTGCTGTAATACTGTTAAAGTGTAGTGTAGTGTGGTGTGGTGTAGCATGATAATGCCAAACCTTCCCACTAAATGGTGCAATGCCATCGTTGAAGTGTGTTTGTGGAAACACTTTTGTGGAAATGCTTTTGTCAAGCACTATAACAGAGCAGGCTATTGTGTTAGTATTAGCTAAAGTATAAGGTACAGATCAACGTATGTAGGTGCTCTGCACTCACCTCTCTCCAAGGTAGGTGATAATAGTGATAGTCAGGGAGAGGATGGAGAGTGTGGTACCAATGTAGGATACCCAAGTAAGGGCATTTTCATCATCTGGAGTTAACACACCATCTTCAGGGAATGAGGTACAATTGCACGTGTAGTTACGCACACCATCCACACATGTGCCACCATTCATTAAGGCAGGGGTCAGGATACACTCATTCAGTTCAAGCATGCAGGAAACGGCATACAGAAAACATATACATAGTTACGTATAATACATGCAATTACAACTTGTATGAACTTTATATACTTCGGTTGGGGAAGAAGTAGACTCGTGTGTAGACGAACAGCATTTGCCCATTCTTACTGGGATGAGCAGCTCACCAGTGACATTAAATGTGAATGTCCATGCTGTGGTGCCAGGGATGGGGGACACATTCCCACTGGTGGCTCTACAGGTGTATTCACCGGCATCAGACAGCTGCACCTCTGAGAGGATGAGGGTAGATCGTGTCAGATTGCCTAGTTCACCCAATGGTCCTCCATCTTCAACTGTGATGACCCTCCTACCAGGGAGGTTCTGAACGGCAACACCATCCCTTAGCCAGACAACCTCAGGTGAAGGAATACCGTAAGCTTCACATGTCAGCTCAAGTTGAGGAGTGAACTCAGGCAACGACAGCATCCCTTCGTGAAACAGTTCTGTTCCCACCGATCCATTCACACTGCTCCTAATACCAGTAATGTTGGGTCGCACTGCATATTGCAGAGAAAACAAGCAGAGAATGGACACGGCAAATATACACATCTCAAGCTCGAGAAGTCATATACAGTATAAAATTTTAATGATGGGCACTGAACCAGCTTTATAAGTCAAGTATATACAGTAACATAGCAGCGGGAAGGGGCTTAATCAGGATGTTTCAGCCATGAAGGGTAATCCCAGCAAAATGAGCATCACTGCATGAGGAGTAGGCCAGCAACAGGTCAGTAGTGCGACTTCCATTAAAGAGAAGCCAGACCTCTCTCACCTCCCAGCGTTGTGACAGTCAAGGTGGCAACATCACCGCATCCAACAGTGTAGGCACACACTTGGACTGAGTACCCAGTGAAAGGTGCCAGGTCAGTGAAGTTGTACGATGTACTGCTGACATTGACAGCATTCAGTGCAGGGAGGTCTAGGTTGTTCTCTGTGAACAGTTTCAATTGATAGAATACAATGTTTCCATTTGGACTGCTGGGAGGGTTCCACTCCAGATTGAACCCACTGCTGGTGACATATGTTGCCAGAAAGTCCAGTGGAGCAGTGGAGGCTGTAGCAAGCAGGGTGCACATATCATATGGTAACATTACAACCAACTTGCCTTCTAAGCTGATATGTATATACGTAGGGGGAGCCGAAAGTGCTTGTCACAGCATCAATGCATCTAGTCAACTCACTGTTGCAAAGAAATCCCTCTATCCCACCAAAGTAAGCACAGCCAGGAACTACAATACCACTTGCGGGAACATCTACATACATAGAGCATTCAGTGTAGCATAGTATCATACAGAATGTACACTCAATACAAATATCTGTACATACGTCATAAAGGCCATGCACGGGCTTATATTTCAAGGTGAGAAGTGCGAAAACTCTCTCAAAGGCAACCTAGAGTGCACGTAAGGGAAGGCTGTTGTACTTGTATCTCTTGCGCGCATGGGACGGCATGAGCAACAAAGGCGCGCCCGACTGTGTAGCATGAGCGAGACCAGGTCCTGTTCGCGGTGGGCGTACGAGGGCGAGGTGGAGCAGTGAGCGAGGAACGAAACGGTCGTGACCTGGAACAACTAAAGGCCATGCCGGGCTTATATTTCAAGTTGCGAAGTGCGAAAACTTCGCAAGCACCCAGCACAAAGAAACGGGCCACTGTTTTTTAACACTATAAGGCAGCTATGGTGTCACATGCACTGGCCACTCACTCCACAATGCACATTCGACTAGTTACATACATAACACAGCGCATTAGACCATTTACAGTATGTATGTACATATAATTAATACCACGAGGCTGTAGCCGAACTTCATTCTCATTTGAAAGTGGTAGTTTAATACATTTTGCTTGCAAGGTACTGTAGTGTGGAGCTCACCATTGAGAGCTGCACATGAGTGTGTTCATCAGCTGCCCAACAATAGTATAAACAAGGGTGTTCACAGCACTGCATACAATTCATTCGTGCAGATCTTCCTCGTTACGACAAAACAGTAAATTTGTACATTACATTTGGAGATATACAAAGAAAGATATCGGCCGGCGCATCAAGGAGAAAATAGGGCCCCCCTATCCCTCCACTAGCTACTTACATCAGAGAATTGTGGTGGCCATCCAATGGGGGAACGCAGCCGCGGTGATGGGCACCTCCCCACGCGGAGACACGGACCTTATTTTTATTAGATAAACACACTAATTTTGCATGGGAGTACACACAGGTGTGCGGCGCATTAATTGTAGCTATTTATATATTATTATTTACTTACAGACGGTACAGATCTATAATATATAATTGTATGTATGTAAAAAAAAAAGATATTGGGAGACTGTTCTCTATTTCTCGTCAAAGGTTTGCTATCAATATCATTATTGCCATGGCTTACCCAAATGTCACAGAAATATCTGTAAATGCATTCACTTCAGCAATCCGCTAAATATTCTCAGTACATTCTCATGCTGTATGATAAATATACAGTACAGATTCCTCCAATTTGTATGCATGAATAATATGTACAATGACTCACCAGAACACACTACTCCTGCATCTTGTGAATGGGGGCAGGCACGTCCAAAATGGCCGTAATGGCGGCACTCCTTTACACTATTCTCACTCCCTGTACATTGCACATGGCTGTACCAGGATGGACCACTTCCAGCTCCAAAGGCAGAATCTCTGGGAGCACCTACTGCTCGCAAGTAGCCCAACTCCTTGCAGACAACCATGGCATCAACAAAGTCCCAGTCATAATCACACACAGCGCCCCACTGGCCAAGGAGAAACAGCTCCACTCGTCCCTTATGCGGGCCAGACTTACTCACCAAACGCACAGCTCCTTCTGCTACTGTTTCATCTACGTATGTATATTAATTCAACAGTGAATGGCATATAGCATATATACGCAGTACATACAGTAATATATGTACTCTTTGTTATAAGTATTGCTACATAAGTACACAATGCACACACCCGTGTAACGAGCAGATGCAAATTATGCAGGACCTAATATGCACGTGGGCAAGCTGATTCTCTGGCAGTGTTTCAAGATGGGCAAGTGGATTAGTAGGCAACCAGTGGAAACGGAAACGAATGCAGGAACGTGAAGTGGGAACAGAAATAGATTGCACACCCAATCGTAGGCTGGGGACCTGTCGGCAGCAATTAAAGGCAGCCATAGACATTGCTACTTACTGGTCCTTGCGGCAGTTGGATATGGTTTGTTCCTACAGTATGCGAAAACTTACTTGAGCATCTTACTCCTGCATCTAGAGAATGAGTGCAGAAATGTCCAAGGCTGCTGACGGACTTGACACATTCATTCAGATTCATCTCAGTCCCAGTACATGTTACATAATTGTACCAGGATGGACCACTTCCAGCTCCAAAGGCAGCCGACCTGGGAGCTTCAACTGCTCGCAGGTAGCCCAACTGATGGCACACGACAGTAGCATCACGTAGATCCCAGTCTGAATGACAAACAGTGCCCCACTGGCCAAGGAGAAAGACTTCAACACGACCTTCCAGCAAAGTATTGCCTCCCACCAATCGGACGGCACCTGCTTCAGTTGTGTCATTTAGTGCAATATCTAGCAGTAGGAACAGTACACACACAATAATTGTAGGTGTATAGATGTTAATGGATCACATACGAGTTATCCCTACAGGCCTAGGATTAGACTGAGCAGGCTTCCCACGTACTCTTACAATTAGCATACATGAAACACAAAGAGATGGTAGTGCACTCACTGGAACACACTACTCCTGCATCCTGAGAGTGTGGACAAGGATTTTGAAAGAGCCTGTATGCGTAGTTGTAACATTCTGGGCAGGTACTTCCCATGTAGTAGGTGTTGTCACATTCTGTCAGGTTACGCTCTGTCCCTGCACAACGTACACCTCCTAACCAAGATGGACCACTTCCAGCTCCAAAGGCAGCATATCTAGGTGCTTCAACTGCTCTTGGGTAGCCCAACTGATGGCACACAACTGTAGCGTCAGCAAGGTCCCAGTTGGAATCACACACAGTTCCCCAATGGCCAAGGAGAAAGACCTCAACACGACCTTCTAGCGAAGTATTCCCTCCCACCAGTCGAACAGCCCCTTCTACAGCTGTCTCATTTATCATGACATCTATAGAAAAGTACAGGCAACATAGTAACAGTCAATATACAAGCATATATGTATGTATGTATACTTGTGACTCGGGCAAACCAAAACTATGGCAGTGTGCAACACACAAGCAACAATATTCCACAGCATGCACTGGCAAATGCAAAGCAGTGATTGAGACTCACTGGAACACACTACTCCTGCATCTTGTGAGTGAGAGCAAGCATTCCCAAAGGCACTTTCGGGAAAGTAGGTGTAATAGCGGGTATAATAGTAGTTACACTCTGTTAGGTCATGCTCCATCCCTGTGCATCCCACACTGTACCAGGAGGGACCACTGCCAGGACCAAAGAAAGCCGACCTGGGAGCTTCAACTGCTGTCAGGTAGCCCAGCTGTTGGCACACGACAGTAGCTTCAACAAAGTCCCAGCCCATATCACACACAGTTCCCCAATGGCCAAGGAGAAAGATCTCCACACGACCTTCCAGCGAAGTCTCCCCTCCCACTAGTCGGATAGTGCCTTCAGCAGCTGTGTCATTTGACACTGCATCTATAGAAATACACTTGTATACAGTAAATGACTGAATGAACAGATGGAAGTGTGATATAAACATAATACAGTACATACAGTACATACAGTATGTACTGTATGTACTGTATGTACTGTATACAGTATATACGGTATATACATATGTAGCTGTTGCACATTTAACAGTAACAGACTCTGTTGCCATGGTAACTAGTGTCTGTTCAAACTCTTTTACATATTGTAGACCTGCTTTGAGTTTGGCGTCCACAGTACTACAGTTCTGTAACTTTAGAGTCCAATACGTACATAGATGTAGATGCTGGGATAGAGTGCACATGGATGTAAACATCCAGAGAACTCTGATGTCACATATATATAGTATATACGTACGTGGGTATACAGTGTCTTTACGCATGCAATGTGCCTGGCTATGAGGGGGTATGTCTGAGGGTGACATAAGCTGGGTTGGTGTCACCAATCAGCAGAGGTGTGATTGGGTTAGTGAGTCATTTTGGATGTACAATAGTTAAATGCCGACCAATCAGTGTGTACAGGATTTAGACTACTCAGCACTCGGGTGTTTCATGCTCTTGAGCGTTGTGATCTGAATCCTGTAGACACCTCTAGGTCAGCAGTTATATATTACAGCACATACATGGCATACTACAGTAGAATGCACACACACACACACACACACACACACACACACACACACACACACACACACACACACACACACACACACACACACACACACACACACACACACACACACACACACACACACACACACACACACACACACACACACACACACACACACACACACACACACACACACACACACACACACACACACACACACACACACACACACACACACACACACACACACACACACACACACACACTCAATTACAGTTTGCAAACCATGTACAAAGATTGGGACTGACCAGAACACACCACTCCTGCATCCCGAGAGTGTGGGCAAGCACTTCCAGATGTGGAATCAAAGTTGTGACATTCAGTCAGGTTGCCCTCAGTTCCTGCACAACGCACACTGGAATACCAGGATGGACCGCTTCCAGCTCCAAAGATATCCGACCTGGGAGCTTCAACTGCTCTCGGGTAGCCCAACTGACGGCACACAACTGTAGCATCAGCAAGGTCCCAATTGCGATCACATACAGTTCCCCAATGACCAACGAGAATGACCTCAACACGACCTTCTAGAGGAGTAGTGCCTCCCACCAGTCGGACAGAGCCTTCTACAGCTGTGTCATTTGGCAAAACATCTACATACGTATATAGACAGTAAAAGTTGATTTGCCAGTACTTTACCTTTAGTTCTAGATACACATGAGTGACTTGCTTAAGGCAAAACTATTTTTACTATAGCATACAAACATGTATTCTCTCTAATGTATACATACGTACATATTTGTCCCCCACTATGTACGTATGTATGTCCAGGCAAACAATGCCAATTGGAGCATTCCTCTTAGAGTCAGTGCAAAAAGAAGAAATGGAGCCTTTCATTCACACCCGGATTTCAAACAGCAGTTCAACAAGGCTAACATTTAGCACACAAATTGGGATGCTGTATCTCATCTGATGAATCACATGTTGGATTGTCACTGTGCTGAAAAAGGCATTCCAGCACATTGACGATCCAGCATAGTGATTTGTACACATAGGTAAGTAGCAATTAGACTTCTATATTTCATTCCAGCTCAACAGATTTCTTTGTTTTTCCCTTCTGTTGCACCTTTCGTTGGACCAAATGGCATTTTCACTCCACCATGGTGGATGTCAACTGCACCTACTTAGCTCCAGTGACACCATAGGGGTCGGTCTATATAGTCAAACCTAAGCCTTCATCAATTTGTTACTATGGTAAGAGCAAATGTACAATGGTACTCACTGGAACACACAACTCTTGCATCTTGAGAGTGTGGGCAGGCACGACCAAAGTAGGAATTAAAGTTGTTACATTCAGTCAGGTTGCGCTCTGTCCCTACACAACGCATACTCCAGTGCCAGGATGGACCACTTCCAGCTCCAAAGGCAGCCGACCTGGGAGCTTTAACTGCTCTCAGGTAGCCCAACTGATGACACACAACTGTAGCATCACATAGGTCCCAGTCGTAATCACACACAGTGCCCCAATGGCCAAGGAAAAAGAGCTCAACACGACCTTCCAGCAGAGAATCCCCTCCCACCAGTCGAACAGCCCCTTCAGCAGCTGTGTCATTTGATGTGACATCTATGAACATATACGTAGAAATAGGAGATGCTGTGTAAATCCATGTACATACAGACTTACGTACCTAAACACATGCAATAGGTAGATAATGTGCAGACAGTGATGCTGCACTGAATGGCACTCAATGCATGTACATACAACAAAACAGGGACTCTTATAGCACTATGCTGCAAAGGCAAAATGAAACTATATATACTCAGTGGCTTTATTAAAATGAAGAATGGTGATGCATAGGACTGACTGGAACACACTGCTCCTGCATCTCGTGAGTGAGGGCAGGCACTTCCAAAGTTGGAGGTGCTCTTGCTACATTCTGTCAGGTTACTCTCTGTCCCTGTACAATACAGACTGTGATACCAGGATGGACCACTTCCAGCTCCGAAGGCAGCCAACCTGGGAGCTTCAACTGCTCGCAGGTAGCCCAACTGATGGCACACAACTGTAGCTTCACCTAGGTCCCAATCATCATCGCACATAGTACCCCACCGGCCATAAAGGAAGACCTCCACTCGCCCCTCATTCGCATCGGCTCCGTTTACTAGCCGAACTGCTCCCTCCCTTGGCACAGTGCTGTCTGCACCTACATAACATATAGTGACATGGAGCAACTGAGTAAAAATGGAGTCCATCAGATACATACATATCATGAATGTCACCGTGTAATCATTTGCTGATGTTACTGGCTATACTATTACATTATACACGTATACATACATATGTATCACGTCATACATCGTGCCGTTTCAGGCTTTTTATATAGCTAGCCCATTCGCACATTGCAAACCAATGGCAATTAGCATGTGAGACTCGGCAGTTCCAGTACTACTACAATCACACGAGTGATTGCAGAGTGCAGTGTGCGAATGGGCTACAGCTAGAAACCCTGAAACAACTGTATAGGCATAATGCATGCACAGGCACGAAATGCGCAGTAGAGTCATCATTACCTTCCTCTGCTTGATGTTCCATTCAACACAAAACATGCGATTAGGTACAAGCAACAGGAATGTATGCTCATGACAGTTTCTATATTATACGTACATGTACGTATACGTGTCTGCAAAGTCCACCATCCATTCAACCTACCTTCCGCCAAGCAGCTCACTCCCACATCTTCATAGTGAGAGCAGTCCGTCTCTCCGATAGCGCTACTGTTACACTGAGTCAGGCTAGCTTCTGTACCACTGCACGCTACCTCATCTAACCAAATTGGACCATTGCCCACACCGAAAGGCACACTAGCAACAAACAGTGCCGCAACCTGCAGATATCCAAGCTGCTGGCAGACTACAGTGGCATCACGGATGTCCCAACCATCACTGCATACCGTGCCCCATTGTTCATTGTAAAATATTTCAACACGCCCCTCATGTGGACCACTCCCCCCCACCAGTCTGAGTGATCCGTCATAAGCTGTGGAGAAAAACAGACAAACAGCAGCACACAACAGTAGCACAGATTATACATAATATACAGTCTTTCACGCTCAGTGCTATTTTGTACTGCTATTCTAATACGTATATGCATGCATAATGAGTAAGTATAGCCACTCTATACATACAAATAAATCCTGTGTGGGCCCCCTCAGACCCAAAACCTGTGATTGCATGTGTGTACAGGTGTAATTATAAGCATCTAGATAAGAGCTTGAAAGTCGGACTGAACACTACTTAAATTGAAAATGACTGTATCTCCTACAACTGCCCTGAGGAAGAAGCTAGAAATAGAACTTGCAGTTAATGTCAAAACAAAATTATGGTGTAACAGCAATGACACAGGACCCTAGCTTACTGGCACAGACTACGCCTGCATCGTTGTCATGGGAGCAGTTGTGTGCACCAAGAGCAGTGTGGGAACATTGAGTGAGATACATTTCACTGCCACTGCATTCCACGTCGTCGTACCAAATGGGTCCACTTCCAGGACCAAATGCAGCCTGACCAGGTGCACGAGTGGCCTCAAAGTGATCAAATTGGCGGCAAACAACAGTGGCATCATTGACATCCCAGTGGTCGTGACACACTGTGCCCCACTGGCCGTTGTGGTAGACCTCCACGCGACCTTCATGCGGTGATGATCCCCCCACTAGTCGAATGTCACCTTCAGCATATGCTGCAAGGATGGTCAAACATGCACAGAACAGCAGGAGTAAGTAAACATGTAATGTTGTCCATCACTACTGTCCACCTGCTTCGAATACGGATGCGTATGTATGCGTAGACACAGTACTGGTATACAGGCCTCGGAAAGGGTAAATTTTATTGATTAATACCACACTTCAGGCAGGAAGTAGGAAAAGCACACCAGATTAGGGCTTTGCAAGAACACAAGCCTGGTACATTGGCATGCTTACCGTACAAAATACTGTAAGCATGTGTATCAGTAAAAGGGTTAAGACAGAGGACACACTGTTCAATCCCTGGCTCATTTCACTGCAAGCACTTGTGCAACCTTCAACTCACGGAAACAGGTTGCCCCTGCATCTTCGTAGTGATTACAGTCATGCACTCCCAGCATGTTACTTGGGCACGCAGTCAGGCTTGTCTCGCTGCCATTGCAGGCAAATTCGTCATACCAAATGGGACCAACACCCATCCCAAAGAACAAGCCACCGTGTGCACTTGTAGCTCCAGCATATCCCAGCTGCTGACAGACTACGCCTGCGTCAGCGACATCCCATCCATCATCACACACGGTGCCCCATTGCCCATTGTGGAAGATCTCCACGCGTCCTTCATTTGGACCAGTGACACCATCCACCAGACGAACAGCACCTTCCACATCTAGAATAAGGTTAGAGAGCGTAAACACAATTACCATCTGTGGAGTTAAAGGTATTGTGTGTTGAAGGGGAGTTTTGTACCATAACACACTGTAAGGGGATACACGTCTGGGTACTCAAGTGGTACGCACTTTTACCCAGAATCAGACAGCTACACTGGAACAGAGCTGATCAAGTTCTGGGACAGTCATTTCGCCCAATTGACAAGGATACAGTGATTACCTCCTCGGTTATCCCAAACAAAAGTTGACGGTGGCAGACAGTAGCCCCGTCTGCCTTTGCTGAAACTATACATGTTTGCACTGGTGACAGATATGTAGGCAGTCAGTTGCAAAACATCCATCAATACACCACACTGATGAGACCCAACAAGGGTGAAACAGCTGTCTGTGGCTCTTCCAACAATTCCTTGTGATATCTGAGGAGGTGATCACTGGTTCTAAGTTGATAGAGTGGAGTGACTGCCCCCAGACCGCTAAGCACTGTTGTTGGTGCAATTGCGTCAACCAAATCAGTACATTATGTATTGTACATAATTCTGCATATGCTAAACTTATTGCAAACTCTGTTAAAACTTATTGTCAATGATGAACTGTAGTTACCGCCTACTGGATGTGGGCTGGGTAGGTTTGTGCAAGTACAGATTACAAACAATCTGGCAACATCTTGCTGGTGTCTCTCTGTCCAATATGCAATGTAACATGGCCAGCATATACATAGTCTACGTTTACCACAGCAAATGAATACCATTACAGAGTAAGAA
Source organism: Aplysina aerophoba (assembly GCA_949841015.1). NCBI lineage: Eukaryota > Metazoa > Porifera > Demospongiae > Verongiida > Aplysinidae > Aplysina > Aplysina aerophoba. The sequence continues at coordinate 5,511,163 of OX465037.1, read as the reverse complement.
TAGTGATGACACAAGACCCCAGCTTACTGGCACAGACTACGCCTGCATCGTTGTCATGGGAGCAGTTGTGTGCACCAAGAGCAGTGTGGGAGCATTGAGTGAGATACATTTCACTGCCACTGCATTCCACGTCGTCATACCAAATGGGTCCACTACCAGGACCAAACACAGCCTGACCAGGTGCACTAGTGGCCTTGAAATAGTCTAATTGGCGGCAAACAACAGTGGCATCAGTGACATCCCAGTGGTCGTGACACACTGTGCCCCACCGGCCGTTGTGGTAGACCTCCACGCGACCTTCATGCGGTGATGATCCCCCCACTAGTCGAATGTCACCTTCAGCATATGCTGCAATGGTGGTCAAACATGCACAGAACAGCAATAGCTCTACAGTAAGCTCTACAGTTAGGGTGACCTTGTACTGTTCATAGGCTTGTCGAAAACACTAGCCAGGTCAATTGGATCGAACGGATCAAACATTTCAGCAACCTACGGCTGCCATTTCACCGGCGGCCATTCACTGATGAAGGCAGTCGTAGGTTGGCAAAATCTTGATCTATTCCAATTGACCTGGCAAGTGTCTTTGCCAAGTCTATGGTGAGTTTATCTAGCCACTCAGGCCTCAAACTATGTACTGTAATAAACACAACTGGTAAAACATCGTGTAGTTCAGCCCTAGGATTGGGCAGTGCTACGAACCACACCTGGTAGGTTCTCAAGGTATACACTTAACTTCACACATGCACTGCAAACAAAATGATATGTATATTCTGATAAGCACACACAGTCACACTGTAAAGAGAGCATATGATGTTTAATCTGGGACTCATTCCACTGCGAGCAGTTGTGGAGGGACCCATGACTCACGGAAACAGGTTGCCCCTGCATCTTCTTGGTGTCTACAGTCATGCACTCCCAGCATGTTACTTGGGCACGCAGTCAGGCTGGTCTCACTGCCACTGCAGGCCAGTTCATCATACCAAATGGGACCGACACCTTCCCCAAAGAAACCACGTGCTTTTGTAGCTCCAGCATATCCCAGCTGCTGACAGACGACGCCTGTGTCAGTGACATCCCATCCGTCATCGCATACAGTGCCCCACTGACACTTGTGGAAGACCTCCACGCGCCCTTCATGAGCACCAGCTACACCGTCCACCAGACGAACAGCACCTTCCACATCTATGTATGCAGAGTAAGTGTTTGAGACTTATGTAATATCGTCTTTACCAGACAAGAAGATGCTGTGCTGTATACGTATATGTGGATTCCAGCACTCTAAGCATAGGGGAATTCTGTAAGCATCTGGCTACAAAACTGTTTAAACTTTCCCAGATCACCCAGACTAGAGGAGCCCTGTAGCAGCATTCAATGATATTCATGAGATTCTTGTGGTTGTCTTGTGTATGTGTGTATTTGAAGGGATTTTTTGATATGCAAATCAGGGGAACTTGCACTAGCTCATAAGTTGTTATCATATAATTATAGTTACTCTATTACACAGCCAACCTGCTTGACCTTCACATTTGCTTCCCCCCCCACCACCACCATATCCACTCCTGCCTGGTCCACTTCATCCACACCATGCATTCCTTCAACTTGAAGCCCCCCTTCTCCCCCAAGTGGCTTCAACTTAAATACAACAGTGGAACATGTATCAGTTTGTCCTTACACCATACAATCGACCACTTATATGTTCCAGTTCAAGTCACCAACAATCAATCTATTATGCCATGGCAGATCAAGTCAAGTCACTACACTCTGTCTTAGCAATGGCATCCATGATTACAGCCCTTCTCTCCTATCTCTTCTGAAACAAACATGAAGATATCACCATATATACCATATATACGTTTTCAACCCTGTTGTGAAGCTGGTATTAGAGAACTACCCTTTCTCTTCCCTGAGCCAGCTGAGAAGCCCTCACTTCAATATGTTTTCTATAATTATGTAATATAGCACATGGCAGGGGCTTTGCCAGCTTTAGTGAGAGGCTGAGTCAAAAACTAAGGTAACATTGCATGCGAATGACTGCAGACCATAACCCAATTCCTGAAATGGTTGTACAGTTTGAGTTACAGCCAATAGAAATGCACCTCAAAGAAACGTAGCTTTCTCTCTTACCACAACCTCAATTTACCCTTAGGACCACATATATGCTGCATGGCTTCTCACAGCTCACAAGCTATGTAGTCAACAACATCTGCATTTGTTCTGATAAACACTATAGAAATCTGCGTACATTAACAAACATGTACCTAACATCCAACTCACATGGAGTAGCACAGACCACGCCTGCATCTTCACTGTGGCTACAATTGTGAACTCCAATGCCATTATGGGAGCATTCAGAGAGGAGTGACTCTGTCCCATTGCAGGAGACATCGTCATAGTGGATTGGACCTTGGCCTTGACCAAAGAAGGCTTGTCCAGGTGCAGCTGTGGCTCCGCAATAACCGAGCTGACGGCAAACCACATTGGCATTAGAAATATTCCAGCCATTATCACACACTGTTCCCCATGTGCCGTTGTGATATACTTCCACACGTCCCTCATTGTCAGTAACATTTCCCACCAAATGAATTTCACCCTCCACTGCATGGGTAAACCAACGGAGGCAAGAGTGCACACAGTAGTGGAGCACCAAGGATGACGTACAAGACCATATGTAAATCACATGTATGCAATCACGGATCAGACTAGCACATTACACACACAGTAACTTCTACCCTCCTCTTAGTTGTTTTACCGCACATCATGCTGGTCAGTGGAAATAGCGACTGAGACAGAGCTTACTTCAGTTGGCTCAAGTGTGCAAGTTGAAAACAGAAACAGAATCATATCTTGTTATTAATGTGACACCAGCATGTGACAGAGGCTGCTATGTTATAGTTAACATGCTCCACACACTATATAACCACATGCCAAAATCCTAACCCCCTGGTTAGCTTACTAGCACTCCAGCTGCAAGTGTGTGCAGCTATCAACACACTAGGCCTAGGGAAAGAGACCACAGCAGACACTACCTACATTGCGCGATTCAAGCACTACTGTAGCCATACTAGCTATACCATTACAAACCGCGGATCCTGAGCTAGCTAGTTACGCTACTATGGCATAGTGATACAACATCGACCTCCCGACTAGAGGGCTAGCCTACATCTGTCCCAAGCTTATACGCAACCACCAATAATTATAGATACGTTAACTTAGCAGCAAATTCTCCATTGACCAAAGTACACCGCTTGGATGTGTACACCTAGGTCTGGAAGTCTCGGCTGGTCAAACCGTTTTCGTGAGATCCCGCTACGCGAGAAAGTGCCCTATATATATATATACTTGGAATCACACCCTGCCTTGTGAGGCTTCATTAGCTACAACTCACATTGTGCCAGTCCAGGTAACGCACGAGCCAGAAAAAGTGCCAGCAGTGGCAACACCAAGTGGCATCTGTAGCGGCCCTCCATCTCAGCAAGACAGCAGTAAACGCCTTAGAATGATGGTAACGCTAGAACTAGCTCAGCCCTTGAATGCATATATACGTAGATGAGATGCAAGTCGTGCTCGTGAGAAAACTGGGCGTGCCTCTAGACGCCATGTGGACCGGACGGTCCGGACTCCCGGTGCTATTGGCCCCGCCCAGTAAGGGGTTTAGCGGGCCAGGCCCACAGCATACGCATCGCCCATTAGATTGCGCAACTGGTCTAAATTTAGTATCAGTTGTCATTCCACGAGGGGAAATACCTGCTCGATCAGCAGAAACTGACCTAGGCAACTTACTCATCTTTCTCTGTTTATGTGGACGTCTTTGACTCAGGTGCGTATTTCTAGGGACGATTTGGCTTTCGTCGTGATCAAAAAGATTACGTGTGTGTCAGATTTTGTGTAGAGTTGCTCGGTGCGATTTGGGTCTGTGTATTCTGGGATATCTAGTTTAATTAAAGTATACTGTATTGAAATATAAAATGTATAGTACCAACACATTGTGTACTCCTGTTGACATCCTTGTTATAGTCATAGCAGAGCGTCATGTGGGCCAGCCCTGTGTACACTGGTAATGCCAAACTGAACGATCCAGAAGTAACAGTTATATGGAAAGCAAGTACCAGCTGGTGGTTCTAAGTCCTGAATCTGGGGTGCCTTTGGGGGAGGGCAGAGGGGGCATCCTCCGCTGATGCCAGTTTCTTGACTGGAACACCTGACAATCACCAAACTTGGTGCTGCAGGTCCACTCACGCTGCACTGGTGTACAGATGGGCCATGAACTCTGAATGTGTACTTTACTGATGTGTACTTTACTGATGTTGTACATTATGAATCTTGTCTCTGTTACCAGCTTGCATTCGTGTACTCTGTTATATTTCAGGAGTGAGTGGTCAAGTGATTGATGGAGGGACAGACGTCCATTAAGAGCTTAGCAGAGCAGAATCTGCGTGGAATAGCAGCGGCCCTGGATGAGTTTAAAGACGATGAGGAATACTGGCGTCTTCTGGTTGATCAACTCCCTCGCGGTACTTTTCGGAGCTGGGAGGTGGAGAGGTTTGCAGCTGCTACTCTGCAGGACTGCAGTCCTTCACTCCTCCTCCTGCAAGAGGTGCAACAGCGACAGCTGGTTTCAACCGTAGAAGAATTGGTGATTGCACTGGACAGGATTGGATGTCACAGGGCATTGAATGTGCTGGCTCTGAAGTGTAAGGCCATGTGTACGTATGTACAATGTGTTGGCTGTATAAACTGTGGAGAATATTTATCTCCTATATTCACACACCTCTGTGTGTAGGGTGGGCCCTCACAAGCCCAAAATGTTCAGCACCAAGTTACATAGGAAACTTGCATAGGAAACAGACTAGAGTGGGAGTATGTTACTTTCAGCTGCTCAGGCTACTGTTGTGTGTGGGTCTAGGGAGCTTGTTAGAGTCTTAATTGAATTTGTGAGAGTCTTAATTGATTGAATTTAGTACACTGTGAGGTGGTGGTTTAGTGTTGCAAGGGTAGGATGCAATTCAGGTGTAGCCTGCTTGTCTGTGGAGTTACACTGTTTACTGTTTCGTGGACAAGTGCTCACATGTGCTTTAACTACATTAATGCTCCCTTGTGTATTTCCAGTCAACTTGTGACATCATGACCTCACTTTCTTTCTCCTTCATCTTACTTTCTCTGATCCAGCTGAAGTGGTTGTCACCCAACATCCCAGTGATTGTATGGTACGTCAGGGTGGAAGGATCCAGCTGTACTGCAAGGCAGAGTGCAAGCCCCATGGCCCTTTGTACCAGTGGTTCATCTCGCAGGGAGGGGTGGGCCAGTGCCTCCCTCTCAAGGGGGCAACAGATGAGCAACTATTAGTGCAACAGGCAGACATCACACACCATGGCAGGTACTGCTGCCGCTGCACCAACCCATACATGGGAGAAACCGAGGAAGGGAGGGTGGCCTTCTCAAACTGGGCTATGGTCACTGTGGCTGGTGAGTAGCGAAGCCAGCTGCTGCATCCATTTGCTTGTGTGCACAACATCAGCAACTGATACGCATGTGCAGGGCATTGATCAGTTGTGGAACATTATGACATTAGAAATGTAAGCAGAATACAATGTAAGCAGAATACAGTGTGGTATAATCGTGACTCAGCAGTAAGTACGTACATACGTTCGTACGTACATGTGCAAAAATCCACATGAAGGTTACTTACTGGCTGTCCCTTAGTGGTATCCTTCAATCATGGCAGTGGAGTCCACGACAAATATTTCTATCTTTGAAGCCTTAAATGCTGGATTAGGGTTGTCCAGTGCCTTATCCTGAACTATCCTTGAAGCTTGATATAACAGAGCATGCATGCATTTTGGTATGTATATGTGCATGTAGGTGTTCCAGTGATTCTGAAAGAACCAGACCCCGTGCAGGCTGTCCCTATTGGAGCAGACCTCATCCTGTCAGTACATGCGGAGTGCCACCCAGCCCCCCCTGAGTACCAATGGTTCAGGGTGTCAGCGGGCAAGGAGACCCTACTGGAGGGTCACAGGGAAGCAGTGCTCAAGTTCAGAATCTGCACATTTGATGACGCCGGTGAATACTTTTGCGTTGTGGGCAATCCATTGCTGAGTGGCAAGCAGGAGGGTTGGCGCTCATCAATAATGACAATTGTCCGGGTTCTGCCACCAGTTGTTGAGGAACAGCCGCTAGATCACGGCTTAGGGGAGGTGCAGTTGGCTAGTTATGGGGAGGAGCAGGAGGAAGAATCTGATGGTAAGGGGAGGTTCAGCTATGGGCCGGGGCAGCAGCAACCTGAATCACAGACCAACAGTGAACACGGAATGGACCACCTTGGAAATGATATGCAGCGCATAGGTGTGCTCTTGTGTGTACGTATGCATGCATGTGCATTTTGTGTGTGTTTTCTACGTATGCGTGTGTACGTTTGTGTGTGCTTGCGTGCATGCATGTGTGTGTACAGTGATGATCAGTCTAAACATCATTACATCTCACTCCAACTAGTCCTGTACACAGCTGTAGTATGCAACCCACAGTATAGTTTCTTGTTTTGGTCTGGTGTCGGTTTTCAGAGACGTGACTACGTATACGTAGTTGTATACTAACTCTCAGTACGTACCTCTGACAGTGAACCCTTCAAGAGTGTGTGAACATCTGATTTGGCTAAGCCATAAAATGGCAAATGGGTCATGGGCTGTGTGTACGTATGAACGTACGTACGTACGTGTGCTGTTATACTTACCCAGGCTACAACATTGCCCGATCTCCTGTGGGCCAGCAGCCCAGCCTCTGTCGCCCTGATGCTCTGCCATTGAGGTTCTCAGAGGATCAGCAGTCCGTTGTTGGAGATCAAAGTACACACAACTACCCAACTGGCTGTGCACCTGCGGGGCACACGACCCAGCCTTTTCCTTCTATTCCCGGAGGTTAGTATTACATGCATTATGTGCATATACAGTACAAGATTCGTGAAATATGGATGTGTTTGTGTGTGCATATTTTGTTCATGTCTGCGCTCTATTGTCCACGTGTGTCTGTGTGAAGTAGTACTGTTCAGAGTTTCACTTTGACTTGTACATGGTTTGCGGAATAGTTGTCACGTCATTTGACTCGCAACTCAGCTCTGAACTTTGAACCCACTTTTTGCTAGCCTTATTGCACCTAAAGTAAGGTCGAGTTTCAAAGGTGAGTCGTGAGTCGAATGCCGGTTGCAACAGCCATTTGCAGAACCCCGTAGAAGTCCAACTACATATGCGTGACTTAGCTTTTGCGTGTAATGTGGTTAGTGGGTGGTGCTGGTTGTGAAATGCTACTTACATACGTACGTATGCAGACGCACTTCCAACCCCAGCAACAGAGGAGGGCAGCATCAACTTCACACTGCAGCCGAAGGACATGTCCGTTCTTGAGAAGGAGTCCTTCACAGTGCATTGCAAGGCAGAGACCGGCAGCGGGAGGCTGATGTACCAGGTAGGACATGCCACACATCCACGCTGGACACATGGACACACGTACAGACACACAGAACCGTACTCATACAAATGCACACACACGCACACACACACCATCCATTCATGCTGTTTGCACTCAACGACTCTTGTGAAACAAGGAAGTGGTACAAGCCAAGGAGAAGTAGGTTGTGGTGTGGGGTCAGTTGTCAGGTCTCTCAGGACAGAAATGGTGATGAGGGAGAAGACCCTGGCGATGAATTGTCCTGTGGCAATGTGAGCAATAGGCAAGTTGAGGTTGCTGGTGTTTCTGCCAAGTGTGGATTGTTAGACCAGCTTTGCTGAGGGCCACAAACTCACACTCAGGGTGGGCGCACTTGAGAACAGCCTCAGAGGTCATTTATCGTCCTTCACATCTGAGCTTCCTCTCATCTTTCTGCTTCTTCTCTCGTGTCTCCTTGCTCTTGTTGACAGACTCAACTCCCTCCCTGACAATACGTTTTCATTCATTCTTGTCCATGATCTTGCTTCTCTAGTCATCACCAAGGCCAATCTTTCTCCCAGCCCTCAACAGCAGGTCATTCCATCTGCACTTCTGGCCATTGACAGAGTGTTTGTTAGAAGGCAGAGAACACTGGAGAGACGGTTGTCACTTATGCAGACTAAATGACTAAGCGCTTTGCAGCACACACACACGCACACACACATGCACGTATACAAATGCACACACATGCACACATAACTACTAGTAGACATGCCAATACCCTGCAGGTGCAAGTGTCTTTTAGACCAACACCCTCCCAGATTGGAGGCAACACTCAGTTTCTAATGTGCCCTGTCCCTCTTCCATTCTTGCAGTTATGTGAGATGAAGGTCAATGGAGAGTGTTCTCCAGTCGCCAGCATGACTCCCAGAGAGGACATTATTGTGGCCGAAGGCCTGGGTGGACCCAATCCAGAGGTTACACTGTTTGTGCGAGCCTTCAAGGAGTCAGACAACTCTGTCTATCTAGACAGTGAGCACTTTAAAGTGCAACTCAAGAAAGGTGAGCATCTAGTAGCTGTTTTGTGTAGAGAAGGAAGGAGAAGGAGAGATCACTGTGACAGCAATGTGTGTATACGCAAATGATCATAATAATTATATTAAATTGCATTTGTGAGGGGTCGCATTTATTGTGAAGAGTTGATGCGTTGCATTGCCTGGATAAAGTGAGCTGTTTGCATTCTATGATATTGTGAACAAGATCACAACATAGTGAAATAAGCCAGTTGGCAGCTGTGTTGAGAAGTACGTAGCTATGTCGAACGTATGTATTGTTAACTTCTCTCTTCTTAATTGCAGCCATGTTTGTCGCGCAGCCCCTGGGTAAGGTGAGAGGCATTACAGGGAAGGACATGATGCTCATGTGCAGACTAGCAACCTCAGACGAGCACCCCCCAGAGATCATATACCAGTGGTACAAAGGAGAGAGTTTAGACTCCAATGACTTCAAGTATCTTAAAGAACAAACATCCAATATTCTTCGTCTATCAAGTGAGCTGTGCAAGGTCCTTAGGAGCACTGAAACTGGCACTTTGTTTCTCATGTAGTGGTCCACCACATGTGTGAGAGTGTGCTTGCATGCGTATATGTGTATGTATGTACTGTATGTATGTATGTACGACCATGCAGTTCTTTGTTGCCTTCCATGTAGATCTGAGTCCAAATGATGTTGGTTACTATGGTTGCAAAGCGTGCGTGGAAGGAGAAAACCCGGACATGTACTACTCGAAAGAGACTTACCTCACAGTGGGAGCCGAGGAGGGTAAGCCGCACTGCAACCTGTAACCATAAGCGCATGGCACTTAGACTGTCAGACTAGCAGGACGGGCTAGGCAGTAGTCGTTTAAGGTGTGGGTTGGCACAAACATGCTCATGCACATGCAGTATACTGTACGCACATGTACGTACGTGTATGACTCACAATTTGTCTGCAGTTCATACGTATAATTTTATATGTTCATACATACGTATACGTCATAGCAGCATGGTTGGTGAAACTTGCATGACCTGTGCTTCTTGATCTGATGGAAGAAGCTGTTAAACAATTCGCCGAGCTCCAGTAGCAGTGTCCATGCATGTTTTTAAGTGAGTATGTGTTTACTCCTTCAGATGGTGAAATTGTCATCACTGAACAGCCTGCATCTGTTGGCGAGATTACTGTCAAGTGTGGTGGCGAGTTGAAGCTTTATGTCTGTGCCATGAGCGAGGTTGGGGAGCCACTTCAATTTGTGTGGCATAAAAATGGCGCTGCACTCTCTGGTGGTGAAGAAATGCTGGAGATAAACCCATTTACTGTGGCTGACATTGGATTGTACAAGTGTGTGGTGCGCGCTACCAGCAGTGGCAAGCTCGTGGAGACCAATGAGGTGAAGGTATCCTGTCCAGGTAGGTGCATACAACAGACGATGCACAACGGAATGAGCAACGTTATTAATTGATTCAAAGCTGGCATTTCTGTCAGCTCTAAATAGTGTCTACCCTTGCTTAGTGGACTGCTTCAGGGAATATGTACATTCGCGGTTAACAGTTACTAATGGAAGGACTTTCTTATATTTATGAACCCCTGAGGATACTGTCATGAAAGTTATTGGGCATTCTGAATTATATTAAAATGGCTGTCCTTGAATGATCAAGCACACCAGTAAGCCCCTCCTTGTTTCAGGGAACATTTTGCCTGTAGTGGGCTTGTCCAATGTGTGCCTTCCTGTATCCTGAATCCAGACTGACTTGTTGGCATGCTCCAATCTTTCAAATTTAAACTTTTGCTGCAAACCCCAGCAGATCGTGTGCATTAGTGGACTGCTTCAGGGGATATGTGCATTTGCAATTAACAGTACTGAACCTCGAGGATGTTCACTTAGTGTCAAATTGTGTTGTACAAGGTGTTTGTAATAGTGAAATTGACAACATACGTACGGTACATGTCACAAGTTACTTACGGAATCTTGCGGATTTGCCGCGTAGGTTTTCTGCGAATCTCCGAGCGGCAAAGTGCGGATGTCCGTGAGCCTTCCGCGGAAACATCGCTGGTTATCCGCGGAATCATCGCTGAGTATTCACGGAACCTCCGTAGGGCACCCGCGGAATGTTCCGCTGAAGGTTTGCGCAGAACGTTCGAAGGAGATTAGCTTCACGTAGTCAGCGTAGCCAGTGAATTACGCAATCACACTCCACTTACTCAGGATACGGGCAGGTGTCAGAATAGTTGATAGTCCAGAAGACGGTTCCCCGGACTCAGCACAGATGTTCCGCGGATGCTCTGCGGATTCAGTACAGACAATCCGTGGACTCACTACAGACAATCCGCAAAGATGCCGAATACGTTCCGCTAATTTCTGCGCAGGTTTTCACGGAAAGCCGCGACAGATTACCGCAGAATTCGTCGGATTTCCATAAGTAACTTGTCACATGTACCGTACGTACGTACATACTTGGACTGTCAGACTAGCAGGACAGGCTAGGCAGTAGTCATTAAGGGTATGGCTCATGCACATGCAGTATAGTGTACGCGCATGTACGTACATGTATGACTCACAATTTGTCTCCAGTTCATATGTATACGTATAGTCTATATGTTCATACATACATATACGTCATAGCAGCATGGTTGGTGAAACTTGCATGACCTGTGCTACTAGATCGATGGAAGAAGCTGTTACACTAGCCTGACTGCTGTGGACAATTCGCTGAGCTCCAGTATCAGTATGCATGTTTGAGAGTGTGCACGTTGCATGCACGTTTTTAAGTGAGTATGTGTTTACTCCTTCAGATGGTGAAATTGTAATCACTGAACAGCCTGCATCTGTTGGCGAGATTACTGTCAAGTGTGGTGGCGAGTTGAAGCTCCATGTCCGTGCCGTGAGCGAGGTTGGGGAACCACTCCAATTTGTGTGGCATAAAAATGGTGATGCACTTCCTGGTGGTGGAGAAACGCTGGAGATAAAACCATTTAGTGCGGCTAACATTGGATTGTACAAGTGTGTTGTGCGCGGTACCAGCAGTGGCAAGCTCGTGGAGTCCAATGCAGTGAAGGTATCCTGTCCAGGTACGTAGGTGCATACAACAGACGATGCACAACGGAATGAGCAACGTTATTAATTGATTCAAAGCTGGCATTTCGGTCAGCTCTAAATGGTGTCTACCCTTGCTTAGTGGACTGCTTCAGGGAATACGTACATTCGCGGTTAACAGTACTGAACCTCAAGGATGTTCACTTAGTGTCAAATTGTGTTGTACAAGGTGTTTGTAATAATGAAATTGACAACATACGTACATACTTCATTATTGAGTAACATACATATTGCTGCGTGTTATACTTAATGCACTGTTAGCATAATATTCACTTGCGTACCTCTGTGTGCTTGCATTCATTTGCGGACTACGTACTATGTTCTGTTGCTTTTCCAGCTGACCCAGAGAGAGTGCTCCCTCATCATAAAGGTGTGTGCATGTCACCGCTATTTAGACTCTCACTTGTATCATTTCCATACGTACATATGTAATGTTAGCTTCTCTCCTCCCTTGTCACACCCCCACCCCCTACCCCCACCCCATTTACAACTTTATTTCTATGCTCTTGCCCCCTCCCCTCTCCCCTCACTCTATTCAATGCCTCCTTGCACATAGCTGAAGCATACATCAAAGGGAAATGTAAGTGTACCCGCAACTTTACAGCATAAATACATACATACATACATACATACATACATACATACGTACATACTAATCATTATACAGTCCTGTCAATGGAAGGGCACTGGGTGTGGGAGTGGGGATGTGTGCACAAATGGAAGCTGAATTGGAAGAGAATTGCGAGGGTTGAGGGGAAGAGTGTGTATTTGACAAATTGGCACCTTTCCATGCGCGTGTGCTCTACAGTGTTGGATAGCAACTCTAGCATGTTCTAGTTAGTAATTCCACTGCTTGGCTCGGTTTGCGTTCATCCCTCATGCTAAACGTTTCTGGCTCATAGTCTTGCATACACTAGCTCTTCGCTACCGTGTACAGTATGTCTATTGAAATACGTTCCTTCCTCTCTGTTCTCCCTCTTACTACTCAGGGCGAGGGAAGGTAGCTATGCTGATTGCCAACCAAAATTACAGCCACTTCCAGAAGCTACAGACAGCAGAGAAAGATGTTCACATACTAGCCGCCGAGTTGAGGAGGCTGGGATTCAGTGTTCTTACTCTGGCCAACCTGACTTTAAGGGAAATGCAAGAAGCTGAAAATATCTTTTGCAATCGTCTTCTCAGTCAGTTTGTGTACTGTATACGAGTTACAACGCATACATACATACTTCGTGTGCAACACAATGAATTCACACACTTGGACGATCCACCATAGCCATTGATTCTATAGACGTAGCCCACGTGTCAAATTAGAAGTTATGTACATACAATATTATACTGGTGAATATGACGATAAGGTCTTCAACCTGCAGTTGGTCACCCTGGAAGTGTTATTTCTTTACACTGTGATTGTCCTCTCCATCATCCTTCACTTCATGTCTTTTTTACTTTAAATATACCTGAGTGGCTAGGAAAAGACATAGTACTCTTATCTTGGACTGCACTAGCCTGGGGTTTGACAGACGGCAGTTGTCTTTAATTAGGCATTTCGACCCAGACTAGGGTCATCATCAGTAATTTACTGTTAATGACCCTAGTCTGGGTCGAAACGCCTAATTCATATCTTTTGTTTGTCATTTCCCTTTACCTTGTCCTGTCCTTTCTCTTCCACTCTCCCCCTTCCCCTTCCTTCCCCTCTTCTCTTCCTGCTTCCTCTGCCACTCCCCTCCCTTTCCACCCGTCCTCCCTTTGCTGCTGCAGGCAAGGATGCCACTGGTGTGCTGGCATTTGTGTACTTTGCAGGCCATGGCTTTGTGACCAAATGCGACTCCTTCGAGTATCTCATGCCAGTGGATGCAAAGCAGCTCGATCCCAAACATAACATCAACAGGACAACCTTCTGCGGGCTCTTGCACTCAAAGTCACAGTTTTCCAAGCTGTTTCGCGTCACAGACTGCTGCAGAGCTGTGTACGTCTTGCTAGGAGTGTGTGTACGTACGTACGTACACACGTACTGCTGGTCCATTTGCTACCACTTCACCACCCCTGGCTACTAATGATCCATGCCTTGACTTGCATGCAGGCCTTAAAGGGGATGTTATGGGAACAGTGTGTGTGTGAGTGAATTTGATGGTAGAGGATACTGGTGGTAGGGAATTGACCATTGCTGGGATTTACGAGTCAACATGCAGGATGTTTTCATCTGCAGTCTGTCTCAAGCTGTATAAAGCTGCCACATCTGATTGAGTATTTGTTATCCATCTTATGTACCTTTGCACTAGTTGAGAAAATCTTTTGGATTAAAAGGTTGTGGGTATGAAACGTTTGTGACTGCATTAGTTCTGTGAATGCTCAGTACCTCACTATGCAAGAACTCAGTTAGGAACTTGTCAGAGCATATACGTAGCTACATAGCCAAATCAATCAATAGCAACTGATTGTTGGACATTTCGGCAATGTAGGCCTTTGTCAATTGATTGATTGATACAGTTGATTGATTCTACTACGTATGTATGTATGTATGTATGTACGTATATGCTCATCAACATCAGTTCGCTAGCATAGCAATGAGCATCAAGAGCTCTGTGCCAGCATGGCATGTACATATACGTATATATATTATATATGTATATACATACGTAACAGTGACATAAATAATATATGATTCATGAAACTATCGGAAGAATCTATTCTATTGCAGTGTTCCAGGTGATAATGACGTACAGTCTCCCAAGCGTGCTCCTTCTTCTCTTGAGAAAGAGGGTGACTACTACAACCTCATTGATGTGAAGGGGTGGTACGTATGTAACTGCATGTGGCCATATGTAACTGTATGTAACTGCTTATAACTGTATGTAACTGCTTATAACTGTATGTAACTGCTTATAACTGTATGTACGTAACTGTATGCACCTGTATGCACCAGTAATATAAAATGACTAATCTCTCTCTCGCGCACACACACACACACACACACACACACACACACACACACACGCACACACACACACAAACACACACACACACACACACACACACACACACACACACACTAATATCACTGCAACTTGTACGAGTGACTGCATGTCCATCATTCCTTTCTCCCCTATAACCACATTGCACTGCAGTGGCTACTCACGCTTGGCTGGGGAATCTTTCCTGGCCAAGATTCTTCAGGAGTTGATGGCCAACCACAGCTTGACACTGCAGAAGTTGACCAGCAAGATACAGGAAAGTGAGTCATGACTCCAAAGGGAGTCATTCAGCATTGCACATGAAAGGATGTGGAGTATGTAATGTAGTCTGAGAGCTTGTTTGTTGAGCAGCTGTCAGTGAGTGTGTCATGGTAGTACTACAGCTGTCAGTGACTCTGCAGAAGTGACCTATGCTCTAATGCGGCTTAAACTTTGCATTGAAGTGTATGTACAGTAGGTCACAAGTTCGGGCTCGGTTGTTGGTCCTTTTTCTCTTGAGCTGTGATGTTCTGCAGCCTACAAGCTGTCAGTGACTGTCTTCTGTGAGTGTATCACGGTACTACTTACCCTTTCTCGTGTGCCTAATCTGCTGTAGAGGCCATGAAAGCTGGTGATCAAAGGCCCCAACTGGCAGCCAACATGAGTGGACAGGAAGAGATGAAGCTCAGTGATGAGATTGATGCAAAGGCCTATGCGAAGTATGTTACAAACTCAGAACCTGACCTTGAGTGTGTAGAAAACTGGAAGAAGTTGGATCCCTCTGGTTGGTAGTACTGCAGCTGCAGGTTGTGTGCATTTGCGTGATGCACGTATGATGTAGAATGGGAATCACACTGTCCTTTATGCCAACTTTAAAAGTACATTCCCATAATATGCCATGAATAGAATTATACACGTATGTACATGGTATATGTTTATAGCACAAACCATATAATGGTTAATATATAATGAAACGAGATTGGCTTATTTTTATTGCAGCCAACAGATTCTATTGATTAACTAGATTGTAATGCAAAACAGCATTCAATGAGTGTGTGTGCAGTCTGTGAGGGCATACATAGCTCTTCCAGCTGGTAGCATGCTTGCATGTACATACCTATATAGTTACGTACATACCACTCGGCACTTCAGTTACATGTATTCTCTTAATGCCAATGTTCCTGCTTGCTCAGGCCTGCCAAAGGGCTGTGTCCTCTCTCTGAGCAATGCAGAGTGGAAGGAGAAAGCAGAGGTGAAGCTGACCGTTGAGGAGGTCTTCTCAAACGTTCTGAGAGTAACTGTCTGTGTTGAGAGGAAGGATGCTGGGACCAACGATCTGACAGTCAGCATAGACAAAGAAGCACTGGTAAGCCAGTATTGCAATTCTTGACACACTAACAGTGTATGCACCAGTCCAGATAATGTTTCAGCCATTTTGAGGAAGTGGACTGTGTACAAGGCTCTATATTACCACTAAAACAGTGTGTAGGCAAGAGCATTAGCGGCCCTACTTGCAATAATACAAGTATACTCATCTACATCTATACATACACAGAGAAAGCAGGGAGAGGCTGAAGCTGTAGTGTGTGTTGATACAGAGACCAGTGCTAGAGGGAATGAGCACTGTGTTGTGGTCAGGGACATTCAAAGGCTGAAGGTACTACTGCATTTGACATTCACAAACATTCACAGTTTGCTCTTGTGTCCTGCTTAGGTGTTTAAGCAAGTCAGGTTTGCAGCAGTGAACAACTAACATGTTGTGTATATTGTCTTACATAGCTTCTGAGAGCATATGGACAGTCGTGAGCCACTTCTAATGTGTTGCATTCTGCCTTGTGTAGAGTCCACTGACGCTCTGGATAGACGTGAATGATGGTGCAAAGCGGCGCATAGAGAGGTTGTGTTACAAGCCTCCTGTCAACCCCCTCTATGCTGCCCTCAAGCTCAGTTAGAGCTCTGTGGGGATCTGTTTTTATTAACATTGAAAGGGTATAGGCTGCACAGTGAATGTACCATACGTACCATAGGCACGCACGCACATTATCAGTGTCTTTATTCATCATCATGCATGATCGATAATTTTGCTGTACTTGTAAGCTGAAATCATTGTAGCATTGGCAAAAATGACATTTATACCAACTCCTGGCCAATTGTTACATAATGACATATTAATTATATATATATATAGTGAGTTAGTGTATCATATAAACGGTGACTATGTATGTAATATATGTGCAGTGTCAACTCTATATACTAAAGGAACACCAGATTGACTGCAGCAGCTGCAGCTAGAGTGTATATAGCCAGGTATTCTGTACATGTAGTGCAGCAGGTCAGTCAGCCTGTATATAATTATATAGTATCACAGATATATAGACGCATCGAAATATTGCACTGTTCAATTTAGGATAATGAAAATGCATTTATAAAGTGTGTAATATGTAGTACATTAGGGAGGTCTATAGCCGATATACTGCCAAGGTCTTATAATTATAGAGGCTATAGACCAATCTACCGTATTATGTATACTATATGATAAGATATGATATCATTTAAAGTGCACCATGTGCTGAAGCACACTAGGGTCACACTGCCCCATGCAGCACTATGATCAGTATTGCAAGTGGCTAGCTAACAAGATCAGCAATCCAGAATAAGTCAATGTCTTAATTCAGGTTTCGATCCAGCTGCTACAATCCCTCCAGAGTCCTTCCACCATTTCCTTTCTACCTGCCCTTGCCGACCCATGGTGCCTAGCCGGCAGGTTTACGCAATTTTCTCCAAGAGTCTATATCACATATATCAGCCCACCTCGCAATACTTAAGTTCCTATGGTTGTGCAATCACCGTACAACATATAATTATACTATAATGAAGCTGGCAAGTGCTGACCTGGGTTCTTATAATTATACATGCAATGTCATAGAATACATCAATCCATAAAATCCATACATTGTTCCTGAGGTTCTTCCTCTTGTTGTTGGTATCCAAATCCATGTATACGTAGCTACGCGCCGTGTTCATTCTATATAATCTATATACAAATCTCATATCATCAGGAGGATGAATGCTGCTGCTATTACATATAATATAAAAGTGCCACATAATTAAATTTGCGACTTCCGTGTGTAGCGTTGACGAATCTATACACATTGTATATACGTATATATGCACGCTCCTTACAGTCTGCCATTTTGGACAACGAGAGCTCAGGGCACATAATGTCCATTGATGAGCATCGAGACAGCCCTTTCCTTCACCCCCCCGATGAGCTGCCATTGAACCGGCATGCGACAAGGCACCATGCACTCGCTACTCCTGTGGTGGATTTTATCTGCGGCTCATTCGGTGGGCTAGCGTGTGTCCTTGCTGGTCAACCCTTCGACACTGTGAAAACGCGACTGCAAGCGGCGCCACACGTCTACCGTACGATCCCAACGTGCATCAAGAAGACCTTTCTCGAAGGTGGTATCCGTCCGTTTTATCATGGTGCGACGCCGGCTTTTACCAGTAACGTGGTGGAGAACGCGGCGCTGTTTCTCTTCTACGGACAGTGCCAGAGATTGGTGCAGTCAATTAGCGGCGGCAAAGGTAGTGAGAAGACACTGAGCGTCTATCAGAGAGGTTTGGCTGGGTCACTTGCCGCTGCCTTGAGCAGTGTCCTCATCAGTCCACTAGAAATGTTCAAGTGCAGGCTACAAGTCCACCAGCACATGGGGTAAGTAGTTTCTGTGTGCACACCACGCATGAGTGTATGTGGTGTGTGTGTGTGTGTGTGTGTGTGTGTGTGTGTGTGTGTGTGTGTGTGTGTGTGTGTGTGTGTGTGTGTGTGTGTGTGTGTGTGTGTGTGTGTGTGTGTGTGTGTGTGTGTGTGTGTGTGTGTGTGTGTGTGTGTGTGTGTGTGTGTGTGTGTGTGTGTGTGTGTGTGTGTGTGTGTGTGTGTGTGTGTGTGTGTGTGTGTGTGTGTGTGTGTGTGTGTGTGTGTGTGTGTGTGTGTGTGTGTGTGTGTGTGTGTGTGTGTGTGTGTGTGTGTGTGTGTGTGTGTGTGTGTGTGTGTGTGTGTGTGTGTGTGTGTGTGTGTGTGTGTGTGTGTGTGTGTGTGTGTGTGTGTGTGTGTGTGTGCCTATTGCAAGAATACATTGAATGTTTGTGTTCTCATGCTTCACAGCTCCTAGGGTTCGAGGGCTTGGGACCTGCACCATCATGTGTACTGCACTACGTAGTATCATAATTATTGTTCTTCTTGTGTGTGTATATTCAATAGAGCCTGGAGTGTCATTCACCAAATCTACAAGGAGGAAGGTTGGCGAGGCTATTTCAGAGGCTTGACCAGTACCTGGGCCAGGGAAATCCCCGGCTACTACTGCTTTTTCTTCGTCTATGAGGCAGCTACAAGATGGCTGGCAAAACCCAGGGAGCAGTCAGTTGAGAGCTTGGGTGAGTTAATTGAAGTATGTCACATATACCTCATGCCAGAGTACTTCAGAGGCTTACTGAAAGGATCGACCTTACCCAAGACATAGAGGTTGCAAATTTCTCTTTGGTAGGTACATGGCCCTTTGCCAAGTTAGCGGTCTTTCTGACCCTTTGTCCTGTGAATGCAGACATCTGATTGGTCAAACAATCTAGTCTTGGAATAATAATGGTGGTATGGAACAATATTAAAGCAAGGCAGTGCAGTCAAGTATCTTGTCTAGCACGCTAGACCCTCTCCGCCACCGAGCGCTTACACCACGGAAGTCGAAGAGGATGAAGGGAGGTTTGCTAAAAGATATAAACAATCGATCCTTCATGGTATAAGGTGGCAGAATGTCTAGCGCGCTAAACTATCAAGTGTCTTGTCCCTCCTTGCTGTGCGATGAGGGTGATGCAGAGTGTTCCAACCGTTTAGCAGCTCCTCATGCACGCAAGTAATGACTGACTCTATACAGTTGAACGAGGGCTGCACAAGGAGACCCTACGACTGCGTTGCCTTGAGTCATACAGTACTGTTTCTGTTGCTAAATATTCCTCTGTTTGCTGATTGTGTTGTGCATCTTGTAAGGTATGTTTGTATATAAATGTGCATATCTGTTGTGCATTTCGTGTGGAAAATAGCACTTTGTGGGTGTTCTGTCTTACTGTGCAGAAGGCTACAAGGTTGTGCTGGCTGGTGGGTTAGCAGGCTGTGGGTTCTGGGCAGTAGCCTATCCAATGGACTCAGTGAAATCACGAATTCAGGTATGTAGGCTGTATGCGGTACTCGCAACTGTATGCACTCGCTACTCACTCCAACCTCTTGCCTCTGTTGAGTGTACATACATATGTGCATAGTGTGTTCTTTGTGTAGGTGTGGGTATGGATGTGGGTGTAAGGTACCCACATACTGTATTATGTATACTCTTCCCTTTTGTGGACAGATAAGGGAAGTGCATGCATATACAATTACCATACATGACTTGATGTGATGGCCAACACCTGCATACAGTACCTTTGGATACCCTATTGTAGCCAGTGATGGATGTAGCCCAGCTTTGTGTAGGGTGATGTGTGAATGGAGGCCCTTAGATTGCTTGTACGTAGCACGTACGTACGTACTTACGTACATACTGTGAATTGATTGGTGTTGCTCCGTGTAAAGGTCAAGGCGGTGGAATCCGGCTCCCTTGTGAGGGTTGTGCTGCTGATGTTCAGGAATGAAGGTAGCTAGAATCTTCCTGAGTTGTTTCAGGGTTTTGTAGTTTCAAGTGCACATTGCACAATGCAATCACTTACTTGATTGTAGTATTAGAGTTGTGGATGAAGTCTCATTAGCTGTATGCCATGTAAGTTGTAGGACCACTTTGCTTGGTCTCTTTATGTACTGTATGTTCAAAGTTAAGAAGAATGAAGTAGAAAGTATGCAAATTTGGAAGATGCTTTGCCAGATGCTCACAAAGTCTCTGCCACAGTGGCGAAAGTGTTTGTAGCTTGTAGAAAAGGATAGTCATGCATAGTCATCCTATTGCAAAACGAAACCCATCCTACTTCCTATAGCCCAAGGTGCCTAACAACTTGTGTCTGACTACGTAGCAGTAACACATTGAACATAGATCATGTAATCTTGCCTAAATGTTGCAGTGTGTGGTGGTATGCTATAATTACTAATAGTGCTACACTGTGTCACTTAGGTCTGTATGCCATGTACGTATTGATAAGTACGTTTATTTTCCTTTTGGCATGCTGGAGTCATGGTTCATTGTACATTGCTTTCTGTCACTATTTAGGTATTCTATCTTTCTACAAAGGACTGTCATCTGCACTAATTAGATCTTTTCCAGCCAATGCGGCTCTCTTTCTGGCCTATGAGACCAGCAAACAGCAACTCACCAAATTGACAGTCTAAACAGAGGTTCTGTTCTGTGAAGCGTCTGGTAGTTTGCACTTAACTAACCTATAACTAACTGCACTGTTTTTAACTCTAGCATTACACCACATGTATATTTATTGCCACATTGTCTCCTGTACTTGAATGGAATTTATACGAGTATTGGCTCCACTACAGTTTTTAAATACTGATGAATGAGACTTCCAGTCTTGGCTGTGAGCCAACTGCAACCAGGTGTCAACTTCAGGTGGTTCATGCTAGCTACTAGTAGCTATCTAATTTTATATCCATATTAAATATTTAATGTTGCTGTCTGTGATGTCATTGATTAATTACCTGTCAGAATGGGCCTTGGTAGCCAGCCCCATTTAAATATTATATAGTATACAGTGTGTGTGTTGCAATTGGGCAGTGGGTATTTGGCTTGCTCTGGGCACATATAAGGGGACACCTAATTCTGCAATATATATAAAATCAACCGTAACCCTAACACCAACACTAGTAATAGCTATACACAGTCCATACTGTGTAAATGAGATTCGTCGTTGTTGGAGTGAATGAATGAATTACTCTGATGGGTTCATCTCCAGTGCTGGAGGTAGCCCTTACAACACAGCAGTAATGTCATCTTAAGTACTAGAATCACATTCAAATGTATACATTAGCTATATATGCAATTTACTTGAAATTGTTCCTCGTTGTTGGATATATATAATATATGTGTGCTTGCACACGAGGCACTTATTGAATATTAAATATAGGAAATAAATACGTATATGTGCCACTGTCCGGCATGTATGATGAGGCACCATGATCAGCTTACATGAGTTTACCACGTAGAGATCATATGATCGCTCCGAGCATCATCATGCGTATATAGTATCGCGTGGCCATGGGGGCTGGTAGTTATTGCGCAATACTAAAATGCCGGGTCGCATAAAGAAATAAACTCAAAGCACTATTGTGATTATAACTATGCTTGGTATATTACTAAATACTTGCCAGCATGTTTCACTGCATATTCTATGTTTCTCTTGCTTTCCAAGGCAATGCGCATGCGTGCCTTATGTATCTTCAGTGATTTGATGGGTCGTTGCTTCGCCATTTTTGTTTTAATGATGGGTCTGGCCACGCGAGCAATCGTGAATCGGAAGTCTGGCCACGCGCGGCAGACCAAGGGACTGGAGATGGCCTCTCGTAATGCAAATAGGGTAGCTTCGCCTTCTCTGTTCAGCCAAAACGTCACTGTATTGGCGAGCGAGGTGCTTTCAGGAGCGGTGGGCGGCACTGCGTGTGTTGCAGCTGGGCAGCCCTTCGATACCATCAAGACGAAGCTTCAGACCTTCCCTCAAGTGTACCGAAGTGTGTTGGTGGGAATCAGAAAGACCTTCCTGGAGGGAGGGATACGGGCGTACTACGCCGGGTCAGTTCCGGCCGTGATCACAGCTACGAACGAAAATGCAGTCCTCTTTCTGGCGTATAGCGGTAATGTTAAGATCGTACAGCGCTTCTTCGCGGTCAAAGAGGAGCGTTTTCTAAAGCCCTGGCAGCATGGCTGCGCGGGGAGCATGTCCAGTGTGTTCTCCGCCATGGTCGTCTGTCCGACGGAGATGATCAAGTGCAGGCTGCAGGTGCAGAGGCAAATCATGCAGCGGAAGGCGGTTCCTGGAGGTAAACCCGTTGTGGTTAACGTCAGGTGAGTGTTATGTTTTTACTGGGCTTGGTCGTGCCTGCATCTGCATGTCGTGTGGTTGGCTGCACATATGCACCACACCACATGGCACCAGTAGAGTGCACAGTGAGCTTCATCTTGCTACAATGCATGCATCGTTTATGATTACCACTGCTAATATTTGGAGTATACAGGAAATAGCACACATATTTGCACAGTTGGTGTCAAATATATTACATACATGTAGCTGCTCTGACACGCATGGATAGATGTTAACTACTATTATGCTACTTGATGCGTTCAGCCCAAGCATGTTCTTGCATCGGTCGGTCGTTCATTCATGTGCATCATCCTCATTCATCATTTTGGCTGATTGTGTTGCTTGCATGCGAGCCAGATCCCAAAGATAGGGTGCAGCACAAGTAAGTAATGTGGAGTCTATAGTGGAATGAAGGGAACCCAAAATAGGAATAGAACGGTGCTTGGAGGCTGAGCTACAGTGTCAATGTATCAAGTGTCAACCAATACGTAGCTGTACAGCAGATATCCTTGCAAGCAATTCACACTCGCACAATCTCTTTCGTGCCAGAGTTTATGAAGCTGGAGTACCAATGCTTGGTTGCAACTAATGGTAGACGTATGCATTGCATACAGGTACTAGTGCTGGGTACCTTGACAAGTAGCCTTTGGTAAGGTGTTCCCAGGTGAAGTATGTAGGATTTCTGTATCCTTATCCATATCTGTATGGGTATGCCTACTAGTTTGATGGCCGTGTTAATTGCAGACACCTGCATTGCATGGGGTGCTGGTATGTGGTGTAATCCCCACTGGTATGTATGTGCACCTGCGGTTCTAGTCTGGTCAGCTAGACCGTTGCCTTAAACGCCCAAGGTACCAAACCTAAGCACCCGGCAATTAGATGGGATGGACTAGCTAGCCAGACTAACCTGGTTCAGGCTAAATCTATCAATGGGACAATCTGCCAATCTGCATACAGTAACAGAATGGTTATTTACCACTGGGCACGTGTGGCAGCTTTCGAACGTGGAAACGTAGCAACTGTAGTTTTTTTGTTCAGAATGCTTCACCCATGAAGACTTTCGTCAGGTGAATAACTGGTTGCGCGTCCGCCCATTGGTACTACTGCACAAAGCCGTGAGCCTCTAGATATCCAAGAATGATTATTTCATTCACCATTATTTTCCAGCCAGCACCCCTGGGGTAGCTGTCTGGAAGAAGCCAGCACTCTTTTGGCATTCAAATCGGAGCTTTGTTTCTTTTCAACTAACAGTCGTTTCAAGGTTTCTAGTCCTGTTCACGCATTGTACGCTGCCAGCTCTAACGTGATTATGGTATTGCCAAGTCTCAAGTGCCATAGGCCATCAGAATTCACGCAGGGCTCTACACTTCCAGTACTATGATCACGCGAAGAATTGCAGTGTACACTGCGAAATGGAACAAGAAACCCAGAAACTACTGTTTCACTGGAAGAGTAGAACTTGAGCTGCACAATTTCCTTTACTTGCTGTGGCTGTATTGCAGTGAATGACTGTACGGAAAGTAGCGGTTTACTTTGCAACGTTCAAAGGAATGTTTCGGCGCCATGCAAGTACTTTCTGAGGTTCTTCTTTCACATTTGAAGAAGGATCAGTTATGCACAGAATATACCTGCTGCTCAGGAGATTCTGGAGGTGGCCCTAAACTCCCTACATACCTTAAATGGGCTTCCACATTGTTCAAGGCTGTCCCAAACTCAGTTTAGAAGGAGGAATGTACGTATGTGCATGTTTCTGTGATGATACAGTTGGGTATTGACTGGTGAGATTGTAAGGCTGTGTAGGGAAACCTGCTAACTTCCTTGTTAAGTGGGGTTTCATCCTTGCCTCTAAGCCACTCGACTGTCAGTGTTAGAGCATAAATTATTATCTAAACTTCTGTAGCTTGTAACCAGGGCGACCTCCCACATGGGAGACTAAACGCTTCATTCACGAGTTTGATTGATTGATTGATTGAACTTCTGTCATCTACCTAAACAGACTAAACTTCCTTAAGGAAGTCTAGATAAAATTACGATTCAAGTAATGCTAATGTAATTTGCAGAGATTGGATGTTGTGGTGAAGGGGGTATGTGAAAGGTCAGATGTTACAAGTCAACCATCAGTGAAGGGACAAGAGACTAGATGCATATATACGAGGGTCACATGCAGTATTTTTTGCTGATTTTTCACTGACATTTTCCACTTGCACGGGTTGTTAGGGATATCGTCAAGATGATATACAGACAGGATGGTGTGACAGGTTACTTCAGAGGACTTACCACAACTTGGGCAAGGGACATTTCTGGATACTTTGTGTTTTTCACTGCCAAGTTTAAGTTTCAACAAGGGCTGGATAGAGCACCGTTGAGGATTACTGGTGAGGCTTTTGGTGTGGGGGGTGGGTGGGGCTTGACGGGGTGGGGTGGTGGGGGTGCATGGGCTTTGACAGGGTGGGGGTGGGGGTGGGTGGGAGTGTGCATACACTTGCACACATCTGACCGCATTTGTGCAATAGTGATACATTTGATGTGGTATAGAGGGTCATGCTATGGCAACAAACTTTCTCTGAGGTATCTGAGCAATAATAAGTTAATAGTAGGACATTTCAAACCACGAAGGTCTTCATCAACTACAAAACAGTTTTGTAGTTGATGAAGACCTTCGCGGTCGAAAGGTCTTACTGTTAACTTCCTTTATGCTACGTGAATTGCTCAAATACCTCAGAGAAAGTGATAAATTTGCCGCACAAGTACATATGCATCCCTTTTGTGCACATGTACACTACTAGGTGTTTACTTGTACAAATGTGTGTATATTGCCACACTGTTGAAATGAAGACTTTTGTGATAGGTTGCATCAGTGAGGATTGCTGGCACAGAAGTCAACAGACAATGTTTTTGATCATGTAGAAGCTTATTGCTACGTTGTGATAACTAGCGAATCGATCTTGGTGACCTAATACATGGCAGAATCAATCAATCAAACAGCTGATTGCAGGATGTCTTGGCCGCATAGGCCTTTGTTTTGTACACAGTTGACGAAGGCCTACATGACCGAAGCATCCTGCAATCAGTTGCTTGATTGATTGCTTCTGCTGCGTATTTGCTCATCAAAATCGATTCTCTAGACCATCTTTTGTCACCAATTACATCGGCAGCTGACCACTGCTTCTTCGGTATCAAAGATCTTATTAATACATGTGCATAATTCGTACCTTCTCTGTCGAAGGATGCAGAGTGCATACAAGGAAGCAGTATTCCTGCTGGTGATAGCTCTGATCCTCTTTCTTTTCACAGAATCTCTCAAGACAATGCTTTCAGGAGGACTTGCTGGCTGTGCCATGTGGACGATTGCTTTTCCGCTGGATGCCATCAAATCACGGATACAGGTGTGCTGCCTGTCGGTTGCTCATGAGTGCTTCGTACATACAAAAGGTCTGCAGTTCCGTTGCTGTGGTAATGTGTGTAGCGAGTTATATACAGCACACACATGAGCACTGTTTGATCATCTTTGTATTATGTTATATACCTTTAGTGTTATGAGGTGTTGGAATCTGTGTACACTGTGACTCACACCCACATGGAGTGTTTTGTGTACACAGTGCTAGTGTATTTAAAGCATGTTTAGTGACAGACTAGCGGGACCAAGAGCATGTTTGAGAATTCAAGTACTGTATACATTTTGGGTACAGTTGTGTCATCAACTCAAGAAGAAGGCCAGGGAACCCTGTAATTTGTCCAAAGGCTCCTGGCACCTAGCTATTTAGCATCACACAATGCCCACTGCTGTCGCTGCACAACACACCATACACTGTAGCCACATCCATCACACTTAGCATTAGGTACATAATTGGTTTATGTGGCCCTTTTAAGACCATTAGTCTGTCCCCTTACCTTCCTTGGTCATGTGATCCAGTGTATTGCTAGGTGTGTACTATCAGTAAGCTTAAACTACGAGCAATGGTGCTTTGATGTCCATAACTCTCTCAGGGTATAAACACATACTTGAGCCCTGGTAAGTGTTACTGTTGTGCTGGACTGTAGTATAAACCCCACGAAGCAGCATACACTACACTGCATTGTTGAGGCACACATGTGCATACGTAGTAGCAAGGGTTACCTGTACTACTGTGTGCTAACCTCAAGGTACATACAGTACATACATGGTGGGACCAGGGGAGTTTAGTGGTGCACGGAGTTGTTTTCCTGCATTGTTGTGTGGTCGGCTGCTGTAGTGAACTGTGTAGGCACACGTTTCAGTGTTGGTAGTGGTGTGTGCTCATGTATGTGTGTGTGCTGTGGCTACACATACCAACTGCTACGTACATGTGGTTTTACATATGCACTGGCTATGTGGAATGTGTGGTGATTTTCATGCCTAGCCATACTCTCACTCACACCTGCACACCCACACCCACCCTCACACCTGCACCCATATATTGACCCACATACTCGCGCACACACACACACACACACACACACACACACACACACACACACACACACACACACACACACACACACACACACACACACACACACACACACACACACACCTTCCCCCACACCACATCTTCACCCATATTTATATTGACCCACATTGTGTGGTATTGTGAATATTAAATTAGAAGCTCTTCAATGCTGGTACCCATATAGCTTGTGTATGACATAACAACTGACCTAATTGTGGAAAATGTTCTATGTGGCTAGCTTCTTGCATACTGGAACAGTTAGGGTAACCATCTGGACCCCTCTATCAGTCTCTGTGTGTGTGACTGTGGGAAGTAGTGACTGGGCAGTTTCTTTCTGTAGGTGAAGGCATCTCCACACAGCGCCTTGATCAAGACTTTGCGTCACATTGTTACCACAGGAGGTAAGGGGCTGCATGTGGCTTGACGTGTTGTGTGTGTTGTGTGTGTGTGTGTGTGTGTGTGTGTGTGTGTGTGTGTGTGTGTGTGTGTGTGTGTGTGTGTGTGTGTGTGTGTGTGTGTGTGTGTGTGTGTGTGTGTGTGTGTGTGTGTGTGTGTGTGTGTGTGTGTGTGTGTGTGTGTGTGTGTGTGTGTGTGTGTGTGCGTGCATGTGTGTCACTGTGTGTGTGTTATGCATTATGATTGCCTTACTTGCATGTGTTAGTGTGTGTCAGTTGTGTTCTGTGCATGGCAATCTAGTGATGGTTGAGTTGACCACTGCTCACTGAGTCTGTCACTCCATGCATACAGATCACACGCACGTATACATGGCTCTCCCTTATTAGGAGTGCACTCTCTGTACAAAGGGATTGGTCCTGCCCTAATGAGGTCATTTCCAGCCAATGCAGCACTCTGGTTGGCATATGACACTTCAAAGGAATTCTTCAGCTATTTTGTATCCAAATAGCTGAGTAGATTTGTATAGATTTTCTATTCCCCACCTAAGACCACCATGCCGCTTTGCTATTTATTTATTTGACACTTTAATTCTTCTATTATGTGCTGGCTTTCACACGCCACTCTATTTTGCACCTATGCCCATTTATCCTTCTCAGCACCCCAACAGTATTACTCACTGAACCACTCCCCCCCTGCACATCATATGTAACTTATCTACCTCAAGTCATGTTAACGTACTGTACATAAGTACATACGTGAACAGATATGTTTACAAACTTTTGGCTAAACGATCCTTAAATTTTAGTCAATTTCATTGATCATAACAAACAGAGAATTGTAAGTTTAGACTATGATATAGGTTTGTATAAGGTATGAGTATATATATTGCATGCTAGCTGTATATGCAGACCCACTGTACATAGACAGCACTACTGTCTGATGAAGTGACATAGTGTGTGGTTCTATATGATATCGGTACGGTCGACATCATTAATTGTGCGCGGGACGCGTGCATGTACTGAAAAGGCTGTAGGAAGAAATAACACCATATTTGGTCTGTCGGCCATTTTCCGAGACATCCTTAGAGGCTTGTTAAATAAAGAAGAGCGTCAATCGAGCAATGAGCCGCTTCAAGGTGTCCAAGTTCAAGAATGCAGTCCCAGTTGCTGCGAAGCGAGAGGTGAGGTGGGACGGGATGGCATGACCGCTGCGTGATAAGATGGGCCGCTGCACGAGACGATTATACACTAGACACATGTTGGGCATTATGCTAGGCCTATAGGAGGACTTGATGGTCGCCTGTGTCATTACAAATGGTCAATTCAGGGAGGTGAGGCTGTAGCGTGGAGTGTATGTATTCAGGAGGAGGGTTTATCGCACAGGTTGGGCATTCAAGCGAACCGATATGTAAACACGCGCGAGGCTCGAGCCTACCCAATTTAGATATGCACAGGAAACATCTTACGTGCGTATATAAAGCTACAGATGCGTACCTGCCGCGGCTTGAAGGATACACATGTACGTAATTTAAGTTGTGGGTGTTTGGTTGTTGGGGACTGCTTATGTGTATATATGGTGGATGCAATGAACGTGAGGCGCATTTGACTGGCCATGTGGTTTATGCCATGTTGGCCGGTGGGTGGGGCAGAGCATGCACAGATGAAAATCGACACAAGCGCTAGATCTTTGTACTGCTTGCAAAACATGTAAGCACCAAGAAATGCAGTTTTGTATATTTTTATGACGTACTCACTGATGTACGTATCTTGTGTAATAAGCACAGACATTTTATGGACTCATGTGTATATGACATACATGTAGTGTAGAGTGTACATCTATTAAAGTACTGTATCTGGAGTATGCGCAGCAATATGTACTGAAGAGTGTACATATGTAATTTATGGAGTGCAGTTGAGGTGTATGTATACCTACTGTTTGTGTATATGCTGCTCTGTCCCAATTTCCAGTTTTGGGTCCATGATCTCAACATTGGGTCTCTGAACTCTTACAGCAACCATATCAAGGCCAGCTGCCACTTCATTGCCTTCAACCACGACTCGAACTGTGAGACCACCATTTTGCTACACACTGCACACCACACAGAGGCACTCACACACACACACACACACACACACACACACACACACACACACACACACACACTTCCTCTTTCCTTCTCTCCCCCGTGCATGTTCCCAGCCATAGGCAGCCTTGCCGTCCTTCCCATTGACAGCTGTGGAAGAAACACTTCCTTTCCCACTATCAGTGGTCACGCTGGGTTTGTCACAGACTTTGACTTCTCACCTTTCCACGACCGTCTCATTGCCACTGGATCAGAAGACTGCACAGTGAGTGGCTGCAGCAAGCAGTGGCTTGGCTCATGAGGATTGTCTCTGTGTCTACTTCATGCAGCCAAGAATGGTGTTGTCGTGGCAACAGGGATAACGTAGAGGCTCATTGCATCGTTGTTGATAACTAGCGAATTGATGTTTAATCCGCATACAGTGTGTGTGTATGTTGCAGAATCAATCCATCACAACTGATTTCAGAACATTTCAGCCACCTAGGCCTTCGTCAAGTGCATACAAACTACTCTCTCCCTGTGGTTTTTCCGCTTGTGTGCAGTGGACAAAGGTCTTCACCAACTGCATGCAGAGACACAAAGGCCTACGTGGCTGAAATGTTCTACCATCAGTTGTCATAGATTGACTCTGTTACGTATGTATATACATACGTTTATGCTCATCAAGATCAATTTGATGGGCACAGGGCACAGGTGGGGTCGCATCCCACTCTGTAGGACTAGTGGCAGGGTACTGTGCAAACGGAAGGATTGTAACTGACACTGGGCAGGGATGTGTGGCGGCAGTGAACAAGAGTAGTTTTGACCACAAAGGTCTTTGTCAGTAACTCTTTTGTGTAACTGACAAGGACATTCTGCATCTTTCTTTGTAACTGACTCAATATCAATCAAGTTCCAATGTACAGTATACATATATACCATAGCACAATGTACAGTATACATACACACAGTAGTACAATGTACAGTTGCACAAGCCTCTACAACATCATCACACTGTACACCAAGTGCTTGGGCAGGTGTATGTACGTACCTGCAACATGTTGGCCTAGAGGCCTCAACGTTAGGTGCTACAGTACACTAGTTAATTTGACTCCACTGCCACAACCATGTGATGCCTCTGTGTGGAATACAGGGGTAACCGCTGCTTGTCCACTTTGTGGAGGTTTCTGTTAATCAGGAGGTTGGTGGGCACACTGTTTGGAGTCAGTGAGTGCACCTCTGATCAGCCTCAACATGCCATACTCTCATGCACGTGCAATACTTGTGTCCATGTTGTTGTTGCAGGTGAAACTGTGGGATATCCCAGATGATGGCATCTCCGGCAGTCTCTCCAGTCCTACAGCTACTTTCGGGCCAATGGAGGTAAGGTGGGGAGGGGGAGGATGAGGCAGAGGCAAAGGAAGGGGAGGGGGAAAAGGGGGAAGGGGAGCGAGGGGGGGAAGGAGAGGGTATGTTAGTCCCTACCTACCTAATGTGGTCACTTTGTGTGATTCGTGTATCTCGTTTTCTGGTTACTTGCAGAAGCGGATTGAGTCGCTGTTGTTCCACCCAGCTGCTGACAATGTGAGACACACACACACACGCGCACACGCACACACACACACACACACACGTACATATACACACACCACACAAATTGGGGACTTTCTTGAGCAGTAGAACATACGTACATAAGACAAGGACAACTACGTATTCATCATGATGTGTTGGCCAGGTCGGCCACGGTTAGCTGGAACTGAGCTGTTGTCTGAGCTGACAAAGGTCACCAGATGATGTGATTGTCCTTGTGCCACTGTACAACTCCTTGCTGGATGCACTCTCCCGTTTGATGCACACACGCGTTTGTACACACATACGTACCTACGTATGTATACACATAACCTTACTGAATTGGTTCCTCTGCAATGCC
Source organism: Aplysina aerophoba (assembly GCA_949841015.1). Taxonomy (NCBI): domain Eukaryota; kingdom Metazoa; phylum Porifera; class Demospongiae; order Verongiida; family Aplysinidae; genus Aplysina; species Aplysina aerophoba. Next base: position 5,479,752 of record OX465037.1, on the reverse strand, counting down.
CCCTTCTCTTCTCTTCTTTTCTTTTGTCATTCCTTCCCCCCTACCCTCCTTCCCCTTCTTCTCTCATGCCTCCCTCCCTTCCTCAACAGATCCTGGCATTGTGTCATGGACTAACCCTTGAAGTGTGGGACGTTGAACAGGGAAAAGTACAATACAGTGCGTCCGCCACTGACAGTCCTGCTTGACCTTTTAACACCATGCATTAACCCACACACTTGCACATTCTTTAAAAGGCCATAGTCTCAGAGCACATGTGAACCCCATTCAAGTATTAGAAGGCTGTGCATATATTATAGGTTACATGGAGGTGTATAGGGTACAAATTCACCAGCTCACCAACGTACTGCACATGTGGTTACAGTGGAGAGTACAGAGTGCAAAAATAATGGAACGCAGGTTTCTGTGTCATGTCCAAATGGCTTGGAACCTTCTCACACATTCAAACACCTGCCATCTACTATCTAACATTACTCGTTCCCCAAAACTTCAAAACCCCATTATTACTATGTGCATCTGTTTGTGTCTGTAAGAGGTTGCCATGGCAACACTTAATGGCTGGCTGGCCTATTTTTATGTAACAATCATGTACGTACGTATACATGTGGAGGAAGATTACGTCTGGTGTCAAGTGTAGAGCCTTATGTACGTATGTATGTTGTATGGGGTGCTTGGGCAATGGGCAGGCAATGTGTCCGTGTGTGGTGACTAACGTGAATTGGAATAAAATGGCCCAATTTGTTTCAATAGAGTGGCTGCGCCGGTAGCCACATTGTCACAGGTGGTTGTGTGCTTTGTCCCTCCGTGTATTTGCAGAGTTTGATGGTCATGGCAACGTTGCCCAGAACATCTCGTGGAAAGGCAATGGAAGTCTGTTGGTGTCTGTGTGCAAGGTGAGGTGAGGGTCCAGCCAAGGCGTGGAGAGTACAGTCGCTGGTTGTGTGTGTGTGTGTGTGCGTGCGTGCGTGCGTGCGTGCGTGCGTGCGTGCGTGCATGCGTGTGTGGTAAAATAGGCTGTACATAATGCAATATGTTAAGAGGCCTTGCCCTTAGTGTTAATTGTTGTCCCCTCATCGTTCCTATCCTCGACCTCCTTATCCCCCTCCCTCTCCCTCATTCTTCCTCTCCTCAACCTCTCCCTCCCATCCACCCTCATCCTTCCTCTCCTCAACCTCCCCCTCCCATCCACCATCATCCTTCCTCTCCTCAACCTCCCCCTCCCATCCACCCTCATCCTTCCTCTCCTCAACCTCACCCTCCCATCCACCCTCATCCTTCCTCTCCTCCCCCTCCCCCTCCCCCTCACACTCACCCTCACCCTCCCACTCACCCTCACCCTCACCCTTAGGAGGGAAACAGCAAGAAAATTCGTGTCTGGGACCCTAGAGCTGGAACTGTTGCTATGGTAACTGGGATAACATTACCATGGTTACTGGGTTAATGGTATTTCCATGGTCCTGCAGTTGGTACATGTTCCATGTTCTGAGCCACTGACAAATGTATAAACATAGATCATATCAGGAGTGATCGCATGTAGAGGGGTGAGTGCTGCAAAGCTGTGCGAGACTTACACGTGTTGTGGGGCGGGTGCTGGAAAGCAGTGTGAGACTTACACATGTAGTGGGGCGGGTGCTGGAAAGCAGTGCGAGACTTACACATGTAGTGGGGCGGGTGCTGCAAAGCAGTGTGAGACTTACACATGTAGTGGGGCGGGTGCTGCAAAGCAGTGCGAGACTTACACGTGTTGTGGGGCGGGTGCTGGAAAGCAGTGTGAGACTTACACATGTAGTGGGGTGGGTGCTGCAAAGCAGTGTGAGACTTACACATGTAGTGGGGC
>OX465037.1:5462918-5472918 GCA_949841015.1 Aplysina aerophoba | reverse complement strand
GAGGAGAAGGAGGCAGCTCCAGTAGCGAACCCAAAACTGCTCAACATTGTGCGCACGTCAAAGTTCCGCCACATTGAGGGCAGTGTGATGCACAAGAGCACCCACATTGACGGCATCCCTCCGCTTTGTGAGACCGTGCCAGGAGACTCTAATGCCTTCTCCTGCACTGAGAAGTACATGGCAGTGGCTTTGAAGCAAGTCGGGGGACAGATTGCTGTGTTTGAGGTGACGTTCTTACTGTGTATGCATATACTTGTGTATTTGTATGTAGGTATGCTGTGTGTGTGTGTGTATTTGTGTGTGTTTTGATGTTGTTTTTGTTGTGTGTGATGCATGTGCATGTGTGTTTGCGTATGCATGCTTGCGTGCGTGCGTGTGTGTGTGTGTGTGTGTGTGTGTGTGTGTGTGTGTGTGTGTGTGTGTGTGTGTGTGTGTGTGTGTGTGTGTGTGTGTGTGTGTGTGTGTGTGTGTAAGCTGTTGTACTTTTCTCTGCCCTCCCCACACGCAGCTGAGCAAGGTGGGGCGTTTGCCCACTTCCACTCCAACCTTCCAGAACAAGGCTTCCGTCATGGACTTTGTCATTGACCCCTTCAACTGCCGCAGACTGGTTGTCGGTGAGGACCTGAGGGCAGTGTCTAGCATGTGATGTGTGTGCATATTTTAAATGTAAAATGTCACGCAAACAGTGTTTGTATTACTTGGTGTGTGTGTGTGTGTGTGTGTGTGTGTGTGTGTGTGTGTGTGTGTGTGTGTGTGTGTGTGTGTGTGTGTGTGTGTGTGTGTGTGTGTGTGTGTGTGTGTGTGTGTGTGTGTGTGTGTGTGTGTGTGTGTGTGTGTGTGTGTGTACATGTGTACATGTGTACTGTACATGCTTGTGGACAATTTGCTTGTCACTAACTCATTAATGTTTGTCATTTGTAGCAGTTGTTAACGATGGTGGTCAGTCATTGAAGATGTACGCTAGTTGATAAAGATGTTAATGATGTTAGTCTCATTGACAAAGTTTCCCACTCATTAATGATGATTGTGTTTCATTACAATGTTTGTCTATCATTGACAATGTGAGTTTGTGGTTGACGACTTGTATGTCATTCACATAGTCCGTATTGTCCAATGATAATTGTTCGTCTATCACTGTCACTATACCTCAGTGTAGACAGTTTCTCCCACTGTCCTCCTCTGCATGTTCAGCGTGTGACGACTGCTGCATTCGAGTGTGGACTATCCCAGAAGGAGGGCTCCAGGACACGGCCACTGAACCAGATTACTTCATCACAGGTACGTACATACATAGTTGACCAGGGTTACCCGTCGCAGAAGGCCCCTTCTCCCGAGTGTCACTGATTGAAGCTGCAATCTTGTGGCCACTGTTGTGTATGTGTCTGCATACAGCAAGCAGATATTCATTCGCTGTTAGATGTATGTACATTTGGATGAATGTTGTTGGACGCATGCATTTACTCTAGGTGTGTGGGTATATGTACTTATCATTATATATGCGTATATACATATGAATGTTGTTGAACATACTGTATGTACTATGCGTATGTACATACGTATACATGTAGGTGTGTGAGTATAATATGTATGTACAGTACCTATAGTGTAATATATAAAGTTGTGAGTGTCATTGCCACTTTGTAGATAGAATACTGTTTGTAGACAATTCATGAGTAAATAAATCACTTATCAAACCAATGCAATTGTCCAACACCTCAAACTGTGTGGCATTTCGACCATGAAGACTTTATAGTCTGCATGGCAGATTCAACTATTCATTGCTCTTCTACATGGTCCAATTCAAATGCCTTGAAATATAGCCACATTGGCTAAGGTCCCCTGGGTTAAGAAGAACTCCCATCCAATGTTTACACATATCAATTACAAATGTACGTGTGTACTCACTTTGTACATGCTTGAGTCACAGTTGTGGGTGTGTCCAACAGTGTTGTGGGTGTGTCTTGGGCAGTGGCTGGCTCCTGTTAGTGGAATTACATGCTGAGGCAGTGCTCACCCCTCCTCATGCCTCTTCCCTGGCAGGCCACGAGGACAAGTGCAATATCCTCCTGTTCCACCCTCTGGCCTCCTCACTGCTTGCAACGGCCGCCTGTGACGGGACGGTGCTGATCTGGGACCTTGACAAGAAGGAGGTCAAGATCTCCCTCGATCCACTTCCAGAACCAGTTAGTGTGTGTGTGTGTGTGTGTGTGTGTGTGTGTGTGTGTGTGTGTGTGTGTGTGTGTGTGTGTGTGTGTGTGTGTGTGTGTGTGTGTGATTGCATGCATGCGTGTGTGTGTCTGTGTTTTTGGTGTGTGTTGTGAGTGTATGTGTGTGTGAGATACAACAAACATACCATTGCCAAATTCATACGTGCGTAGTTGTTTGCAATGGCCTGGAGTCATGACGGCACACAGTTGGCTACTGTCTGCAAAGACCAGAGAATCCGCATTTACAACCCAAGAAAATCAACATCTCCAACCCACGTGAGTCCATGTGTTGTGAAGAGTGTGCATTTTGTTTGTATTGGATTGTATTTGGTGATGACCACATAACAACAGCATGGTGACGTTACTCTATAACAGCTTACTGTTACTGTATGATATGGAGTGTTTTCCTGTCATTACCAGGAGGGGGCGGGTACACAAGGGTCACGTGGAGCTCGGGTAGTATGGGTCAGCCATGACCACATTGTTGTCTCTGGGTTCGGCAAGTGAGTCACCATATGAACGCACACACACACGCACACATGCACACACACACGCACACATGCACACGCACACGCATGCAGACACATCCGGAATCAAAACATGGTGACATTTTACAAACACTTCTGCATCCTAGTTTGTACATATCTCGTCCCCATACCCATTTCTATTCCATTTCCAATTCACAGATCCACCGAGCGCCAGTTGCTCCTGTTTGACATCAATGACCTCAGCAAGCCCAAAGGAGTGGCCATGTTAGAGGTGTCCCCCTCAACACTGGTGCCCCACTTTGACAAGGACACCAATGTCCTCTTTCTAGCTGGGAAGGGAGACAGAAGCGTGTATGCATTTGAGTTCATTCCTGGTCAGTGGAAAGGAGTTGTTGCCTTTGACTCATATTGTCAGAGATGTATCTGCTCAACCCATGTAGCTCGCCTGTCTCCTGTTTCACCACACCTCACCCACACCATCACTGCACACCACCCTCACCATCACTCTGCACACCTCACCCACACCATCACTGCACACCACCCTCACCATCACTCCCCACACCTCAATCCCCTTCCTTGTCATCGCCTCCTATCCCAGCAAAACTAGTCACCGCCCACTCACTCAACTAGTCACCGCCCACTCACTCAACTAGTCACCGCCCACTCACTCAACTAGTCACCGCCCACTCACTCAACTAGTCTCCCATTGCTTCTACAGAATGTAATTAGTTATGGATCAGGGAACATATAATTATAATGAACTCGGGCGAACTGATCATGAGCAAAGACGTAGCAGAATCAATAACAATGATTGCAGGACGTTTGAAATATAATGAAAACAGTGGAATAAAGATTATTTATAGAACAGCTTGCCCATCAAGCTGGCTCCATCGTCCCCTCCCCTGACCACTCCTCTCCCCTCCTCTCCCCTCCCCTGACCACGCCTCCCCTCCCCTCCCCTGACCACTCCTCCTCTCCCCTCCCCTGACCCCTCCTCCTCCCCTCCTCTGACCACTCCCCCTCCCAGACGAGGCGCCCTACCTCCACCAGGTTTCTGGATTCCATGTCGCCTACCCTCACCAAGCAGTCGCCTTCCTCCCAAAGAGGCTTTGTGATGTTCGGAAGGTTGAGATTGCACGTGCCATCAGACTCTGCAAGTCATCGGCAGAGCCTGTCTCCTTCAAGGTCCCAAGAGTTAGGGTGGGTCAGCGTACACGCTGTCATAGCCCACTGTGTGAGTGAGTAGTGTGATGAGGTGTGGTGTGGTGTGTGTGGTGTGGTGTGTATGGTGTGTGGTGTGGTGTGGTGTGTGTGGTGTGGTCTGGAGTGGAGTGGTGTGGTGTGGTGTGGAGTGGTGTGTGTGGTGTGGTGTGTGTGGTGTGTGTGGTGTGGTGTGTGTGGTGTGGAGTGGTGTGTGTGGAGTGGTGTGGTGTGGTGTGGAGTAGTGTGTGGTGTGGTGTGTGGTGTGGAGTGGTGTGTGGTGTGTGTGGAGTGGTGTGGTGTGTGTGGTGTGGTGTGGAGTGGTGCGTGTGGTGTGTGTGATGTGGTGTGGTGTGGAGTGGTGTGTGTGGAGTGGTGTGGTGTGGTGTGGAGTGGTGTGGTGTGTGTGTGATGTGGTGTGGAGTGGTGTGTGGTGTGGTGTGGTGTGTATGGTGTGGATGGTGTGTTGTGTGTGTGATGTGGTGTGGTGTGGAGTGGCGTGTGTGGTGTGGTATGTGTGGTGTGAAGTGGTGTGGTGTGTGTGGTGTGTGTGGTATGGGTGTGGAGTGGTGTGTGTGTGGTGTGGTGTGGTGTGGTGTGGTGTGGAGTGGTGTGTGTGGTGTGGTGTGGTGTACCACTATGGGATAGATAGATGCTACGTATGTGAGTGTATGGTGATGCCAATGCTCTTTTTAGATGGAGTTTTTCCAAGACGATGTCTTTCCCGACACCAAAGTGACGTGGGAGCCCTCTCTCACTGCTGAGAAGTGGCTCGACGGGAGTGACACTCAGCAAAAGACCGTCTCCCTCAAACCAGCGGGGATGACCCCCTGTACGTAAGGACAGCAACTAAGTACAATACGTACGTACATACATACATGACTGTGAGGAATGCTAGAAGGGATTCATTCATCTTACGTACTGTACATGGTGTGTACCTAGGATGAATGAATCCCTTCTAGCATTTCACACGTTAATGCATAATTACAGTGTAGTATGTAAATAACTTTTCACAGTTTGTATTGGAGGTTTACACAGTCTTGGCAACTATTGCCTTCTAAACTACGTAAAACTGCAAGTATCTTACCCGAAGGAGCATTCGCAAAATATAAGTCTAGCGAAAATTTGTACACATTTGGTTAGTCTCGCTAGCCAGACCGCTTCCTCCCCTCCATTTTTTACAAATGACGTCAGTTTGTAAAAAATGGAGGGGAGGAAGCGGTCTGGCTAGCGAGACTAACATTTGGTCAGCATTGTACCTTTGTATAAAATCAACTCCAGCCCACATCCTAACACCACTTCTTAGACGCACCGAGGCTGTCTGCTATTAGTTAATTAGAGCACACTAGGTAACGCCGGACAGTCTAGGAGCAAGGCATCCCTGGCAACACGTACTGTGAAAAGAGGAGTCATATAAAATTAGTTTCATTGAATTCACACATTTGAACCCTCTGTATACCTAAATGTGCTTTACTCTGTACAATTGGAGTAACTTGTGCTGAGTGCAGAAAGTAGGAGACGATTTTGTTGGTTGTATTTGCTCTGTGTTTGTCAGTGAGCTTGGCCCCTAAGCCAAAGGCTGCCCCAAAGAAGTACGAGAGCTACAACCCAAAGTACAAGACAGATGAAGAGAAGAAGGAAGAGGTGAGGGGAGTGGGTGCGCATGAGGGGATTGGGTTTGGTTCGGTAAGGATTTCACGTGTGGACTGTTAGTGTGTGTGTGCAGACATGTGTGTGTGTGCACATGTGCACACTGTTCTGCCAATCCCTATCTATGTGATATCGTAGAGGCTCAGTGCTATATACGTTCTTGATAACCGACGAATTTATCTTGAGCGTTTTGTGGCAGACTCGATAACAACTTGACTGAAGGATGGTTTGGCCTGTAGACCTTCGTCTACTGCGTACAAATCTGTTTGTATGTACGTATTTGACAAAGGCCTGTGGGGCCGAACATCCTGTAATGAAGTTGATGCTGACTCTGCTACTTAATGCTCAAGTTCAGTCTGCCCCCTATCTATGTGTCTTCCTCTGAAGTTGCTGTCAGCGATGATGGGCAAGATGAGTGACAAAGACGGGCCCCTCCCCCAGGACGAGATGGAGGGCGTGGCGGAAGAAGAGTGGGTGAGTAGCAAGAGATGTGCGGCAGGGTGTCCACTGTTCAGCCATCTCTTGCAGGGAAGCTCTTCCCGCAGCAGGGCAGGTTTAGGTTACAGGTCCAGGCGGACATGTAATACACATTGTAGTACACTTTGGTTGCTAAATTGAACCTTAATAAGTTTATAGCCTACCACAATCACAGTCACATGTCATGTGGTGTGTTTAGTATGGCTAGCTTCCTGTGCGGGTGTTTTGCTATAAGAGCAGTGAAAAATATGTAGATTTCACTTGCCGTATCATCAAGAATGACGACGATTCAAGCATCAGTTGGCAGTGCCGCCCAGCTGCTTCCGAACTGCCCAATGGTCCACCAAATGGGCAAGCAATACCTGGTATTCATGGGCCGCTGCTCGCTGTACCTGCATGTGGTTGCTTCAGCGGGCTTGGCACCGGTGAACCTAGTCCTGGACTCACGGCGGGGAATGCTGCCACCTAATTAGTGGGTAGTTGCCTCACCCCTCGCTCTTGGTGCATGTAAGACACCGAGTTTGCTATTTTTGCTAAGTGTCAGACATGCAATGGAATGGCTATGTAGATGTATATCTTGAGTGGTAGCAGTCCGTACATGTGTGTGTGTGTGTGTGTGTGTGTGTGTGTGTGTGTGTGTGTGTGTGTGTGTGTGTGTGTGTGTGTGTGTGTGTGCGTGTGTGTGTACGTGTGTGTGCGTGTACGTGTGTGCGTGTATGTGTGTGTGCGGTATTCATTGCTCCAGTCATAGTGAAAGATGCATGTTTTCTTTATACCCCTTTTCTCTTATACAGGATGATTACTAAACAAAATTGTGTGCTTTGAGAATGAAATGATTATTTTCTAATTGGCACGTTTCGAACAGAGTGTTCTCGTTTTGTCATTACTATAGGGTTAATGTATGTATTTATGGCATGTGCCATAAATTGTATAAAATTTTGCAAAGTTGCTGTGTCCCGGTATTGGATTAGGTTATGCATGTATGGTGGTTAGCAATTGCCAACACACAGACACACACACACACACACACACACACACACACACACACACACACACACACACACACACACACACACACACACACACGCACACACACACACCTTCCCCCACACCACAGAGAGAGAGAGAGAGAGAGAGAGAGAGAGAGAGAGGGAGAGAGGGAGGGAGGGAGGGAGGGAGGGAGGGAGGGAGGGAGGGAGAGAGAGAGAGAGAGAGAGAGAGAGAGAGAGAGAGAGAGAGAGAGAGAGAGAGAGAGAGGGGGGTGAGATAAACGTAGGTTGCATTGTGTGTATATACATCATGCAAGTGTTTATATAACTGCCTATGCACACACTGCTCCATTCCAGTGGACCTCCTGCTAACATACATATACATGTTGGACATCTGTTCCTCCTCCACAGATGGGTATGGGAATGGCAGGGTATATATTGGATTAGGTTATGCATGTATGGTGATTAGCAATGGCCAACACACACACACACACACACACACACACACACACACACACACACACACACACACACACACACACACACACACACATGTGGGTGTGGGCTCATCCTCATGAACTGTATATAGCCATATAAGCAGATCATTCCTCACTCACTCCCTTCCTATATATCCCCCCCATGCATGCAAGGAATTAATTTGCATGTGCATATAGTGGCTATATAATTCCAGGAAATCTATACATCAGTATAAATTATATGTATTAATTCTATATTACGGGTAAAGGATCAAACGAGTAAGAGCATTAATTGTATAGACCTCCATATACAGTTAGTACTGCGCGTGTACATTTGTGTGCATAGCTGCCACACTTAATTATACCTTCTATACATACGCATATGATTACCATGTACATTGGTCTTTGAGAATTTGAAGAGAATTTGTCATGTGTTTATGAATAAATTAGCAAACGTCTACCTTGAGTTATCACTAGCTAGCAGCTGCTGTCAAAGCTTTCTGCCTTCAGCGCCGGCCATGTCGTCTAGTTTGGCTTGCTAGACCCTCCCAAACGCCACGGGCACAATCAAGGACGGTCTTGCGAGCCAGACTACATGTCATAATCGTATTCATTGCATTTGTCACGTGCGCGGTATCTTGCACAACAATGAACTCACACAAACAGCATCCCCGTACGCGTGTGCGGGATTAGTGGCATTTGAGTGGTCTCTTGGGTGGCACTGGTGTACGGTCTGCTACCTGTGTCACCAGCCACTGTTCGCAATTAGATTGAATAAGTAGCGCATTGGTGCGTGCAGGAAGAATCACCCGTCCTTCGTCACTGGTCGGCTCGGACCACAACCCGGAAGGTGAGTTTAGCTGGGGCAACCCTTCCTCAACTCTCCGTGTCGCACTGTGGTGCGCGGCGCAACTTGAGTGCAGCTCATCGTGACAGTGCGGGCCCGCTCTACGTTGGTTGTGTCAGGGTAGGTCAACCGTCGATTACCGTAAAGGACTAACCAATTTGTCCCGTGTCAGATTTCTGAACGTGAGTGCTGTTCCCAGAAGACCACGGAGCGGGTTAGGTCTCCCTCCCGCGGCCCTTCTGCTTCTGTCCCGGTGCAATAGTCTCTCCCCCCCCCCCCCCCCCCCTGTTTCCACTGAGGGCACTTTCTTGACGACCGTATCGCACGCACGCATGCATTGTGTTGGAATAGCCGTGTGCGTGCGTGCGTATTTGCGTACGTACATCCCCTTCTTTTGCACTGGCGTACGTGTGTGATCACCTGGTACTACAGTAATTAATCCTTTGATACTCTGTGTTGGATCAGCTAGTCCGCACCCGAAATCCACTGTAGATGTACGTACTGTGCCACCGTAATCGTATTACAGGTGTATAACTGCAATTTGGGGTAGACACAACAGGTGGCCTTGGCAAGCGTTCACAGCAAGCTCCAACATGACTTCTCATGTCCTGACAGCTAGATTGCTCTATGCACTGTCAGTGTTAGTATGTTATTGGCAGATGTTAGCTGATGTGGGCGTTGTCTAAACAGGTCATGCCTCTTCCAGTTATTCATTTCTGTTAAGCGTCAATGGTGATGGCCATGTTTGGAGTGATGACTCACATAAGACGATGTCACTCTGGAAGTGTTGGGCTATGTGAGGAGACCATGGCCAATTTAACTTGTAATAACATTGCTTGCTGTGACAATGTTTGGCAAGAGAGTGGTGACATCATTTTCCAGATTTGTCCAGCACTGTTTGGTGGTTGGTCCCAATATGTGGCCGCTTAACACGGACTCACATTGAAGGACATGGTGTATGTATGCTGGGTACACATACTCTCATTTCCATGTATGCTCGTAATATGTTCGTACATGTGTCTGTGTGTTGTATTCACTGGCCTTCCCCTCAACATCCTTTCTTGGGGTATGTAGCTTCAAGGTGCGCCATCCAATGTGTGTGAACCACAACACTGGTTTCTCTTCAATGAACCAGTACATTCAGAGTATCTACATAGATAAGATAGTTATTAATGTTTAGGGTATCCCATTCAATCAATTGTCAATGGATGAGGGCCGTGGGATATACTTACGTTCATCCTTCCACTGTACCCACATATTTCTTGCTTCACGTCCCCCCTCTGCTTTCCTCCCCTCTGCCTCTCCTTTGTCACCCTCTTCCTGCCTCCTTCTCGTCCAGTCATTTTACTTCGCTAGATTTGTTTCTGGTGTTTGAATGTGATGGACCTGAACGTGGAACTGCCTAATGGAGTAAGAAAGACTGTGCCGGTGAGTTTGTGCTTGTGTGTGTGTGTGTGTGTGTGTGTGTGTGTGTGTGTGTGCGTGTGTGTACGTGTCTGTGTGTAAATAAGTGCATGTGTGCGCATGTGTGTGTGTGTACGTATGTGCTTGTGTGTGTGTGTCTGTGTGTGTGGTGTGGGGCTGGGAGGGTGGGGGATGGCCATGCATGTGTACATATGTACATATGTACGTGTGTGGGTACATACGTTTAGATGTGCATTTCTGA
>OX465037.1:5432918-5457918 GCA_949841015.1 Aplysina aerophoba | reverse complement strand
TTCTCGCTGTTTGTTGTCGGCTGCTCGAGAGTGTGCCCGCGGCAGTTGAAGATGGTCTACTCAGATAATGTAAAGCAGAGAATTCTGTTTTACCGCCGATTGGGGAAGAGCTTCGTACAGATCACCCGCTGCTTGGCAGAAGAAGGGTACGCAACGACGAAAATTGGCGTATGCAAGTTTATCCGTCGTTACGAAGAAACAGGGATGATATAGATAGCGAAATCGTCGAGTAGCACCGCCTTACGCAGATATATCATCTTAGGAAAAATGCACAAGCAGTTAGCACGTCCTCTGTGGCCAATTTGCTCACGTTAGCGCGATCCATGTTTACTCAGTACATACCCGTGCGTGTACCCGTTGCGTAATCAAGAAACGCCCGTTCGCATATGCGTACTATACCTGTACGTAATTGAAAGAACGTCCGTTGTACGCTAACTTTTTTCTGAGAGGTACCGTATTGCTATCATGGGTCTCTTCTGACAGTCATAGTTTATCATGTGATTGTCTTGTCACTATGTATGTGTCACAAGCAGAGAAACATGTCATTTGATTCTGCAACCCGTCTGATTGGTCTCATTTTGAGTAATGACATGATGACATGAAACAAGGTCAGCAAGGTCTTCAGCCCGTTTCTAGCTGGTACACAAGAACCCTTTCCCAGTGTGCTTGCTAGTGGTACTGGCCAAGGAACTGATGCTTGTTCAACTGGTGACTGTCATGTGACTGTCATGTGACTGTCATGTGACCTGTGCTCTGTGCAGTGACCTGGCTCAACCCTGCCATCCCCCTGATGTCTCAAGGAGTGGGAGGCTCACGAACTGTACTCCTCAGGTACGTACATACATAGGACCACTACTGTTAAGGAGGGGGAGAGGCGGCCACCGCCATTTTGAAATCTTTATGTACAGTTCTTCCCTTACCTACGTACATATATACGTAATTTATATGCTGACCATGTGTGTGTATCTATATGTAGGAAGAAGTACTTTTTGAAGAATGAAGACTTGGATGAGTACAGCAAGACCAACAGTCTGCTGCTAGAGAACATTTATGCGCAAGTGAGGGAGGTGTTATTTGTTGTGCGTGGATGAGAGTGGAGAGACAGAAGTCTCTGTCTGCATGCATTATTCCTACCACAAATACACTACTAAAGCGTCCAATCCATTTTCATTTAACGGAACCTGTTTCCTCCAGTCTTCCTTGCACAACTATCACTAGACTTCACTAGCCAGTAATTTATTTGGAGCCAGACGCTTTGACAGCTGTATGCGTATACAGCTGCCATCATCAGTGGCAATGTACAAAACAGAAGGGGGAGATTTATAGCTGTCGAAATGTTGGCTCGAAATTGATTATTGCCTGGTGAAGTCCAGTGGTAACTGTGCATGTATGTGCCCAGCCACACAGGATTCCTTTGTTGTCTTTCTTGTCAGGTGTGATGCTGGTTCCTGGCGTACTAACCCCTCCTCCTTCTCCTTCCTCTGCAGCTACGGCAGTCATTTGTAGCTGGGCTGTACCAGTGCACCGCCTTCCAGGCTGCCCAGATAGGGGGAATGGCGGCCTTGGTTGAGTACCCAGGGTACATGGTCAAGAATCCAAAGTCTCTGAGGTGATTTTGGAGTGGGAATCCAAATTTTAATATGATGTGAGATGGAAGTGAAGCTGTTCCTTGGCTGATAGTGTGCGGAGGTTTGGGTTTTGTTGTTTGAAGGAGTCAGTAAAGGGGTCTACTTGCTACTGTACCCTAAGGCCCTAAGTATATGTGCATATATACACATATTGCTTGTGTGGTACATTCATTCCTTGTTTCTTGATTGAGAACAGCAGCCCTGTTAATTAGGTAGAGGAGGGACCCTGTTAATTAGATGGAGGCGGGACCCTGTTACTTAGATGGAGGTGGGACCCTGTTACTTAGATGGAGGTGGGACCCTGGCTATATAGACTACATTAGACTAGTGACAAAGCGGTCCTTTGTAAATACGTACGTACGTATGTATGTACCTGTGACCCTGTATGTGCCTGTGACCCTGTATGTACCTGTGACCCTGTATGTACCTGTGACCCTGTATGTGCCTGTGACCCTGTATGTGCCTGTGACCCTGTATGTGCCTGTGACCCTGTATGTGCCTGTGACCCTGTATGTACCAGTGACCCTGTATGTGCCTGTGACCCTGTATGTACCTGTGACCCTGTATGTACCTGTGACCCTGTATGTGCCTGTGACCCTGTATGTGCCTGTGACCCTGTATGTGCCTGTGACCCTGTATGTGCCTGTGACCCTGTATGTGCCTGTGACCCTGTATGTACCTGTGACCCTGTACGTACCTTTGACCCTGTACGTACCTTTGACCCTGTATGTGCCTGTGACCCTGTATGTGCCTGTGACCCTGTATGTACCTGTGACCCTGTATGTGCCTGTGACCCTGTATGTGCCTGTAACCCTGTATGTGCCTGTGACCCTGTATGTACCTGTGACCCTGTATGTGCCTGTGACCCTGTACGTACCTTTGACCCTGTACGTACCTTTGACCCTGTATGTACCTGTGACCCTGTATGTACCTGTGACCCTGTCACCCCTTTCACACGGACCGCTTACCCCGGAATCGTAATCCGGATTAAATCCGGGTTCGACCCAGGTTTGCGTTCACACGCATACACGGCGATAAATGTGTGACGTCATCTACATGCGAAAATCCAGTGTCGGAAAATGGCGTCGTTCAGCGAAGTGCTTCTTTTATTTATCTTTTTCTGGCTGCGCTCGAGACGACTACGCCTGGATCAGGCTAGACGACGTCGGATAGCAGCGCAAAGCGTTGGACTTGCGATCGTGGTGTCGCAGTGGTGCTTGATCTCGCGCGTTGCTATTACGGCGTCACTTCGTCTCCTGCAAGGAAATCGGCTGCAAAGAAGACTCTGGGTGAAACCTAGGAGCGCATCCTTCTTTCAGGACATTGTGCCAGGCTGAAATGACGCTGACTTTAAAGGGAATTTCCGCATAAGTCGTGCTACGTTCGCATATTTGGTGAACAGTTGCAACCCGTTCTGGAGAGACAGGAATTTTTGCGCAGTTCCATTCCTGTGGATCAGCGAGTTGCTATTGCCCTCTGGAGACTCGGGACGAATATTGAGTACAGATCGATTAGCCACCTGTTTGGAGTTGGCCTATCCAGTACTTGTGTGATTGTCCACCAGGTGTGCAAAGCTTGCTCACGATCCGTCGGAACACGTGATCGTTCCTGTATGCTCCCTCTAGTTCCGCCTGAACTGTTTCGTCCGACCAAATGTCCAAAAGAGCCAGTACTTCTTCGTCGGAACAAGTCTGACCGCACGTCGCCATTTTTAACACGTATGTAACCTGGATACATGTGGGGCGAACCCACCTCACAAGCAGGGTTAGAACCCGGGTGTCCCTATTCGCTGGACTGGAGCACTGGACTGGACTACTGGACTGGACTACTAGACTCGCGTAATTTTATGCAAAAGCGTTAATGACGTCATAACTAATCGTCCACCATCGTGTGTTGTACAGGTCGCTTCGATCAGATCTCTGTGCGAATGGATTTGAGCCAATCTATTGCACAGATCTCTATGCGAAGGACCGGAAGACATTGTAGATTAATCAAAGAGGCTGTCATTCAACGTGTTGTCTGCCAATGGGCTTTCGGTTTTAGCCGAAGGCGGTGCTGTGAAATAGAAATGCTTTAGAGTATCCTCCTCAGAGAACAGTACTGAACATATCTTGCAGATCATAACAGCAGCACCTGCGTATGATTCACCAGCTAGCTAGCTATCATGTAACCAAGACATATATAGCTAAATGTGCTTGTGTTGCTACATGTGTCCTTAGTGACGCCGATAACAAATGGCGGACATGAAGCTGAGCCTTAAGAGCGATAATGGCTGTTTATTCCGAACGTATGTTTTCCTCTGCCATCTGACGCTAAGACAAACACGACATGAAAGTAAGCAGGAGAGACTGGGAGGATTTCTATCATACAGCACCACCTTCCCCGAAAGCCTGTTGGCAGACAACACGTTGAATGACAGCCCCTTTGGTTAATCTAAAACGTCTTCCGGTCCTTCACATAGAGATTGAAGTGATCTGTGCAATAGATTGGCTCAAATCCATTCACACAGAGATCCGATCGAAGCGACCCGTACAACTCACGATGGCGGACGATTAGTTATGATGTCATTAACGCTTTTGCATAAAATTACGCGAGTCCAGTAGTCCAGTCCAGTAGTCCAGTCCAGTGCTCCAGTCCAGCGAATAGGGACACCCTTAGAAACCGGATGTTAACCCGGATATATCCGGGGTCGACCTGGATTCGCCCCGGATTTGACCCCAAATGTGAACGCGTTAATCCGGGTTAAGAGGTCCGTGTGAAAGGGGTGTGTATGTACCTGTGACCCTGTATGTGCATGTGCTTGGCTGCGTGCAGGTCCATTGGTCTGATAAAGAAAATCATTCCAGAGAAGTTTTGGCATGTGAGAGGGATTGAGAACCAGATTGCCAAGGTGAGGAGGTGGCAGGAGGTGGCACCACCATACAGTAGTGCAGCAGAGCCGTGTGGCAGGATTTGAGTCTGTGTGTGGAGGGGGCTGACATTTGTGACTTTGGTACAGTGCATGCGAGGATCAGTGGGTGCCTAGTGCGTGGCCGGTTTTGGAGGAGGCCCTAGTCCTAGTGGCTATATACGTATGTACGTACATGTGTTCTTGTCATATCATATTGTATTACACCATGTATTGTGCAATTTGTGTTCGCCACACTAAGGCATTTGTTTAATATGTATACATATGTAGATCTGCACAAATGCACATTGAATGTGTACATACGTACGTACGTACGTATGGACGTACGGTACACTGCGATCATTTACAGTACAATACATGGTATAATACAATATGATATGACAATAACACATGTACATACATACATACATACATGATATTATATAGCCACTAGTACTAGTGCCTCCTCCACAACCAGCCACACACTGATGCTATGACACATTACCTTAATTTTTGATGCTGAGAGACTTGTTCTTCATAAATACATATATGTACGTATGTACGTACGTATGTGGGGGATGACCACAAGAGATTGCAATTTGAATTGCCTTCTATTGTTGAAGAAGGCAGTCACATCTAAGCATCAAATTAATGCAGGTTGATGTGTTGTCTACTACTGTATATGCAGACAGACATACGTACGTATGTACATATTGTATGTATATTCAATCACTCTGTGCAGCCCACTTGGCCATTACTATTTCTCTATCCTCAACTTGCTGTCTGTCTGTGTATACAGGGAATAGAGACTTCCACTTTGTCCGAGAAGGAGGCAATGGTGGCCTTCATCAGCCGTCTACGCAAACTGGAAACCTTTGGTTTTGCCTTCTTCACCATCACTGTAAGTTTGTCACACACTACGTACGTGGTAAAGTACCAGTTGTGTACTTTCAGATTGAGTATCCTGTCCACCTGTGGCAGTGTGTATGACACAGTTTCAGCTACGTAATTGCTGTGTTCCCTCTGTTCAATATGGCCGCACAGCTCAATTCTGAAGAGCAGCACGGAGGTGTCAAGGGGATGGGGCTTCTCGGTATTGGCCCTCAACTCGTACTGACACTGGACATTGAAACACTGGAGGTAAGTCTATGTGTCTGTGTCCAACATGTGTGTGTGTCTGTGTCCAACATGTGTGTGTGTCTGTGTCCAACATGTGTGTGTGTCTGTGTCCAACATGTGTGTGTGTCTGTGTCCAACATGTGTGTGTGTCTGTGTCCAACATGTGTGTGTGTCTGTGTCCAACATGTGTGTGTGTCTGTGTCCAACATGTTTGTGTGTCTGTGTCCAACATGTGTGTGTGTCTGTGTCCAACATGTGTGTGTGTCTGTGTCCAACATGTGTGTGTGTCTGTGTCCAACATGTGTGTGTGTCTGTGTCCAACATGTGTGTGTGTCTGTGTCCAGCATGTTTGTGTGTCTGTGTCCAACATGTGTGTGTGTCTGTGTCCAACATGTGTGTGTGTCTGTGCGTGCGCTTGTGTGTGTGTGTGTACTTGTGTGTGTGCATGTCTCCCTGTGTGTGTGTGTACTGTACTTGTGTGTTGTGTTGCTGGTCTGATTAACTTTATAAAGGCTTACTGCGCATCCTTCTCGCACACAATATCATTTGGCATGTGGATATACATATGTACATACACACATACATATATACATACGTACTGTACATGCATGCCTGATTGATGTGCATTTTATAGTGTATACATATATAGACATTCAATTGGGGATTTTTCCCTTTCCCTGACATCCTATCTATGCTGTGCAACACTCGCACTCCTAGCAATTGAATTAGTGATGCAGACAGATCATTTCACATGTGGTCTTAGAATGCCTCTGTGTCAAATTTGATTTGATAATTCATGTGTGTCTGTCTGTCTGTCCTTGTCACACCCATGTGCCTGCCTGTCTGTCTGTGTCCCACCTCTCTCCCCTTGTGCCATTACTATAGTCACTGGGCCAGTGGTACTTTGAAGACCTGGTGTCATTCACTGCCGAAGGAGACGTAGTTCACATGGTGAGTGGAGTAATGGTAGCGTAGCACTGTAGTTAGTGGAGTATTGGTAGTGTAGCACTGTAGTGAGTGGAGTAATGGTAGTGTAGCACTGTAGTGAGTGGAGTAATGGTAGTGGAGCACTGTAGTGAGTGGAGTTTTGGTAGTGGAGCACTGTAGTGAGTGGAGTAATGGTAGTGTAGCACTGTAGTGAGTGGAGTAATGGTAGTGGAGCACTGTAGTGAGTGGAGTAATGGTAGTGTAGCACTGTAGTGAGTGGAGTTTTGGTAGTGGAGCACTGTAGTGAGTGGAGTAATGGTAGTGTAGCACTGTAGTGAGTGGAGTAATGGTAGTGGAGCACTGTAGTGAGTGGAGTAATGGTAGTGGAGCACTGTAGTGAGTGGAGTTTTGGTAGTGGAGCACTGTAGTGAGTGGAGTAATGGTAGTGTAGCACTGTAGTGAGTGGAGTAATGGTAGTGGAGCACTGTAGTGAGTGGAGTAATGGTAGTGTAGCACTGTAGTGAGTGGAGTAATGGTAGTGGAGCACTGTAGTGAGTGGAGTTTTGGTAGTGGAGCACTGTAGTGAGTGGAGTAATGGTAGTGTAGCACTGTAGTGAGTGGAGTTTTGGTAGTGGAGCACTGTAGTGAGTGGAGTAATGGTAGTGGAGCACTGTAGTGAGTGGAGTAATGGTAGTGAAGCACTGTAGTGAGAGGAGTATTGGTAGTGAAGCACTGTAGTGAGTGGAGTTTTGGTAGTGGAGCACTGTAGTGAGAGGAGTAATGGTAGTGGAGCACTGTAGTGAGTGGAGTAATGGTAGTGTAGCACTGTAGTGAGTGGAGTAATGGTAGTGGAGCACTGTAGTGAGTGGAGTAATGGTAGTGGAGCACTGTAGTGAGTGGAGTAATGGTAGTGGAGCACTGTAGTGAGTGGAGTAATGGTAGTGGAGCACTGTAGTGAGTGGAGTAATGGTAGTGGAGCACTGTAGTGAGTGGAGTAATGGTAGTATAACACCATGGCAAGTAGAGTGTAGGAGAATAGTGTACCACTGGCAAGTTTGTGCGTACTGTAAGGTAATGGTAGGAATGGGTAAGCATTGGCTTCATAACCTGAACACCTGGACAAGGATTACAGTAAGTCTGCCTGTCCTATCATGTACTTACGGGCTTTATACATATGTATCTCTCATGCAGCAATTTGCTGAGGAGATGGTTTCCCTGGTGGCAGAAGATAGTGAGAGCGTCATTGCCTTCCTGGGTGGCTCTAAGACGCAGCTGTCAAGCCAAGAAAGTGTTATCCAGCGGTCGCAAAGTCGGCAGCAAAGCCGAGGCAAGATCAAGGCTCCTGTGTCACAGCAGAAGGTGGGAGAAACCGTTGAGGCATTGGAGCAAGCTTCCTCAAGACTAGAGGGGACAGGAAGGGAAAAAGCAGAAATTTCTTCACCTACAGTGTCAGCGCGACCGGTTGTCAAACGTCCGGAAGAACAAGGCACTTCTCCGGGCAAGCCACCACGGCGTGCAGAGGAGGCTGGCAAAGTGGGTGGTCACCCAGCATATCCGCCTGCTGCTGCTGCAAAGGACTCCAAACCACGCGGCAGTCCTCCAGTGAAACCACGGCGTCGTGTTCAAAGGTCGTCTGAACCCGAGGTGGCTGTGACAGATGTGCAGGACAGTGACGTACCCCCTAA
Source organism: Aplysina aerophoba (assembly GCA_949841015.1). Classification (NCBI taxonomy): domain Eukaryota; kingdom Metazoa; phylum Porifera; class Demospongiae; order Verongiida; family Aplysinidae; genus Aplysina; species Aplysina aerophoba. The sequence continues at coordinate 5,449,672 of OX465037.1, read as the reverse complement.
GTTTCCACTGCCTGAAGATCCAGTGGTGGAAGTGGCTCCACCACAAAGCTCACAAAAACAACAGCTCGAGGATCGTCCGCCACTTGTGCCTTCTCACCGATCTGCCTCCCACACTGTTGCTCCTTTTGAAGACACCCCGCCACCAGTGCCCCCCCATCGAAGAGCTTCAGCCCCATCTGAGAATCAACCGCCACTGGTGCCTTCTCCCCGATCTACATCCAACACTGTTTCTCTTTCGGAGAGCATGCCACCACCGGTCCCTCCTCATCGCGGTGCTGCTGCTGGTATAGCGCCTCGTGAGGATGACCAATCTCGTGTACCTCCACAAGAAACGTCTCCCCAGAAAGAGAAGCGGCCACCACCAAAACCAGCACGAGGCAACTTCATAGCTAGACAGAGTCCACCAACGGCAGCCCCTCAGACGGAGAAAGAGAGTCTTGTTCCTCCCAGCAGCACCTCACCTCAAGAAGTTTCCTCCAATGGTGCTGTCAGTCAGGTGGAGGCGTGCCTGGACGTCGTTGTGGAAGAAGATGAGCACACCAAGTACAGCCATCCTGGGTCCCCTGCTTCTCTCTCCTCACAGGATTCTTCGCGCAGTGAGGACGAGAAGCGAGTGGAGAATGAGAAGAAATTTGACACATTGAGCAAGCAAGATGCGAAGGTCCTGCAGGGAAGGAAGGAACGTCTGAAGGCTCTGAAGAAGAAGAAAGAGAAGGGAGATAATCGGCTCAGCTGTGAGGACATTTCAGGGATGCAAGTTGGTGAGTGATGCACAACGCCCGTATGTGTACACACCCACCTACACACAGTACTTGCCCATGTCAGCTACATACTGTCAGTCAATCCTCATATGCAAAGCCCTCTGCTGAGGTTGTAGGCAGAGCAATGGGTGCATGCATGTTCTTCCTCCTGCTCCGTGTGTCGTCGTGCAGCCACTGAAGTAGTGAAGCGTAGAGCTACCCGCAAAGCAAGAGAGGTGGCTAAGTGCATCAGCCTACCACCGCAGAGTCAGCCCGACCACGGCTCCCTTGATGAGCTGAATGAGCTTCTGGAATTGGATCTCTCCAAGCAGAGATGGTCGCAGGACATTAACCCCATCTACGACGTTATTGCGGCATCAGAGGCAGAGTGTCTACTCAATTCCTCAGACGTCACGTATGAAGACCCTGGAAAGGTTCTGTCTCAAGAAAAATCTTCCTCCACCCCACACTCCAGCGCCACTCCTCAGACAAGCGGCAACCATACGCCACAGTTGAAGAAGGTCGTAATGGATGTGGAAGAGGTTAAACAGGCACAAGCGGCAGTGGATAGTATCTACGGCACGGCAATGGACTTGTTTTCATCAGATCGCAGTACCAGCAGTGCCAGCAATCAATCAAGGGAGAGTGACAATGGTGACTTGGATACCGGGATGTATGGATTGGTTGGCGAGCGTGAAGGGGTTCAAGACAGTGGAGAAGACATCTACCAGGTTCCTACCACCGAACTGGGCGATGACGTGGAGGAGGACATCTACCGCTTTCCTGACCCAGGCGACTCGCGGAAACGATTCGTATCAGATAGCAGTACCAGAGAAGGCTCCCCCTCCCCCACTGGACGCAGGTCCGTACTGTCCCAAGGCCAAGACCACCCAACGCCTGGGATTGGGAAGCGCCGACTGGTGAAGGGCGGCTCCCAGCTGGCCATGCATGTAGGCAAGACTGCCTCTTTGGCACAAGTGAAGAAAGCTGCTGTTGAACCGCTCAAGGTGAGATGTGACAAACATCTTCTAGTATAGTGATATTGCAGAGGCTCATAAGTGCGTTGACTGATACCGATAGCGAATTAATGAGCAACAACACAACTGTGAATAATAATCACTAGGAGGACGTTTCAGCCCGGAGGTCTTTGTCAACAACTACGTACGTATAAGACTATCAACGTACGTATTGTAAGCAGTTGACAAAGACCTGTGGGTCGAAGCGTCCTCCTAGTGAGTATTATTAATTAACAGTTGTATTGTTGCTCATTAATTCGCTATTGGTATCTTCTATTATACATGCATACGTACGTACGTATGCACACATGCATGTATGAGCAGCATCACGTTCACCAGCTCCAAGCATTTACGTACAAAATGTAGAGCAGAAATGCTAAAATGCAGATAGTTGTGAGCTTTTACCTCAAACATTGTGTTTACACATATACTCTGTACAGATTATGCATGCCTGTACGTACGTATGTATGTACGTACAGGCATGCATAATCTGTATGTACGTACGTATTTCCATTCTGGCGATCAGATACGCCTGCATTCACTAGGCCAACCTATTTCCAGCACAGGATGTGTGTGTTGTCACAGTGCGGCCTTGCTTCCATATTGTCGTCCTCCCACGTACATCCTTCTGTGCAGGACTACACTACTTTGAAGAGGGAGTACCGTGTGCACTTTGTCAAGGTCCCAACTGGAGATGTGGTGAATGAAATGGTGAGTGCTTGAAGTGAAGGAAGGAGAGACGACATGAAGGAGGGAGGGAAGGAGAGGGCTAAATCATCAGGGAGAGGGAGAGATAAGCTGAGGATTATGTACATATATACTGTTGCCTGCTGTGTCTACAGGTGAATCTTAATGAGCGGGTTGGCAAGGTTATCACTCGCCTCTGTGCTCTGATTGGTGCAAGTGAGTTGTAGACATTTTTGCAGTCATCACATATCACACACACACACACACACACACGCACGCACGCACGCACGCACGCACGCACGCACGCACACACACACACACACACAAACAACACACACGCACACGCACTCAAACAACACATACCCCTCACACACACACACGCCTTGTCCCTTGCACTTGCTGCAGGACAACCAGAGCTGTACTCTCTCTACCTGGAGGGATCTGTGCTGACCTCAGTCAAGGAACCCCAGGTGAACACCTCTGCTAGCTACACTAAATGCGTGGAATGATTATATGTGTACGTACGTACATGGGTGATTACGGATGGATGCATGTACGTATATACATACGGTACTCGTCACAAGTAAGTTACTTATTTCTGTGGAACTGCCGTATAGGTAATCCGCGAATTCACGTGCAACAAAGTGCAACATGTGGGGAACTGTCTGCAGACACCTCATGAAGGGTCTGCGGAATCGCCAAGAAGAATCTCCAGATCTGAAGTGTCATGATGCCTGATGCCATTTTCTTGCGAATGCGATTGTAATGAATCATCGGGACTCTTCCTCTCTGTGACTACGTGCGATTGGCAACTTGGGAATCATTGGTCTCGGCGACTACGATTGGCAACTTGGGAATCATTGGCTTTCTTTGTGACTAGTACGTATCTATGGTGATGGTCTCTTGTAGCCAGCCCGCCATTTTGTTCCACCTCCGGGATGGCGAGACTACTTTGTGACTACGATTGATGACTTAGGGGTCATTGGTTATCTTCTGCTGCTTGGTAACGAGTGCATACTTTGTTTTGCAAAATCGACAAATCGTTGTGTGTAGGCTGTGTAGATCTTACACCGGTTGCCGATGCACGGACAGTGCATGGACGTTCCAAAATGCGGCTCACTGCGCAGCAATTCACAGAAATCCACAACAGAAATTCTCAGAATTTATCGAATTTGTGTAAGTAAGTTGCTTGTGACATGTACCATATGACTAAACAACACATCTACAGAATAATGATACAGTGTGTACGTATATTGCAAAAATTTGATCCTGTACCAATTTGTTGTATAGGGAAAACATGAACAACCAGTACCATCCCTACACAAAGTGTGCTGTCGCGCTTTGTAATACAGCATACTGTCTTCTGCATAACATCTAGTGTGGCAGTGGTGTATGCGTACAATATGTGACGAGCTGTACTCTTCAACACTTCACAAACACAAAACATTACCTTGCCTTGTCACATACAGTACAGTGCATGCATGCCACTCTTGTCACTGTGTACATATTGTGTGTTCTGTAGAATCTCCATGACAACAACCCCAGACCCAAGGGAGGCCCGACTAATCTTGACCCTCTTCTGATCAGAGGGAGTGCCTTTGCTTTCTTGCCCGGTGAGTCCCTGTCTCTGTATTATTGTGCAATGATAGCACTATTCGCTCAACTGTCATCCATGTTGCAATAGGTATTGTGCATCACCGGCTGTCATTCATGACGCAATAAGTATTGTGCATCATATAAGTGCCAGCGTCGAGGACACGGGTCTTAAAGCGGTCACAGTCAGAGACACACCCGTGTCTGGCACATAAGGGCAATGGGGGACAAAGGAGCGTGATCAATTCCGTAGCTCCCGTGCGTGGCTGAAACTCCACGACAGAGCGTAGATCATGGGTTCGGGCTCGATTGGTGGTCCTTTTTCTCCTGTCACCTCTCCTACTGAGCTGTGATATCCTGTGTCCTCCTACAAGCACAATAGCAGCTCACAAACGCGTATTTTGCTATTGTCAGTGTTGGCCATAACCAGGTGTGTTTCGTGTGTGATAGTCTATCCATCTCTGCTGCAGACCAAGGAATGGATGCAATTCTGCTTGACAGAGCCAAGAACTTCAAGGACCACGACATTTACACCAGCAGATTGTTGGCACTGAGGTACGTACAAAGGCTGTGTTTGTGGAAGTGAGTGGTGTGTTTATGGGTGTGGGTGTGTTTGTGGGTGTAGTGGTGTGTTTATGGGAGTGGGTGTGCGTGTGTGCAGGCTCGTTTCTGTGTTAAACATGCGTTCATTAGCCATGTACAAGAGTACACCAACCTTACTAGCAGAGCACTGCTGAATTCAACCCTACAGTTCAGAGTAAATGTATTCATAGGACAGTTGTATAGCACTAGACATGCATACATTGTATTCTACTGCTATCTCCTTGCACAGACTGACCTCCGACGACACTCCCCCTGAGCCTCTCCACCCACAGCCGCTGAGAGTGCCGGCTGATATAAAGTTCCACCAGGTGAGCAGCACTGGCTGTGGGCACCCACCTTACCATGTACCGGGGAACCTCTCTATAGTTGACACCATTGGGCCCAGCTAGCTGTCCTGTATAGAGAGGTGTCCCTAATTCAGAGGTAGATCTGTACATAGCTCTATGTGGTTGGGACTGCAGACACTGTCCTCATTTGAGAGGTGTCTCATATTCAGAGTGTCCTTTATAGAGAGGTTCCACTGTAATACCTTACAGATGTCCTGACATCTTGCAAGGTGTTTCAGTTTGAGAATCGATGTCATATGTGTACATGCACCATGGCAGTGGTGATAGGTGTCAACGGTTGTTTCTTCTCTTCCCTCCTCAGTGCTGGCTCAACGTCGTTCAAGGGTCGCAGCCCTGCTCCCAGGACGACGCCATTAGGGTACGTGTGAGCCATCAGGTGTTACATCACCTGCCATTGTTTACACCCTGTGCAGTGACCTTATTACATGTATACGTGTTGAGCACTGCTTGCACTGAAATTGAATGAAAGTGAACTTTACATGTGTCCATATACGTAGCCCTCTTCAGCAGCTGGTGTTGCACAGAATGCTTACATAGCACATGCGAGAAGCAAGACGGTCTAGCATGCCAGACTCATGCTAGTCTATCGATTTGTCGATTTGTTGATACGTAAATGTCAATTATTTGAAAGTGCACCGCCTCTTTCAGTGTGTGAGTCGTGCGTCTCCCTCCCTCCCTATTCAGTTGGCGGCGATGCAATACCAAACGTATTTTCTCGATCGGACGCAGCAGCAGAGTACAACGGCACACCACAAGGTGTCCGAGTTCCTTCCCTTTGAGTACACAACCGTCAGGAACGTCGAGGAGAAGGTCCTGAAGGAACAGATGACCATTCGGTCGTACAGCCGGCAACAAGCCCAGGACAGCTATGTTCATGACGCCTGCACTCTCCCCACCTACCGCGTGGTGTTCTTCCCAGTGAAAGTGAGTGTGGTGGTGGTGAGGGTGGCAATGATATGTTAAGGGCTCTGGCTGCAGCTTTAAATGGCAGTAGTGATGTTGAGCATCTCACGTAGCACAGTAGATTGTAATTGTGCAATATTTATACCACAAAGGTCTTCATCAGGTACAAAACTGTTTTGTAACTGATGAAGACCTTTGTGATCGAAACATTGTAAGTACAATTACAATCTACTGTCCTGCGTGAAATGCTCAAGACCACTGTCAAGGGTTGGAAATAAGTGAAGGGAGAAGAAAGGAGCAGCTAACACACTCAACCATCTCTCCTGTTGCAGGAACCTCGCAAGCGGTTCTTCCAGAACACGAAACTGATGCCAATGCTGCTGGGTGTGTCCAAGACTGGAGTGATGAGGGTGGACCCCAAGACCAAAGAGGTCCTGGACTCGTGGGACTACCGCATCATCAGGAACTGGGCCTACACTGCCAAGACCTTCCTGCTGGTGAGAGATGACTCAGGGTGGCAAGGAGTTCGGCTTGGGGGGGAGTGCACTGTTGACAGGGCAGTGCAGTTTTGTGGAATGTGTAAGAGATGTACTGTCTGTGTTGTCTTGTTGTGTATGTGGAAATTCAATTGTGTCCTTATTTTATACACACACACCCCACTATAGGCCTTTGACAGGCAGAATTACCCTATTCAAACCAATCAGGGCAAGTGGATTAATTCTCTGATTGAGTTCCACGTCAAGTCTATCGTGCACTTCAAGGTACTGTCATTGTCACACACGTGTGCATGCGTACGTACATGCATGGTGCACATTTATTCCATACTTCCACTCCACACCTCCACCTTCACCTCTCAATCCTCCCTCCATACCTCCTCCACCACGCGATTCCACATCCACCTCCCGTACACTTCTCCCTACCCATCTCCCACCCACCCTGCCCCACCTCCCTTCGACACCTCCCTGCTTGCGTACCACTTGCTCCGCCCACCCTCCCTGCTCCCATAGGAGCATACACCCACTCCAGGCGGTGACTTTGAGCGGGAGAGATCCCCTGCGCTGCAAATGAAGAGGAAGGAGGTCGACCACACCCTGGACATACCCTCTCAGGATGATGTCGATGCAATCTATGGTGAAGTGTCCGACTGCATGATTAGCTCAGCAGATTCCCCCTTGGTGAGTGAGCACCACGTTGTCTTGAGTTGGTGCACCTGCTGTGGGGTGGTTACTTTTGAGTATTGCTTGCTTCAGAAAGTACTTATTACCAGGTGTTGTACACCAAATTGAATTACAGTGGTTCAGCTACACCTTGATCTTTATGTTGTTCAGATCCGCTCATATATGTACGTAATACATAGGTATGTAGGAGAACTAGAGGGAAAGGTTGGCATAGAGAATTGGCGGGTACGAAGCCATGTTGTTTGCATAGGGCATATCCCATGCACATGTGCCTTCATTAAAGAGAGGTGGTGTACCTCACTCAGATGTACTTTTGTACACAGCTGCTGTATGCGGTTCACACTGCAGACGGTGTCCTCTGTAATGAGGTGCCTTTATTCAGGATGTCTGCTGCTATTGAGAGGACCAACTGCATGTCTACCATAGTGGATGGTACTGTGTACATACGTACCTGCTATAATTATATTATACCCCGTTACCATGGTAAACGTGGGATATCATTGTGGGTTATCCGTTATATACCACAGTTTGAATTAGCAGTGCGACACCTTGGGCTTAATCACTATTGCTCACTATCACACCTTACATGTAGGATAAACTGGGGCTAGTTTAGGCACTGTTTGGTTGGGACGTGATATATATTAGTTGATACCACACTCAAGTGTGACACTAGTCTAGCTGCTAGACCCTACTTTGTCTTCGCGCGTGGGGGCGGAAGAAAAGTAGGGTCTAGCAGAATGTGTAAATTCCACACCTCGCGCCGACCAATGAAATCGCTGCTGCACCATTTCTCTGCAGTGAAGGGCATTTATTTCGGTGCCGACGCCGCGTGGCTGCTAGAGCTACTGTGTCTTCGCGCGCGCGCGCGCGCGAAAAGTAGGGTTTAGTAACTAGAGTAATAGCGCCGAAGTGGCTGGTGTAAGGAGAGCAGGGAGCTAGAGCACCTGGAATCACGCCGACATCGTCTACGCCACACTTACCGTTACCAATAAACGCCCCTTTGGGCGTTCATTGCAAGGTGTGGAATTTACACATTCTGCTAGACCCTACTTTTCTTCCGCCCCCACGCGCGAAGACAAAGTAGGGTCTAGCAGCTAGACTAGTGTGATACACAAGTGATATCCCCTCAGCCCTTTCGGCCTCGGGATATCACTTACGTATGTACCACACTTGTGGTATAACTAATACGTATACACTGTTTCCTAGGAGACAATGTTCAGCGTGAAACTCTGGTTAGATCATATTTTTGTAAACAGGGGGGGCAACTCCGGACGACGAGAACGACTCAAGTGAACAACGCAGCAATAACTCAAATCAACTCACAGAACACGAGGTCCACAACCAAAACTCAGCATGCGTACAAGATCAGGTAAAGTTACTTAACATGGCTACAATAAGAAAGCAGCACTACTACAAATAGTCACAATAGATAAACAACACTGTGTAAGGCATGCAATCTAAGTAGGGTACGGGTCAGGAGGAAATGCTACACACCTCCCCCCTTTAGTTTTACAATAGTCATGTCCACCCGTAACGCTGCACGGGTTTCACCTGACGACCACTACGAGTGGTTATTGGTGCTGAGGGAACTGAAGGGATCAAGTCCTGCTCTTGTGGACTTCCTTGTGGGTCTCCTTCATCCGTCGGGATAATGGGAGTTGCCCCATCTGTCTGGGGGTTGGTCTGCTGCTCCAACTGGTCTGCAGGTGTGGGAATTATGGCACCTTCCTCCTGGTGGAAAAGAGGGGGAGTCCAACTGGATAACACTGTCTGATGACAGTCGTCTTCTGTTAGCAGAGGGCGCACCCGATTGATGTGTACTGCACGTTCTGTGGTGCCAACTTTAAGAAGCACCGTGGAGGGTCCCTTCAATCCTGTGATGACCCAAGGTCCTGTCCAGTGAGGGTCAAGTTTTCCCCTTGAGGGTTTGTTCAGGAGAACCTGCTGGCCGATCTTGAGTTCCACACCGGCCTCACTGCTTTGGTAGCACCGACGTTGGTGTTCAGCTGACTCTACAGTGTTGGAATCTACCAACTCCCTCAGCTCCAAGATCTTGCTCCGCAGACTGGTGCTATAATCTGAAGGGTCAAGAATCACCACACTTGGTGGGCTCGAGACCTGCAGGGATGGAGGGTTGGCACCAAATAGAATCTCATAGGGGGACAGTCCTGTTGTTGCGTGTCTTGTCGTTCGGTACAGGAATAGGAGTATTTGGAGGTGCTCCTCCCAGTCTCGGTCTCTTTCGACATGGCTGCGGAGGAGGGTCAAGAGAGATCTGTTCATGCGTTCCACAAGTCCATCACCCATGGGGTGGTATGGGGTCGTGCGGGACTTCTTCACCCCGAAGGCCTTGCACAGGTCACTGAGGATGCGACTTTCAAAGTTACGTCCCTGGTCTGAGTGTAACTTCTTAGGAGGCCCAACTAGTGAGAAGATGTCATCTTTCAGAATTTGCACTATCGTGTCTGCCTTCTGGTCCTGGATTGCCCGTGCGAATGGCCACTTCGAAAAATAGTCCTGGGCTACTAAGATGTATTGGTTGCCTCTGGAAGACATGGGGACTTTGAGAATGTCCACCGCTACCATTTCCCATGGTTGGCTGGCAATGACAGGCTGTAGGGGTGCTGGCATGGTCTCTGGTGCCTTGGTGAACTGACATCTCCTACAGTACCTGCAGTGGCGTACCACGTCGCGTGCCATCCCAACCCAGTAGGCCATCTCCGATAGCCTCGCTAGCGTCCTGTCAACCCCCTGGTGTCCTGACTGTTCATGGGCCATCCTCAGAAAGGATTGCTGTTGGGACCGTGGGATGATGAAGAGCAGTTTGTCTTCCTCCATTGTGGGGGACCTCACCTTTCGGCAGATGGTGTCATGTTGTAGGGCGAGCTGTGACCAGATCTGCCGGTAGCGCTTGAAGGGGAATTTCGACCAATCCCCAGTTGCAGGTGGTGTGTCCTTGGACTTCAGCTGGTTGAGGACTACAGATAAGACCGGGTCATCTCTTTGGGCTTGGGCAATGTCGGTGGCTTCCAGGGGGGGTTGCACTGCAACCAGTGTCACTGGTCTTCTTGACAGGGCATCAGCATTTTGGTTGGCTTCTCCACGTTTGTACACAACTGTGAACTCATAAGCTCTCAATTCGAGGGACCAGCGTTCCAGGCGCTGGGAGCGAGCTTGGCTGGCTCGAGCTGATTCCAACCACTCCAGTGGTTTGTGATCAGTTTCTAGGGTGAAATGTGCCCCAATCAGGTAGTGTCGGAACTTGCGGACAGCCCACACAATGGCTAGGCACTCCTTCTCGATAGTAGCATATTTTCGTTCTGCTGCTGAGAGGGTGTGACTTGCAAACTCCACTACTGTGCCTCTTGCTGTGGACAAAACAGCTCCGATCCCGACATCAGAAGCGTCTGTGGTAAGAACGAACTTGTCAGTCCTTTGTGGGTAATCCAACACGGGAGGTGAAACCAGAGCCTGTTTGAGTGACTCAAACGACTCAGTGTGCCTGTCATCCCAAGTAAAGGTTGCCTGGCTGCCAGTGAGTTCAGTAAGTGGGGCTGCTAGGTCTGCAAAGTGGGGAATGAAACGTCGGTAGAAATTTGCAAGGCCCAAGAATGATCGTACTTCCTTCACGGTTGTGGGTATTGGCCAGTCGGCTACCGCCTGTGTCTTCTCCTCGATCGGGGTGACTCCTCCACTGGAGTATTCGAAACCCAGGTGGGAAATCTGGCTGAGGCCAAAGAGACATTTGGATCCACGGAGGGTGAATCCTGCTTCTTCAATTCGGCTGAGCACACGTCCGAGGTCCCGGATGTGAGAATCCATGTCATCTGAGAAGACGATACAGTCATCAATGTAATTGTCCACACAGTCCTTGCAGTCGTCTAGGATTTTATCCAGGCCTCTCTGGCATGTCTGTGTGGCTCCCGTCAGTCCATATGGCATCACCGTAAACTCCCAAAGCCCATACCCTGGTCCAGGGCAGAAAGCAGTCTTCTCGATGGATTGCTCATGCATGGGGAATTGCCAATAGGCGCTCTTCAGGTCTATCTTGGAGAACACCTTCTTGTTGGCCATCTTCTGCTGGGGCCCGTCAGCCCTCGGGACGGGATATGAGTCCTTTTTTGTGACGTTGTTGAGTTGTACAAAGTCGACACAAATTCGGATTTCCCCGTTGCTTTTGGGGACATATACCGCGGGGGCGCTCCAGGGGCTGCTGCTGGGCCTTATAATGCCTTCCTTTGCCATCTCTTGGAGTTGAGTGTGCACCCTGTCCTGGTAGTGGAAGGGAATAGGGCGAGGGGGTACCTTGATTGGAGACGCATCTCCGGTATCAATAACGTGCTCGGCGATGTGGGTCCTGCCGACTTGCGTCTTGAATAGCTTCCGGTGCCCTTGTAGGACAGGGCCGAGGGCGGAGTGAAACTCAGTGGGTGTGTCCAGCTCCTCTTGGTCAGCTTCCTTGCCTTTAAATGGCATGGCCTGTGGGCATTCGTCGTCCAACACGAAGTTGCAGGAGTTATGCGGATGCAAGCTCAAGTGGCCTTCTGCAGATTGGGGGTCCCCCTGGTGGAATGTGCCTCGCCCAAAGTCCAGGATGAGACCATGTCTGGTGAGGAAGTCACAGCCTAGGATAGCTGGTGCAGACAGATGCTCCACCACCACAAAAGTCTGGGTGGTCTTCAAGTTGTTCAGTTGGATTCTCATAGTGGTGAGTCCCACAGAGGTCAACCCCCTACCATCTGCATTGACCAAACTCACAGGGCTCATTGGTTCCAGGTCAGTTGGTGAAACGTAGTCCTGGCGAATTACTGAGCAGGATGCTCCCGAGTCCAACAACATCTCCACTTTGTGGTTGTTGAGTAGGCCCTGCGTGTAGGCTGCTTTTGAGGTGCTTGTGTGATCTATGAGTGCTGGTACTGTCTCTGTTTCTCGAGCATTCAGTTGCGGTGGGGGACGCCCCCTGCTCGACGAGTCAGGACGCCCCCTCGGCCGTTTCCCGGAAGCTGGCATTGGCGTGCAATGTGTCCCTTCTTTCCACAGCGAAAGCACTCAATCTCTCGTGCTGCCGTGGATCTGCAGTTTCTTGCCAAGTGCCCAGGCTTGCCACATCTAAAGCACGCATAACCACCTGCTGAGTCTGGTCGACGGGTACCCAGGGCAGCCACTTGTTGCGACATCTGCTGTACAGCCTCTTCCAGCCTGTCAAGGCGGTCATCTCCTGGGCTGGTGTGAACCTGATTCACCGAGTCTGCTGCCCGCTGGTAGATCAGCAGAAGTTCTCTTGCCTTTGAGATGGTCTGACGGTAGTCCTGTTTCGGTGAAAGCTTCAGTTGGAAGGCTATCTTCTCTGGAAGGGCACTGCTCAGGTGGAATCGCAGTTCAGTGTCCCTGACGTCGGGAGGGAGACCCGGTGAGGCCTTGTCCAATAGTTTCTCGATATCGCGGGCCAACTCATCGACGCTCTCTCTGTCCTCGTGAAGGCGCCTCCTGGAGAGTGCGTCTCGGGCGCTCAATCTGTCTTCATCCGTGTCGGGGTTGAGTCTGTCAAGCAGCGCCTTCTTCAGGTGATCGTACGTGTCGGTGTCGGTATCAGGTAACGCATCAAAAATTGCCCACGCTCGGCCTCGCAGAAGTGTCGGCAGCCGTAGGAGCTTCTTTCGCGCGTCCCATTCGTTCGCGGCTGCGCACACCTCAAATCGCTTGAACCAGGACCTCGCATCGTCCTCTTGAAGGGGCTCAGGCAGGGCAAGACCAACACCAGACGCCATAGCTAGTTCCCGGGTTTCGGCACCAATGTAAACAGGGGGGGCAACTCCGGACGACGAGAACGACTCAAGTGAACAACGCAGCAATAACTCAAATCAACTCACAGAACACGAGGTCCACAACCAAAACTCAGCATGAATGTAAACAGGGGGGGCAACTCCGGACGACGAGAACGACTCAAGTGAACAACGCAGCAATAACTCAAATCAACTCACAGAACACGAGGTCCACAACCAAAACTCAGCATGCGTACAAGATCAGGTAAAGTTACTTAACATGGCTACAATAAGAAAGCAGCACTACTACAAATAGTCACAATAGATAAACAACACTGTGTAAGGCATGCAATCTAAGTAGGGTACGGGTCAGGAGGAAATGCTACATTTTCATTGTGCCAGGGGAAGTATTAGACATGCATGCATATCCCTTTACCCGTAATTTTACCACTTAATATTGCCTGTGATATGGTACATGTTATTAGGCTGCATTGAAATTTACAATAGTGATGACAGCCATTTTCTTTCCCTCATAGCCCACACCTGTTTGAAGCGCTCTGGATGAATCATCCATCCAATAATTGTTATGTTTATCAACAACGCTGTTTCAGATTTTACTTGTAATTATTAATTGGTAATGTACTTTATGTAGTGATTAGCTCTGATTGGTGGATTATTGTAAATATGTACTTGTAATGTAAATTTTAAATCCAACTGTGTACACGTTACGCTGAGCTTTATTTAGCCTCTGTTTTACATCAACTTAAAGTTATTTGTATGATATACATGTGATGTACACTTACTAGCTCCGGCCAGCTCGATCCTTATTAGCCTGCAGGAAGTGTGAGAAACAGGTGTATACGTATACGTGCATGCTACTGTACGTACATACGTATATGCACATAATATTATATAGTGCATGTTTGTATATAAAATTATTTGTGTGTATGTGAACAAGCATGCTGGGGGGATCGAGGTGGAAGTCCCTGACTTGCATACAATGTCAGAATGCAATACTGTAATAGGTAGGCTCAAAGTGCTCTAGTGTATAAAGCCATCATTTTCGATCGCACCTGTTACTTGAAGGGCAGAGTATGCTGTGTGTACAATATTATACTGTTTGTGAAGCTGGCTAGAACAGTACATAAGCCATATATATATATACGTACACATCACTGGCTGCCCATTTCCAAGATATAGTTACGTATATATGTAGCTTGTATCGTCTAACAACCAAGGCAGCTGATGGGACCGGGTTATGTGACAATACTTCTCTATTGCCAATCATGTATTGACTACAGCGGCACGTACCTCTTGATCACCACGTGGTATGACTGTAGAGTTCGTACATTATGCGCACACTATGTACAGTGTACTGACTCAAAGCTCTTGGCAATGTATATACAGTATGTACATAGCTTGAATTGATGACTGTCAAGATTAGCAGCTTGAGGTGGAGTCAGCAGTTGTCCACAAGGCTACGTACTGTATATACACACACACAAGCACATCCATACAGCAGCCTACAATTTACCAGGGCTCCAGGGCCAGCCGTATTCATGCAATTATAATTGTATTATATTATATTATTTGCTGAATTTCAGTGGTGCGTACAAAAACAGTGTCGTACGTTTTGTCTGTTTAGTCAACAATGCTCACACTACACTAAATAATGGCCAAGGCACTTGATCTTCCTACTCCAAGGCCGGGGCATTCTCTACCTCCAGGTCAGCCAGCATCTGCCCGTAGCCCTTTCCCTGTGCCAGCAGAATAAGTACATGCATACGTATATAGCATACATGCTTCCCCAGCACATGACAGCGTGCTGCAGTGGCGGTCTACACGATGAGGACTTCCATGTGCAGAGCATATGTACGTACGTATGTACCTGTGGGTCAAACCGTAGGGAGGCTATCCCCCCTCCACCCAAGGAGCGAGGGAGGACAAAGTTGAGAGCACTCACTCCTGGCAGCTCATACCTGGAGGACGGCAGTCACACAAAAGGGAAAGGGATTGAAAGTAGATGTATTGTTACATCTGGAAATGGGCTGGGAGGAGATGTTTGAGTGTGGAACACATGGTAGACTTGTTACCTGAAGCAAGACAACTCTTACATTCTGCTACTGAAGAAGGCACAAAGGGACTCGGTCGCTGAACAAGACTACCATAACAATCTTATTTAAGCTTCAAATCCCGTCTCCTCTCCCCTTAGTCAACAACAATGTCAAAGACTATCACAGACAACTACGTACGTAACTAGATGTAAAGAAACGATCTTGTGTGCACTCAGGGATGGGAGAATGCATGCATTTTACAGGACAAGTTAAAATTGTGGGGAGTGGACATTGGATGTGTGTAAGAGTGTGATGGTGTGAGTGTGGGGTGTGATGGAGTGATGTGGGGTGTGATGGTGTGAGTGTAGGGTGTGATGGTGTGAGTGTGGGATGTGATGGAGTGTGTGGGGTGTGATGGAGTGAGTGTGGGGTGTGATGGAGTGAGTAAGGAGTGTGGGGGAGTGAGTGTGGGATGTGAGGAGCATATACGTATAGTGGGGGTGGGAGTGTGTGAGATGGGAGTGTGTGGAGTGTGGAGGATTGAGGCTTGTGGGGCGGTGGTTGTTAGTTGCCTGTTACGGCTTCCTTAACACACTTGATCTGCCCTGCACACAGACAAGCCTGCATATTCTCCAACAGCAGCTGTGCTCACCTTTTGACCGGAGCTGTCTGTCCGTCCTTGCTCTGCATGAAGTGAGCAAAGACTTCCTGAATTCGTTCTGGAGTGAGAGCAGCTTTAAGACAGGGGAACAGGGCTGGATGCCTCGCCACTACCCCTGCAGCCAGCCACAATCGAACAAACAACACACATATCACGGGTACGTATCTACTGTTTGTCAGCAACAACTCCACACCTCGGCAGTACTGCAAATCATTAAAACCTATAAACAGTCAACAACAAAACGTGCCCCACCTAAACAACATCTGAGGGTCTAATACATCAACAACAGTTTTTTGTGCTAAGTTGAATAGGTAACATATGTACACGAGCCAAACTCGACACATTTCAGACATTTCAACCCATTTCAGGCCTTCACTTTCGCTGATGGCCTCCCACACAATCTTCACCACCCACTTCCACTCTCAGAGTGCATGTCCACAAGTCACAACACATTCCCTTCAAAGTGCATGCTCATGTGTGTCTGCATACCAATGTTCGCAGTGTCTCCCTTGTCTCCACTTCTGATGAAGGCAAGTTCTGAGAGAGGACGCGTGCACATCCCTCCACACACCTCATCCTCCTCCCTCTTGCCACCCATCACAGGTGCTTCACTTGCACTGGACTGAGTCCCAACGATGCTATCTGCTGTATACATCTCAACTGTATGCCCATTAACCCGAATATCCACCTGCAGCATCCCAGAGTTCAGTGCAAACTCACACAAAGCCGAAACACTGCAAGTACGTACGTACGTACATCTGTCTGTACAGACGGGGCTCTTATGATCACAAACCTTGATATTCTTCTTAGGGTACAGGAAGGAGTGGAGTCTTAGGACTGGGGCCCTGAGAAACGATGGATGCACAGTGAGGTAAAGTTAAGAATATCACGGCTCTCAAAAGCTACTGTACAGCTACTGCACACGCAAGGAGGGGTGACTCCACTGCAAGAGTCAGAGTGAATTTGGTCAAGACAATGGCAAGGCAAGAGTGAGTCAAGGGTTAGGAGGAAGTTGCAGACGCTCACACTCTGGGCCTGCCGCCAACTAGCATGGTGAAGCCAGGAGCTGCGGAGAACAGCAACAGACACATTTGAACCACAACATGGCACTACTGTAACTCCCATGTAAGTCCACTCACCAATATCGATCTACTGCACCACTTCTTACACTTATGTATGTAATCCTCACTATTGGTCACCCCTCACCTCA
>OX465037.1:5399500-5432718 GCA_949841015.1 Aplysina aerophoba | reverse complement strand
CACACACACACACACACACACACACACACACACACACACACACACACACACACACACACACACACACACACACACACACACACACACACACACACACACACACTCACACCACACACACACACACACACACACACACACACACACACACACACACACACACACACACACACACACACACACACACACACACCACACACACACACACACACACACACACACACACACACACACACACACACACACACACACACACACACACACACCTGGATATTGACGTCAGTGAAATCCCTCCATCCCCATTACTTTGAACATGGCTCTGGTCCGCTCAATAATGCTCTCAGCTGTCTTCTGCACCTTCCCCAGTGCATCCGGTCCCACAACAAAGCACACTGCTGTTGCCCTGTAGCTTCTGCGTAAGTAGCACTCACCTGTCAATGGGTGGGCAGAGAGTTCCACTCCACTAGTCAGCCAACCGCTTGGTTAGACTGCAACCAGTTCTCTCCTTCCTCCCATTCCTCCCTCCAACCCTCCCCCTCTCTGTTAATCCTCACTTTCTCCCTCTATCATTCCTCCCTCCTCCCCCTCCCTTTGGTACTCCTCCCTCACTCAATCCATCATTCCTCCCTCTTCCCCCTTCCTTTGGTACTTCTCCCTCACTCAATCCATCATTCCTCCCTCTTCCCCCTTCCTTTGGTACTCCTCCCTCACTCAATCCATCATTCCTCCCTCCTCCCCCTCCCTTTGGTACTTCTCCCTCACTCAATCCATCATTCCTCCCTCTTCCCCCTCCCTTTGGTACTCCTCCCTCACTCAATCCATCATTCCTCCCTCTTCCCCCTTCCTTTGGTACTCCTCCCTCACTCAATCCATCATTCCTCCCTCTTCCCCCTTCCTTTGGTACTCCTCCCTCACTCAATCCATCATTCCTCCCTCCTCCCCCTCCCTTTGATACTTCTCCCTCACTTAATCCATCATTCCTCCCTCTTCCCCCTCCCGTTGGTACTCCTCCCTCACTCAATCCATCATTCCTCCCTCCTCCCCCTCCCTTTGGTACTTCTCCCTCACTCAATCCATCATTCCTCCCTCCTCCCCCTCCCTTTGGTACTTCTCCCTCACTCAATCCATCATTCCTCCCTCCTCCCCCTCCCTTTGGTACTTCTCCCTCACTCAATCCATCATTCCTCCCTCCTCCCCCTCCCTTTGGTACTTCTCCCTCACTCAATCCATCATTCCTCCCTCCTCCCCCCTCCCTTTGGTACTCCTCCCTCACTCAATCCATCATTCCTCCCTCTTCCCCCTCCCTTTGGTACTTCTCCCTCACTCAATCCATCATTCCTCCCTCCTCCCCCTCCCTTTGGTACTTCTCCCTCACTCAATCCATCATTCCTCCCTCCTCCCCCTCCCTTTGGTACTTCTCCCTCACTCAATCCATCATTCCTCCCTCTTCCCCCTCCCTTTGGTACTTCTCCCTCACTCAATCCATCATTCCTCCCTCTTCCCCCTCCTGTTGGTACTCCTCCCTCACTCACTCTATCATTCCTCTTTCTCTCGCTCCCTTACAAACACAGTGTACACTCACCTTGTACTCTGGTCCAGGGGGGCTTCCCCTAGCTCCGCCCACAGCCACTCCCTCAGGACCTTCCTCCAGATTGACTTGAGTGAAGTCACAGACCACATCCGGCAGCACATACCGGGATGGGTCCCCTATCTCATAGACCAGCTGCAGGGAGGCACAAGACATTTTGTGACTGATGAAGACCCTCAAGGTTGAAACGTCTCCCTGCAATTTACCCTTGCTACATGATTGCTCAACAACGTCCCCATTCGGTTTAACGTGAGCCTCTACCACATCCCTGCACTCTTTGGCGTGAAGGGAGGAAGCTGGTACTGTACTGTAACTCCAGAGCACAAGGCATCTTCCTCGTCAAATGTCACATTTCAAGTTGCACTCAATCTTAAGGTAAGCGTAATACGTACCCTGACACTATTCCCCATTACAGACACCTCTGTGACAGTAATAAGAAACATTTTTAACATCACCTCAATTACAACGGTAGCCTCACCGACAACACCTTAGTGACAGAATTAGGAACTGTTTAGATAGCACTTCAGTGACAGCAAGAACCTTGCTGACAGCATGTTAAGTGACAGGCCCACGTCCTGAACAGTGAGGTCCCCTATCCTAAAGTGCACACTTCAGAGCTACTTTAGCTAGGTATACACATACGTATGTACACTTCTCTAGGCAGGTGGGATGGCAGGCAGCGTCCTGGTTGTTGCAGACGTGTCCTAATTCACCTACCAAGCTATGGTCTTGATTCTGAATCAGACAAGGAGATGGGTGGGGTGGGGCTCACCTGCTCTGCCACGGTGCCAAAAGAAACCACACCCCCTGTCCCGGCAGGCTTTGTTACAAGGAACCTCCCGTCACTCTGGCACTCAACAATGGGAAAGCCAATATTGGACCTGTAATAATGCAAAGTGCACACTTTAGGTGGAGCACTTGGTGTACATACATACATACATACTGTATGTATGTATGTACAACCTACACACCACTAGTCTTGCGTGCTAGCCCTTCTGTGTTTCCTATTATTGCACAATAATAGGTAACACAGAAGGTAGAGGCTGGCATGTGAGACTACGTACCAACACACATACCCAGGTGTGGCGTTTATACACATACATAGCACAATGCATGGCATGTGTGCACCTATTGATGAATCACGTAGTATTGTCCTATGAAGAATGTAGTGCATTGTGTAGGCATACAAATGTACTGAACTACTTAGATTGTGTATTGAGCTATGTATTTGTATAGAACACATGAATGTGTATATGTATGTATATATATGTATACAAATATATGTATGTGTATACATATTCCATAGGTATACCCTGAAGTTGGCCTACCATCCGTGGACCTGTTGCCAGTCAGTGAAAATACCTCCAGTGACCTGGGCACCACATTCCACCAAGTGCCCTGCAAGGCTGCAGGAACAAGGACAGAAGCATTGTGGGATGTGGGGAGGCAAGGTGGGGAGGCAAGGTGGGGAGGCAAGGTGGGGAGGCAAGGTGGGGAGGGGTGGAGGAGGGACACAGTGTAAGTTATTGTTGCTCATGAACTAGGAAGTGAATACAAGAGCAACTGTGGAACTCAGCGTGCATCCAGTACACTCCATACATGGAAGGCACCACACATGACCAAATACGTGTGAGGAGTGCTGGCCCCTATTTCAGCCCAAGTATAGTGCCCTGTTGCACAGACATACGTACATACACATACAATACTTACCTTCCAGCTGCTAACATGTCAAACTGGTCAGACTTCCAGCCATACTGCTTGCAAATATATATATAGTGTGGAAGAAGACGTGAAGAGTAGTGAGAGATATGACAGAGTAGAAGAGCAACATGTACGTAGCCCCAGTTCCACTGAAATAGTGACAACACAAAGTGAATTAACTATGATCAATTGTGGAGTTACTGTAAGGTGGTTAAGACTTGTGGAAATCTGTTGGATCCAGTTCAAAAATCTCTCTCATTGGCCTCACACAATGCAATAGGGCTAATCCAGTACACTAGCACATGGATGACACTGAGAAACGTCAATGCAATGTGCGATTGGTGGAGTCTAATTCTGACTTCTAGCCCAACGTGGTGTCCACTCCGGCTACTGGCATAATAAAGAAGGACAAGCAATCCTTCCTGTTAGGTTGACACAGTTGCCACACGTGGTGTATGTACACTCTAACAAATACAGTTATGCCACCTTGTGTATCAGAGGTCCCAAGACCAGGGCGGAGTCAACGCATCGCCCTGTGATGACCACGTCTGCTCCATGGTCAAGAGCTCGAGCAATTGGGAAGGCCCTGCACACAGGGGAGGCACGACGAAGATGGAACACATGGTGTGTCGGGGGCTTCCTTGGTGGTATTCACTCCTACAGACCTACTCGTGTTGTCAGGCACACCAGCACCTGCACTCCCACACACTGGAATCCAATGCTCGTTGCGTGCCATTCTCGTGGGGAATTGTGTCATTGGACTCCAGTCATCACTCATGACAGCTGGTGTGAACTGCCAGCACAAATCGTTCTCTAGCAAAGATTTAGGTGCCATATTATACAAACAGCATGGCAGAGTGCTCTCTCAGAGTGCTTATAGTAAAGGAATATAGACTCAAAATACTGCTTAACCCCGAGACTCAGAGCAGCTGTTTCACAGAATAGCAATGCACATCACTGGATGGGCAAGAGCTCAGTGGTCTAGTGACTGCTTTACTTGAGAATCCACTCTCACTGTCAGGTTTGCACTGTCAAAATGCACAACATGTGTGTCTGTGCTTGTGTGTGTGTCTGTGCTTGTGTGTGTGTGTGTGTGTGTGTGTGTGTGTGTGTGTGTGTGTGTGTGTGTGTGTGTGTGTGTGTGTGTGTGTGTGTGTGTGTGTGTGTGTGTGTGTGTGTGTGTGTGTGTGTGTGTGTGTGTGTGTGTGTGTGTGTGTGTGTGCAATGAGGTGCAGGGCTAGGTACAAATATGGATACATCCTATGTCAGTCCCTGTTCGACTCACGAACCCAAGGTAAGCATTCAAGCTGTGGACTTGCGCAGGGAGTGACCTCCCAGTGTCAATGTCTTGGGGGGAGGAGAGGCGAATGTCCTCCAGCTGTGACAAAGGGATGCTTATCATACACGTGTGTGTACATGGTGCAAGCAGAGGTCACTACACTTTCCATTACTCATGAACAATATTAAACTATATGTACGTATGTACTGTACATGTACGTATATGTAACACATGCAGTGTATTATGTATCATTTCGTGCTCTCCCTCAGATGTATTACGCAGTTACAATCACATATAAAGACATGCACATCAAATTTTATAGCAATGCGTATGTGTATGTGTATACACATTTCATCTAGCAAGTGATTAGTAATGAATAACATGAAAGTACTCCTTAACTGCAAAGCTGAGAGAATTCATGACATACATACAGATGGTAATGGAAACGTCAGTGACTCTTGTCACTCCTTCACCTGTCACACATGCATAAATTCTCACCTCTGTCATTAGGTCATCTCCAGTGACGGTTGCTATAGTGAGATCAACACCGTTGTCCTTGGCAACTTTTTCAACTGCTTCCGCACACGAGGCAACATTGATTCCTCCAGCATTGGTAACCACCTTTATACCTAGCAAACATATTAGACAACTCTGTATTTTATATACAGAGCTATTAGCATATTACAATATGCAGTTAAGTATTGACATCTTGTCAACAATGATCAGTGATACTCCAAACTGTTCTGCAATGAGCGTTCAAGTTGTGTATGTATGTGTACCTTTGGCTTTGATCTGCTTAACGAGCATTCCCATACTTTGGACAAAATCTGGTGCATAGCCCATGTTCTGTGGAGGTCAGTACAAAGGAAGGGTGATGAGGAGGAAGGGTGGTGAGGAGGAAGGGTGGTGAGGAGGAAGGGTGGTGAGGAGGAAGGGTGGTGAGGAGGAAGGGTGGTGAGGAGGAAGGGTGGTAAGGAGGAAGGGTGGTAAGGAGGAAGGGTGGTAAGGAGGAAGAGTGGTAAGAAGGAAGGGTGGTGAGGAGGAAGGGTGGTAAGAAGCACCTAGTGACAGGAGCTTTACAGACTCAACTCACAGGAGCCTTGCTCTTTGCAGCTGCTAGAAGAGACATGGTTATCTCTGAGAGGTAGTCTGACACCAAGAAGTCGATGTTCCCCTTGTGGACCAGCTGAGGGGCTGTAGTGGAGGTAAGAACATGAGGGAGTGGACCAGTCATTCTAGCAAACAGTGGGCTACTTGGTTAACTCACAATGGTACACACACACAGCACCTCTGCACACGCACGTGTGCACCCCCGCCCACCCACCACGCACGCACGACACACACATGCAACAGTGCACACACCCGGCCGCACCCGACCCCACCAACCCCCCACCCCACGCACGCACACACACACAAACCAGTCACCTGCAACAGCTGTGTCGCCCCAGAAACCAGAGGAACACCCAATTCGGCAGGTAGAAGAACTAACATATCTGGCTCGATAAAGAAGGCTCCCTGCAGGTGCAAGTCGCCTATACAGCGACACCCATCGATGAGACGCCATCTTGCACAGACAAGAGATGAGAGCTCTGCAGATATTGCACAGTCCGTGTTATAGACCGCTTTGTAGGGTCACGTGACAGGCAGCTCGCCCGAGGGACTTCCCCTACTAGGTTGCTACATAAAAATAAAATGGATGTTAGCAAGACAACTGTACTAGTGTGGTGTCTGACGATCTTCGCAGCGTTGGGAGGGTTCCTCTTCGGATACGACACTGGGTGAGTGGATTAGGATACACGAATTGTCGGCACAGATGGTCAGTCAATCACTCCTCCTTCATTGCAGGATCATCAATGGCGTCAAAGACATGAACGGCTTTCGAGACACGTTCAACCTGTCTCGCGTGGGCGTCAACTCTACAGCGACCACTCGAGAGCAGTTCATCATTGTAAGCAAGCGCGATTCTGAGTCTTCATTGTACATCGATGGGAAACGTCTGGGCAAAACAATACCCCACAGCTAGCTCGAACTCCTACACAGGAAAGGTTGCCACGAATGCCTTCTATTAGTAGCTTGCGCACTAACTGGCATATAAGGGCCTAAATCTTGATACGCGGTTCAGCACTGCTGCTTTAGAGCTTGTTTAAAGTTCATTATTCTGTTCCTCCGTCACTAGCTACCTCATTTCCCCCTCAACCTGACTTGCAACTGGAGACAGCAAGAAGTTTGAGTTGGGGCAACAGCCTCACGAGCTTTTTAACTCAAAATACTTGTTCCTTAACTGCGTTGAATATGAGCCCATGTTACTGTTTGACCTGCACACAATGCATTGACTGCGTGCCATGCCAACCTCCTGACTGAACCTACTCTGCCCCTCTTCAACAGGGCTTAGTCGTGTCTGTGTTCTCCTTGGGATGCCTGACTGGTGCTCTCTGCAGTTCAAGTAAGTGTAGGTGCATATTATGTGTACAATGCTGCATGCCATTTATTGCGTCCTTGGGGCATTGCTAATGCTTTATGTAATTATGTTACTGTAGTCCACTGCAGGACAGTGCCATTGCCACTTTGTTGCATGATAGTGAAGGGCTGGGCTGTCTTGCGTGACTATATTCAATAATATAGCTTGTATGTATTCTACTTGCTGCAGTTCTTTCTGAATATCTTGGGCGAAAGTACTCCATCATGGTGGGTGCAGTGGTGTTTGTAGCTGGTGCAATTATACAGGCAGCTGCCTTCCAGCTCTGGTGAGTTGTGTGCGCACAAGTGCGTGTGTGCATGTCACCTTACATCTGTTGGTGAGTGCCAATGATCTAGCTAGACTGCACTGCACCTGCATGTATGCTGTTGGATGCAAGGTGTCTCCTGTAACAGAAGGTTTGGAGATGCAACAAGGGAACGTTGAGCGTGAAGTTGCTCGATCCTCTCTGCTTACAGATATAGATACAAGCACACCCATAGCACATCACCATTGCACCATTACCATGCACCACTGCACCCCCAATTAGGGAGGTGCTGACATGTTTAATAATTCCTAATATGTTGAAGAAGCTAGCCTGCACTTTTTACATGTTCCCTATTCTTCCTTTCTGTTGTATGTATGTATGTATATAGGGCTATATTTTGTGGAAGGATCCTATCAGGTGTGGGTGTGGGTGTCCTCAGCATGGTAGTGCCACTGTACAATGCTGAGATTGCCCCCAAGAGGCTCAGAGGTCGCCTTGTAGCACTGCACCAACTGGCTATCACAGCAGGGATCATGGTCAGTGACGTGGAGCTGCCAGTAACACTGAGACATGCACACGTAGAGAATCAGTGGTGTAGTGTGTAAAGTCCTGGAGCTTGTTAATGGTACATGCCCACAACAAACAGCTAACTGGCATGCTGCTATACAATCTAGGACACATCTATTGACTCCACAGAGACAGAGCACTGAAGTACTGTATAAATATGCTATGTGTGCAGAGCTGTAGTGATATGTTGCTGTATACGTAGCACACAGGGAGCATCCCCATGCATTAGTTAGTACTGTGCTGAGTAAAATTACTTTACCACTAAAACGCGGACCGCACGCGGTTGGTTCTAGGACGTCTGCGAGTACTCGTGCGAGTACACGCAAATCAAAGTGTTAATTATCGTATACATATGACCTACTGCTGTACTCCTTACATAGAGCTAAGTCCTAACTCACTCTGACGTAAGGACACCTAGCTCTCCATGGACAGACAGCTGCGTTGCAATAGGGTCTATTGTCGACAGGTGCCAGCCATTGTATTCTTCCTTTGTTCCTATCTTGGTCTTGTGAGACTCCAATCATACTGTGCTTCATTCATCACTTAGAAGCCCCATGTACTGTAATAATGTTAATTGGTAGTGCACACTACTTCACATAATTAAGGAACGAGTTAGTGTGGTGCTCTGTGAATAACACAGACCATTTCTACATTGTGTAGGTCAGCTTTTTGGTAGCACTTGCCCTAGCTGATGTTGACCATGGGTGGAGAGTGGCCCTTGCTCTTCAATCACTCCTTGGGTCCACCCTTGCAGTTGGGATGATGTTCCTGCCCAAGTCACCAAGGTAGTGACATTTTATATGACATAGCTATAGCTAATATATTACATGCATAAATGGCTTTGTGCATGAGATGTGTACATGCATTATAGTTAACACTTGGCACATTCGCACGATTCCTCAATTAGTTGCCCACTATTGAAACTCTGGTGAAATTTCATTGGCTGTCTTTATTGTGCTATATAGCTGTCTACAAGACGTTGTAGATGTCTGCCACATTAATGAAGTTCAGCTGCTATAGAAGTACGTAGTTATGTGCCAAGTCCTTTACAAGTAATCATCTCCCTATTTAGATGGCTTGTGAAGAGAGGAAAGTACAGCAATGCAGAGACAGTGCTGAAAAAGATTCGTAAAGAAAATGAGATAGAAGAAGAGTTGAAGGAGATTGAGGAGGACATTGTATCCAGCCCTGTTCTGGGCCTAAAGGGAACATTGAGAGAAATGTGTACAAGAAAAGTACTTGTGAGGTTAATGGCAAACATATTGCTTTGTACAGTTCATTGGTCATATGTACTGTATAAGTACTGTTCAGTGTGTATCTGTACTGCATGGCCTGCTGCTAACCCTGGTAGCTGTCTTCTCTGCAGATTGACTATTGGAGCACTCGTACAGCTGTTACAGCAGTCTACGGGGATCAACGTCATCATGTACAGTATAAGGCGCACACCTACACACACACATACGGACGAATGTACAATTTGACACTTTTACAGTGCAAAGCATTTTCGTTTCCCTCCCCCCCCCTCTCCCACCCAGGTACTATTCCACCAATATCTTCACCATCATTGGAGTGGCTGGCTACATCTCCACCGCCATTGTGGGCATCACCAACTTCCTCACAACCTTCCTAGCCATTGTACTAGTGGACAGGGTAAGGCCCAAAACTGCATGCATGCTTGTGAATTAACACCCTCCTTGGAACTGTAACTGCTGGCAGCCTATATACTGTCTGTTGTCCTGCACTTTGTGACTGTATGTGCATATTCCCAAAGAACAATCAGGGATTGGAACTTTACTAGGCGGGAATCAAGGAACAGATGGTGATGACCACAATCACCATCTGTCCATCGATCCCTGGCTAGTGAAGTTGTCATGTCACGTCTCGTCATCAATCATGTCTATACCTGTGTCCAAACAGGCTGACTTTGTAGTCTGTTGCACTATATTCCTTCTCTACCTCTGCATTAGGGACACCTCTCTATACAGGACAGCCAGCTGGGTCCCCTGGTGTCCTCTATAGAGAGGTTCCTGTATACAGGACAGCTAGCTGGGTCCCCTGGTGTCCTCTATAGAGAGGTTCCTGTATACAGGACAGCTAGCTGGGTCCCCTGGTGTCCTCTATAGAGAGGTTCCTGTATACAGGACAGCCAGCTGGGTCCCAATGGTGTCCTCTATAGAGAGGTTCCTGTATACAGGACAGCTAGCTGGGTCCCCTGGTGTCCTCTATAGAGAGGTTCCACTGTATACAGGGCAGCTAGCTGGGTCCCCTGGTGTCCTCTATAGAGAGGTTCCTGTATACAGGACAGCCAGCTGGGTACCCTGGTGTCCTCTATAGAGAGGTTCCTGTATACAGGACAGCTAGCTGGGTACCCTGGTGTCCTCTATAGAGAGGTTCCCCACTGTATACCTATACCCACGGAACGGTTGCATTATGATGATGTAATCTGTTGCATGCACTATATATCCTGCAGGTGGGTAGAAAGCTTCTTCTTCTCTGGGGTGCAGCTGGGATGTTTCTGGGCACCCTGTCTGCTGGGGTGCTGGTGGCGTCAGCACTGGGGGACAGCAGTGGTGACCGCGCATCGTCCTCCCCGGCCCAGGTGGCTGCCGGCTACTTTGTGGTCTTACTGGTGCTCTTCTATGTTTTCAGCTTCGCTTACAGCTGGGGGTGGGTCGCAAAGCACACACACGCACACCAGAGCCTCTCCCTTGTCGTGTGCAGAACATGCTTCCTCCATTGTGTGCTGAATAATTCATGGACATGTTGAGATTTCTGATGATTTTGCTAATTCTGAGTTCTTAGTAGTCCCTGTGCTCCTTGTGTTAATGTATTACTTAATTATCTCGATCCCTGCAGACCTGTTGCTTGGGTTGTAACAAGTGAAATATTTCCCTTAAATATCAGAGGCGAGCAATGTGTATAACATACATGAGTGCATTTTCACTGAAAATATGTTCCTGTCGTTTGGTCCAGGCACAGCAATGTCCATAACCACTGCAGGCAACTGGATTGGAAACTTTACCATCGCCATGGCAACCCCACTTTTGTTGGGCTCCAATTGGGGTGGGCTGCCTGGCACTGCTGGAACGTTCTTCCTCCTCTCTGTGTTCATTGCCATAGCCTTCCTCTTCGTGCTACTGGTGCTCCCAGAGACAAAGGTGACCATGTACACATGTACAGTGTGGCGGACACTCCTCCTGCATGACTAGTGTACAGCAGTGAAGACCTTTGAGGTCGAAACATCCTACAATCAACTTCCTTGTGTCATTGCTACATGGATTGCTCACTCTACCTCAAACCGTGTTTTACTGTCGTTGCATGAGCCTCTATCACATCACACTAGTGACGCTACAGAAGATATGATGTGCTCCTAATGTGTTTACAGGGGAAGAGTCTGGAGGCCATCAGCAATCTCTTTGAGTTGCCATGGCTACAACGAATTGGAATCTTGGATTATTTCAGGTGTGAAGATGCAGTGTATGTTTAGGTCTTGTGGCGGCAGAGGGCGTTAAATCTGTACACATGTCACTGTACGTACGCACGTACGTCCGCCTTTGCATTTGTGTTTGACGTCACCACCATGTGTGTGTGCCCTCTCCAGGTGCTGTCCAAAAGTGAGAACGTACTTGTATGTGAGACTGTCCCCACAACAAGGGTAAACAGCTGCATACAGTATGTCACATGTACAGTATACATTTTAGTGTGGTAGCACTTGCATGGGAACCGAGTATACTGCATACGTGTAGTGCATATATAGTATATATTACTACATGTGTACATACAGTAATATATAGCACTGCATGTGTACATACAGTAATATATAGCACTGCATGTGTACATACAGTAATATATAGCACTGCATGTGTACATACAGTAATATATAGCACTGCATGTGTACATACAGTAATATATAGCACTGCATGTGTACATACAGTAATATATAGCACTGCATGTGTACATACAGTAATATATAGCACTGCATGTGTACATACAGTAATATATAGCACTGCATGTGTACATACAGTAATATATAGCACTGCATGTGTACATACAGTAATATATAGCACTGCATGTGTACATACAGTAATATATAGCACTGCATGTGTTTCTACAATCATACACTTGCGCTATGCATGAATGAGTGATGATATCATAGAAGCTCATTACTATGTTGTTGATAACGGGCATATTGATCTGGAGCGTATACATACTGCACATGCACTTTGGAGAATCAACCGTTTTTAGTACGCACTTGATGAAGGCCTGCAGGGCCAAACGTCCTGCTATATCAAGTTGCTATTGATTCTGATTATGATTGTATATATGCTAAAGATCACACCCACTACAAATGAGAGTGTAGGCACTCGCTCTGTCATAAGTAATCTCTCCATGCCCTGTCTTCCTCTGCAGAGCCACAGTGACTTACACACGATCAGAAGATGATCAGAACAGCTTGGCAGATGATGCCGTTGATCTGATACCCAACGAAAGTGACACTGAAGACTAGACACAAACCTTTTTACTATTTTTGACCTGTGCTAAATTGTACACACATACATACGTATATATATATATACTGTAGGTATTGTAAGGGTTGAATTATTTGATATTATGCATGTGTGTATTCAATATCATATTATGCACACATCAATATAATTATATATAATATCCACTGCAAGTTTAATCAGTATATTATATATACGTGGTCAGATTCCTTCTCTATATACAGTATTTTAGTGTGGTAGCACTTGCATGGGAACTGAGTATACTAGGTATACGCATAGTGCATATATAGTATATATTACTACATGTGTACATACAGTAATATAATACACACATACATACTGTACATCATTAATTGACTAACACACTAACCCAGTTGCAATGTTCGGGTACAGACATGCACAGCTAGGCTGGGTGGCCTGTGAACACTGGCATCCACACAACTACAGTACTGCTGCTAACATATTCCCCTACCGTTGCATAAACAGAGATAGACATAGGAGGAATACGTATGTGACTGTCTATAATAATTATGTGATATAACTGCATCACTATGGAACAAGTCATGCCATATTTATACTACATAATATTATGTATATAGTATACCATATGGTGCACACATGTACAATTCAAGCCATGGTGTACAGGCAGACACAACCATTCTGGTCTCAAGTCAATCTGATGCACTGAGGTGATCACTGCATTACAATCACATACGAGCACAATGGGCTAAGAGAAAGTCTCACATCACCATCATGTCCGCCATGCCTTCCTCCATGAAGCCCTTGTAGATGGCCATGAAACGTGCAATGAAGGCCTCAATGTGATAGATGACCTTGTTGCCAAGCTGCAGCCGGTGCTCATACGCAGCCGCCACCTGAGTCACCTCGGACTTGAGTGCTCCGTCACAGTTGGCAACCAGCTCCTTGAGCAAGCCCTGCGATGTGGCACGTGTGCAATGCAGCATCTTTATCGGTGGTCACACCAGTAGACACCACAGAATCATGAACACTTGCATCCACAATCACACTCACATTCACACCAATACACAGCATCAACACTCTAACCTTGATAATCACATCCGGAGGAATACAGTGAGTCAACAGCTCATACACTCTTCCTCGCACATCCAGTAGTCTAGCACCAAGACAGAGAAGAAGGGACGCCATCAACACAGGCTACTACTTAACCATGATTAGGTGCTCCTTCTTCTTCAAGCAGGGCATGGGATGTGTGTTGGCTGGCTCTGTGTACCTCTTGGGGGTCTGCTCCTCCACAATCATGGAGGCCGTCTCTCGGAGATATGCCTCCCAGTCACACTCGGGTATCGGTTGGTCAGAAGTGAAGGGGTACCTGGATTGAACACACAAGGACACATGCAAACACACACACATGCAACCATACACAACGCGCGTGCGCGCACACACACACACACACACACACACACACACACACACACACACACACACACACACACACACACACACACACACACACACACGCACACACACACAGCAAGCCAGTATAGTATTGGTCAAACAGCATAGGTCTCAGGGTGTGCGATCTATGCTCTAGTGCACTGACTGCTGGACTCTGCAGGCCTCGCAGGCTAGCAGTGCCTTGCGGAGATTCCGTCCCGAGTATTCTGCCACTCTCCTCCCGAGGTCTGGGGGCAGACTGAGTCCCTCCTTCTTGCATGTTGACTGCAGCACCTGACAAACCTGCACAAGCACGGACAGCAGCACAAGTGCAGACCGCATTCTCAGGAGATGACACAGCTGTGGGCACTTCCTCGTGGCACAAGACTTGGAGTATTTATGCATAGCACACTCAAGCACTTCCCACTGCACACAACACTGGCACTCCCTTAAACACATACGTAGCTAACACAAGTGTAGGCACTTCTTATAGCACACTAAGCACACAGCTTGCTGAGACTGCTGAACGAAGCAGTGAGGCATATGGGAAGAATGGGCTGCGCATTTTAATGCAATGCTGACCTCATCAAGTGTAGGAGCAGGCACTCTGATGCCCAGACAGCGGCTTTGGATGGGGTCGATGACTTTGCTGGTGGAGTTGCAGCAGAGGATGAGGCGGCAGGTGGCGGTGTACTTCTCCATGGTGCGGCGGAGAGCGTGCTGGGCGTCCTTGGTCAGTTGATCCACCTCAGTCAAAATCAACACTGCAGAGAGAGGGGGGGGTTCAAGGGTTGGAGAGAAGGTAAGATTTGGCTGAATCAAAATGGATCACTAACCATGAAGGCTGGCCCTGAAAAGCTTAAGGAGTGCAAGCTGTGGCAATTGCTTAATGGAAATTAAGTAAATCCTCTGCTCTACACGCTGGTCACACACACAGTCACACACACACACACACACACACACACACACACACACACACACACACACACACACACACACACACACACACACACACACACACACACACACACACACACACACACACACACACACACACACACACACACACACACACACACACACACACACACACACACACACACACACACACACACACACACACACACACACACACACACACACACACACACACACACACACACACACACACACACACACACACACACACACACACACACACACACACACACACACACACACACACACACACACACACACACACAAGGTCAGATCCTTATTCACATACAAATGCAAACCTAGAAGGGAGTGTAACATGGAGAAGCTTCTCCTACAACTACCACAAGAAAGGCACTGCTAACACATTATATACACCCTTTCCTTCAGGAACCAATCACAATGCATGCAACAGCAGGGGCACACACAACTGCAGGTACAGGCGTATGTATGTATGTACCACACATCATGTTAAACTTTGATCAAGCCGGCTGCCGTGCCCCCTACCCCGCCCACTAGAAACCTGCCTCACCCTTAAACTCCTTCTGGGAGGAGGCATCGAGTGTGTGGGTCTGTGCCACGTCCTTCAGCAGCTCCTGAATGACGACACGGTCGTGAATCCCAGCATCACTGTAGCGACAGGGCAGCACACACAGGCATATGTGCACACATACATTTGTACACACAGACATTTGTACACATACGTAGACATTTGTACACACAGACATTTGTACACACAGACATTTGTACACACAGACATTTGTACTACACACAGACATTTGTACACACAGACATTTGTACTACACACAGACATTTGTACACACATCATCCACATGCAGTGTGCTGCACACCTGCCGTGCACTAGCTATCACCACCGACCTGGGATTCATTTCAATGTGGTAGTTACTAGCAATGGTTGATAGTTCAACCTTCTTCTTGGAAGGGGTCTGCACTTGACAGAGAAGGAAGGAGCAGAAGAGGAAGGAGCAGAAGGCAAACATGCAGCACTCATCAGCCACCAGGTAGGACCTTGGTCGCTCCACACATGAGCATGCCATGGCTAGCAAGTTAACAGTATCGGAAGGCAGTGTGTGGTGCAGTTTGCTGGAAGCATCATGGACTCTGCTGCAGGCATAGTGCACTCTGCAGGAAGGGTATAGTACTCTACTGGGGGCGTAGTGTGTGCTACTGAGGATTAAATGTACACTAATTGAGGTACATTACACTCTACTGGAGGTACACTGTTACATGCACTATACAGGAAGGGTGTTATACTCTATTGAGGGTGTGAGTGCATTCTACAGAGGATGGTACAGACTTTATTGGAGGTACACTGCAGTCTACTGGAGGTAATATGAACTCTGTTGGGGGTGATGCAGCACACACTGAGGAAGGTGCATTGAGTGAAAAAACGAGGACAGACGTACATACGTACGTACAGGGACAGGTGTATGTACATACATACGTACAGTGAATGTCATGTGTTCGATGCGCAGTTTCTCCACTCCAGGACCGTACAGCTCCCTCAACATGCACATGATACGGGTCTTCTTGCCAGCACCCGAGGGACCGTACACAAGTAAGTGGGGGAAATCCCCTCCCTGGATCTGCATCGGTCAAGGAGAGAAGCAAAAGGGTGAATTGCAAAGCCTACAATGTGAAATGAAATTGGATCCACTCGTACGCACATTCTAGAATGCTTTGCACTATCACGCGGACAGCGTACCACCAGTTCTAAACCTGGCTTCCACTGCGGTCTTACTACGTCTTACAGAGCCACCTCCAATAAAACACCAAATTGAACATCACGACGACAGGTGGAAAAACAACCTCCAGCTATATACCAACTTCCAGTCACACAACCTGGTTAGGGACCTGGTTACTTACACACTGAACTGCGGTAGATTCAAAAGTGTTCGCGAAAGTAGGAAAATGGAGATAGCTAGCTAATCCGAACTCAACTAGCTACCGGTGATCGTGCAGGTGCACGCACACACGGTGCTTCTGCGTGCTGGTCGACTAGGTCAGAGTGCTCACCAACTTCTTGAGGTGCTTCGCCTGCTCCTTGTGATAGTCCAGCTTTCCCAAAGAGGTGGGACGGTGCTTGTCCACCCAGAGACTCATTCTCCCGCGCTGGTGGTGGAATCCGCGCGATAGTGGGCATTTAGCGAAAAGCCCGCGGCTTCTCATTATCGCCCAGGCACCACTACCAGTGCTCTAAGAAGCTTATCACAACAAACCGGTTTCGTGCATGCATGCCTTGCCAATGCTGCCCAAAAAGAGTTAAAACACCACAAGGTGAAGGAAACGGTGAACTCCTGGGTTAGTCATACAGTGAGTAAAGTGGATAAAATGAATACATACAAATGAAAACACAACGGACAGTACAGGATGCACACAAATGCAGACATCCTGTTCACTTTGGCTCAGTGCATTGCTTGTTGGAGCAGCACTTGTCTAAGCCTCTCTACCTCCAATACGCCCTCAGTGGCCTCCAGTTCTTGGAGGAGCTGTACTTCCTGGGGGGGCAGTAAGAAGGATGGGCATTGGAGCCCCCATGTGTGTCTCTTTTGTGTGTAATAGCATGTACGTACACACAACTGCATATCGTGGACTAAGGCATTGCTTGTCATTGTGAGGAAGTGAGTGTGAGAATCAAAAGAGTCAAACCTCTTCCATTGCATCACAGTCCAAGTTTGGAGTTGTTGACCACACTTGCAGCAGCTTCTGCCACTCGTTAGATCTGCAGAGGAACACACACACATGTACGGACATACCACACACACACACCACACACACATGCATGCATGCACCACACACACACACACACATGCATGCACCACACACACACACACACACACACACACACACACACACACACACACACACACGCACACACACACCACACAAACACACACCACAAACACACACCACAAACACACACACACACACACACACACACACACACACACACACACACACACACACACACACACACACACACACACACACACACACACACACACACACACACACACACACACACACACACACACACACACACACACACACACACACACACACACAATCAGCAGCCACATTTCAACTGCTACACCACTCACAAGTACTAGGGGTAGAGGGCCTGTGTGCCTACCTTTCATCCACTTCACTCCTCTTGTGCAGAATGGACAACTGCAATTGGCACGTGTCATCTATACCTTCACAGAGCCTGAGAACAAAGGGATGCACTGCAAGTACCCTAATCCAAGCCCTATATCATGAATAACACTATTCACACACACAGACTCCATACAGGCAGTTCACAGTTGAGAAGTTGTGTGCTGTGAATACAAACAATGCAGCTCCACTGTTGCATGGTGCAGACCTTTCCGTGGATGGATCTGCAGTGTCTTGCCTTCTACTCGTCTGCAGCAGGCACTTGTTGAAGGACACCGTCTTACTCAAGCTGGCCTAAGACACACAAGCAAACAGGCAGAACAAGTGCCATACAATGTACGTAACACAGCATAAGAGCACCACACCAGTAGTCATGCTGCATGAAGCTTCTGCACAGTAACCACATGGACGACACAACAGACAGACACACATGGCGCACCAGAGATCTGTGTATTATGTACGTATGTACCTTCAGTGCTGTAAGTTGGTCCTGCCACTTGGCTAGCTGCTTCTTGCTACTGCCTCTGTTAGCCTCTCCCTCAGTGTCGTCACCTGTAGATCCAACAACCCCACCCTCTCTGTCATTGCCTGTGGATCCAACAACCCCACCCTCTCTGTCATTGCCTGTGGATCCAACAACCCCGCCCTCTCTGTCATTGCCTGTGGATCCAACAACCCCACCCTCTCTGTCATTGCCTGTGGATCCAACAACCCCGCCCTCTCTGTCATTGCCTGTGGATCCAACAACCCCGCCCTCTCTGTCATTGCCTGTGGATCCAACAACCCCGCCCTCTCTGTCATTGCCTGTAGATCCAACAACCCCACCCTCTCTGTCATTGCCTGTGGATCCAACAACCCCACCCTCTCTGTCATTGCCTGTGGATCCCACAGCCCCGCCCTCATTGTCGTCACTTGCACATCCAACGGTCCCTGCCTCTGTTGTCTGAGTGTAACCATCAGGTGGGCTGCTACTAGCATGGGGTTTGGTGGTCGGTAACATCCCGCTCTCTTGACTGGAGATGGTGGAGGAGGGAGAAGGCTCCTTGTCCATGCTCTCCTTTGGAGCAGCATCAGAGTTCAGGCTCACTGGCAGAGGCAGGCCGAGGACTGGCAGAGGCCCTGTTGAGGAGATCTGAGGCTGAGGATTGCCAAATCGGGCTGCAATTTTGACAGCTTTTTTGGCTTTCTTCTTCTTGGAGCACCTTTGCACCTCATCAACCTTTTCTGTTATTCCTTCTCCACTCTCCATCAACCCACTTGATTGAGGCACCTGATCCAGTGTCCCTGTCTGTTTAGTTTCATTCACAGAGGACTTGTCGCTTGCAGACCCGAGGATTATGGCAGCCATGGCTTGGTATCGAGCCATGGGAGACTTCTTTGTTCCGCTGAGCTCTGCATTAGAGGGAGTGCCCTCCTGTGCAGGTGTGAGAAAGCGT
Organism: Aplysina aerophoba; assembly: GCA_949841015.1. NCBI lineage: Eukaryota > Metazoa > Porifera > Demospongiae > Verongiida > Aplysinidae > Aplysina > Aplysina aerophoba. Next base: position 5,413,354 of record OX465037.1, on the reverse strand, counting down.
CCACTAGAGCTTCTTGAGGTGAGACTGTGCTTCCCTCCCTCACTGAGGGATGAGGAAGAATGAGCTGGACTGTCCAAGAGAGGCACACCACAAGGGCTTTCACCGTCAGAATGGGCAGGAGCGCGAAGGACAGTTTGAGATGTGGTCACTGACTTGGCACTCTCAACCCCAGGGATGATATTCAATCCATTCGAGATCATCTGCATCCCTGCTTCACCAATTACATATTCATTTTCTTCACCTGTTTCTTTCACTGTTCCCACTTCCTTCCCCTCCTTCTCCTTTTCTTCCTTAACCTTCTCCTCCTCCTCCTCCCCCTCCCCCTTCGTTTCCTCATCCTCATCCCAGTCTGCCACACAAACATTATCCGATTCTCCACCTCCTTGGCTGTCAAAGACTTCATTAAACTGCTCACTGCTGCTTTCTCCATCCTCACCCGCACTGAGAGTGCCACCTTGCCTCTCAGACCTCACTTGAGAGAGGGACCTGCATAAGCAGTACACAGCAAACATAGACCGCACAGCCATAGTCACACTACATACATATGTGTGTACGTATGTATGTATTACATACATACGTACACACATACGTACATGGACGGTAATGGTACGTATGTAGTGCTCCACTACTGTACGTACGTAGTTGGTGGAATGTGCAAAGCTTGCCTGTTTTGGAATAAACTGAATGTGCACTTGACAATGCATACAGTTGGTATTGCATAAAAGTAGTTGAAGGCATCTTGCCAGCATCCAATAATACATAGAAACACATATTCAACAACATTCAATAGAGTACAGCAATGGTCACTCACATGTACATTTGAAACAATGTTTGTTGTGATCGAGTTCCACATGCATGTGTTTGGTTGATTCAAAAGCATGACTGTGTGTTATGCAAAAGCAAATGCGCCTTAAAACAAACGATTGCTCAATGCAGTGAGCGGTAAAAGACAAAGTCTGTGTCAGAGTGGAGTTGGAAAGTGAAACAAGGAAAGAGTCTGTTCAGTGGGGTTGACAAGAAATCGAGAGCTGTGTTGAAGGTTAGCTGCTCACACTTTCAGTACTGTATACAGCTGTGAATGCATGAAGCCACCCACTGGTACGTACGTACGTGTATAGCACGTCTCTGACCGTGATTTCCACAGCACCTTCACATAGTCGACTACCAAATGTGTGTTGCCATTCCCACAAACTCACTGCTACACAAGTCCCTTTACAATAACAATACATGCATAGTACACACACACACGCACACACGCACACACACACACACACACACACACACACACACACACACACACACACACACACACACACACACACACACACACACACACACACACACACACACACACACACACACACACACACACACACACACACACACACACACACACACACACACACACACACAACTGTACCGGATGATAATTGGTGCAGGTCCAGACAGGCTTATGGGGCCATGATCTGATGTGGTATGAATTGGACGGGGCCGTCTCCTGGCAGCACTACTCAGTGCCTCCACAACCCTGCCACGTTCCGCTCCATCTGACAACGAATCCAAGTAGGTCTGAAGTGCATCAATGACCCTGACTTCGTTCTTCTTCCAGCGCTGGGTTGGGTCCAGTTGTACCCTCGGTGACCTTTGGCCCCCTGCAGCTAAGGGGGTACCATACGTACACAGCAGGAAGTGAAAATTTCACAAATAGGGCCGAATCCAAAAAGTTACAAACTTGAAAACTCACGAAATTTCCCGCCAAATGATAAGACACGCCCCACAGGGAGAAATGTAGCTGGAAACGCTGTTACTCCCACAAGTACACACACACATGGACCCTCCACCTCTCTCTCTCTCTCACACACACACATGCATGCATCTCCACAATCCACTCACTGCTGCTTCTATTTCCACTGTTGCTAGTGCTAGAAGCAAATCGAATGATCAACTTATTGCCATGGAGGTACACATCTCTGAGTTTAACAGCAGATGTGGCTCCATCCAGAGTAGCAAAATCGATAAAACTGCATTGAGGCAGAGAATTGCAGTAACTACAGTAATACACCACACAAATATATACCTATCTATCCCCATGTGAACTTCTAACCATCATATTCTCCCAAAACATCATGCTGTATGTAATGTGTCAGGAATAAAGGGCACGTTTTGACAGACCAACAGAAGCACTGTGGTATGGTGACTGCCCTCACTCACGCATGGCTGACATCTGTGCGTCCTTTCCTCCGGCGTAAAGCGACTCTTGTTACTTTCCCACAGTCGCCCAGCACTGATTTGAGAGCTTTCTGCATGCAGATAGACAGACAGACAGACGGACGGACGGACAGACATGTGTACATTTTTCACTGCTGTACGGCAACCCTACGTACACGTCATGCTTTACCGAGCATGTACCTTATACACAATCATGTAGTTGTGTTGTTGCCTATAGCAACCAAATATAACCCCTCTCCAATACTAGGTGTAAAGTGGACCACTAGTGGTTGCTAATGGCTACGTGTGACTAGAAAGAAGAAGAAGGAGAAAAGAAAGCTCAGAATCAATAAAGCACCCAACATATGTAATATACACATAATGCAAGCAGGCATTGCACCTGTTACGTTATGTGTAAGTATGTGTGTACGTAAGTATGTGGCATTACATTTTCAAAGTTGTCATTATACAATTAATACAAGCTGTCAACTCAATCAAGCCAGGGTTCTCAGCAGACAGCACGCACGTACATACGTACATGGTGGGATCCAAGCTCATAGTCAACCCCAGCACTGCTTTATACACACGGCACGGCACCACTGTGAAACAAGCAAGTGACTACTGTGTAATGAGATTCACATCCAGGAACTGAGCCTATCGACCTTCAGCTGCCGAGGGAGGTTGAATTGCATTGACCAACTCATGCTGCTTACCTCAGTGGCCCAAGGTGGGGGATTGCCCACGTACACGCTATACGGTCCCCTAGTGCCGGACAGAACGCTCCTGGTGGCACTGGAACTCCCTGGTAAGCCAGAGACTACAGTCTGCACGCGATACAGAAACGCACAAGGCTGTGACTTGCATAGTTACCTGTAGATCTTCAATTTTTGTGAAGTAATGACTGAAACAAGCAAGTGCCTACTATGTAATGAGATATGGAATTGTTCCGCTCATTCACACTAGATTAATTGTGCATGGCTTACGGATGAGACGGGCAAAAGGGTGGGTCGAGCGTCACGGGTGTTGGAGGGACCGATAGTGGGAGGCTCCTCCTCCGGTACATCATCTTCCAGTAGAGGCAAAGGCTTGCATGGATGCATGCTAGCGAACGAAACTTGCGCGGTGCTACTGACGTTCACACTATAGTCTCGTACCCGACCCTGTCCGCCGGCCGCCATTTTATTCGCCGCCTCCTGGGAGGTAGTCTCGTACCCAGCCCCACTTCCGGCCGCCATTTTGTAAGGCACGGAAGGTGGGTCTGGGGACTATGTGCAGTTTTCTTGGCGGAGTCCGGCGATCCCCTGCCTCCAATCAGATTGCAGATACGTGAATAATAATGAGCAAATCACATGTCGGTCACATGCGCGTGCGTTGGGTGCGAACGACGGAGATGGAGCTTCCTTTGGGTCAAGCTAACGGTCGAGCCATTGCGCATACAGAGTCATCGCTAGGGATACGAATCGAATGGTTGGGTAAAAATTGTCCTTGTCCTAACTGTCAAAGGATAGTACTCAGAGCTCGAAAATGATCCTTCCAGCTTAGAAATGGATTGACTTAGCGCTTCAAGCCGCTTTGAGCCGGTGTCCAGATCTTGAAAGCACCGTCGGCAAGCGTACGCAGTTTGCGTACTCACTGTCAACTGGTGCCACAATGCAGGCCAAACCGTCCTCACGAAGCTTCCAACTATGCTACCACCGCGCAGAAGGGAAGATAGATTGCGTCTTCTTGTCTCCGTATCGCTAGGAGGCTGTGCACAGAAGGAGCATCGCGATAGTCTTGGGCTGCCATATAAACGCGATATGGAAGCATGTGCCCATCATGTGATATTGCGCAATCACCGCCAAGGATTATGTACATAGTCCCCAGACCCTACCTTCCGCGTCGTCAGCCATGTTTGCGGAAGTTGGGGCTGGGTACGAGACTACCTGGGAGGCGGCGAATAAAATGGCGGCCGGCGACAGGGTCGGGTACGAGATAGTCTCGTCCCCAGCCCACTTCCGGCCGCCATTTTTAATGGGGCTCGAAAGGTGGTCTGGCACATTTAGTCGAAAAGCTTGGCACTGCAGAACGATATCGTTCTGCCCAATCAGATTGCCAGAAAATGACGCGTCACTCCGCGTAATAACGAGCGGCGTTCTACGAGCATCAATCCTGAATATACCGAGGTTTGACGTTAAGGGAGTAGCAGTAGAGCTTGTGAACGATGCCATCAAGCATGCTTTCCTTACTCTTGGATACGCTGCAGCTACGAGCGACCAAGATAAGGCGGTTCGGGAGTTCCTAGAGGGCAAGGATGTTTTCGTTTTCTTACCAACAGGCGAAGGCAAATCCCTGTGCTTCGCCACACTAGCTGTGTTTGACTTCCTTAAACACCATCTCACAGTCTGTACTGGCAGCCGGACGGGACGGTACCGGGTTCGAAGCGGCAACGTCACTAGTCGTCTAGTCACGTGATGTCTCTGACGTACCTTACGAATGCCAAGCTTTTCGACTAAATGTGCCAGACCACCTTTCGAGCCCCATTAAAAATGGCGGCCGGAAGTGGACTGGGACGAGACTAGGTACGAGACTACGTTCACACCGAGTCGAATCCTCCATTTAAAAAGGGCGTGGTTAATAGAGTGCAACCCTGTAATTATCTCATTTTGGAACGTGATTCGAAGTCAACTTAGCTAACTTAGACTATTACGTATGCAAGTGTAGGCATTTACTCCTACTAGCTACCTTGTACATGGCCTTATAATCGTGGACTGACTACACAAGACCATTATAAACAGTCTCTTACTCCTCATTGATGAAGGTAGCCATAGGTTACCGAAACATCTGTATAACTGTGACTCAAGTTCAAGTCTGGCTAGTGTGAACGAAGTTATATCAGTCTCTTACTCCTAAATGTATGTAGCGTACATATAGCTATTGTGCGAATGAGCGGAACAATTCCATATAGCTATATAGCTATTGTGCGTAGTGATTTCGAACACCAAGGCAGCAGTTGGCTGAGTAGCTACGTATGTCTAGCTTGGAAGACTGCGTGCAACTAGACACTTGCATGTTTAATTTTGAGAAGCAACAAAAGCTGTATTTGCTGCAACTAACTAGCTGAACACATCGCTCCATGATGGTGTGCACCGCAGTAAGCAGAGCTAGCTATCAGCATGAAATTCAGAATTTGTCAATGTTACACTCAACACCTCATGTATGCAAGTTAACTAATGCCACATATGAACCACTTCAAAAACCCTCGCTACATATACAATGCAATAGTATAAAGAGTCTGACACACCATGACATGAGCACACATGTACAAGGATGTAGTCAAAAAAGGAGTTGCACTTTCAAGAGGTCATATTGTCTGTTATGGGTAAGTCATTTCTTAAAATAGCTGTTCCAAGATTGTTCTAGAATGGACATCCCTGGAAGGTCACTCTGCCATGATGAAATCATGACAATCCAGGATGACATCATCATATACACATCCCCATGGGGTGTGTCAGGTAAAGGCAGTGCTATTGCTGTCCATTTGTCAATGTACACCCTTCACTTCATGTACGCACACGTTAACTAATGCCACATATTTACCACTTCAAAAACCGCACCACATACAGTATAAAGAGTCTGACACACACCATGATGTGAGCACACGCACATGTGGGGATGCAGTCAAAAACACAACCAACAGGACAAGACAGGACAGACGGCACAAGTCATTGTTATTCAGTCGTCCATGACTGGACACACAGAGCTTTCACATGCACACGTGACAGTCATCCTTCTTTCTCTGTGACAGCAGTTGACACCAGACCTCCTCAGCAGGGGCCAGGGGAGAGATGCAAGACTGAACAATCTCTCCTAACATTGCAGCTGGCTCCTAAAAAAGAGGAGACCAAGGAAGAAGAAAAGAAGAGCAGGGACACTGTAGCTACACACAATTGGTGTTTAAAATCCAGCCATGTACATGTATATTTAGATAATGTCATATACGTAGCTACTCCCACAAATATACATAGTACAACAGAGTACCATTATCGTGTCTTGTGCTTCTTGTAACTTCCTGTGCCTCAACATCTTTAGCTTTCTGCGAACATAGTCTGTTTCTGCAAGCATTGCAGCGTTCTTTCTGCATGTGACAAGAAGCCAGAGCCCACACGTACGTCAGCTAGCCAGCTAGCTACGACATCCAAATTAGCAAGCTTGAATTATATACACTGATGATTAGACGTGAAGTAGTACCAATCACCTGCAGTCCTGGCATGCAGTGACCGAATGTCCGGTGCTGGAGGCATGCTGTAGAGAAGTAATGAGGACAAGATACATCAAAGAAGGGCAAGGCGCCGCAATTATGAATACAAGGCAGTTACAAAAACAAGGTAGTGTCTGGTACGTGCGTGACCGACACGGTGCAAACTAATTCAGTCTTACTTTTTCAATTTCCCTCAAAAGCAGCTGCACTTTCAAGAGGTCAAATTGTTTGCTACGCGTGAGGCATTTCTTAGAATAGCTGTTCCAAGATTGTTCTAGAACGGACATCCCTTTTCTGGAAGGTCACCTGCTGTGAATCATGACACTTCAGCCGGTGACATCATCACGTGCGGGATACACCATTTATACAATTATACAGTCTCTATTTACAGTATTAATGTAACTCAGCTGTACTGCAGGAGCCCGCGCACTAGGAAAGTTCTAGAAGTTTGCTGTGCTTGTAAAGCTTACCGCAGCGCACGAGTAGGCATTGTGACCTTCATTCTATTCGGCAGTCGGAGACACATTGAGAACCAGCAGAAGAGATGGCAGCGCCAGCGGTTGGCATCGACTTGGGGACGACTTACTCTTGCGTCGGCGTGTTCCAGCATGGCAAGGTGGAGATCATCGCGAACGACCAAGGCAACCGTACCACCCCCAGCTACGTCGCCTTCACCGACACGGAGAGGTTGATAGGAGATGCAGCCAAGAACCAGGTAGCCATGAACCCCAGTAACACAGTGTTTGACGCTAAGCGTCTCATTGGTCGTCGGTTTGACGACCCGACCGTGACAAGCGACCGCAAGCACTGGCCGTTTGACGTGGTGAACGAAGCGGGTCGCCCAAAGATCCAGGTCTCCTACAAGTGCGAAGACAAGACCTTCTACGCTGAGGAAATTTCTTCCATGGTGCTGACCAAGATGAAGGAGACTGCAGAGGCCTACTTGGGGAAGACTGTGACCAGGGCGGTGGTCACCGTGCCAGCTTACTTCAACGACTCCCAGCGTCAGGCCACCAAAGATGCTGGCACAATTGCAGGCTTGGAGGTTCTCCGCATCATCAACGAGCCAACCGCTGCTGCTATTGCCTATGGCTTGGACAAGAAAGTGGGGAGCGAGCGATGTGTGCTCATTTTTGACCTTGGAGGTGGTACCTTTGATGTCTCGGTTCTAGCCATTGAGGATGGTATTTTTGAAGTGAAATCCACTGCAGGTGACACCCACTTGGGAGGGGAAGATTTTGACAACCGCATGGTCAACCACTTTGTGCAGGAGTTCAAGCGCAAGCACAAGAAGGATCTCACAGGGAACAAGCGAGCGCTGCGACGACTGAGGACTGCTTGCGAGCGTGCCAAGAGGACCCTGTCTGCCAGTGCCCAAGCCAACATTGAGATTGACTCCCTCTTTGAGGGTATTGACTTTTACACCAGCATCACAAGAGCTCGCTTTGAAGACCTCAACAACGATCTTTTCCGCGGGACTCTGGAACCAGTTGAGAAGGCATTGAGGGATGCAAAGCTAGGTAAAGACAAGATCCATGATATTGTCCTTGTTGGTGGATCCACCCGGATCCCCAAGATCCAGAAGCTCTTGCAGGACTTCTTCAATGGCAAGGACCTGAACAAGTCCATCAACCCAGATGAGGCAGTTGCCTATGGGGCTGCTGTTCAAGCTGCAATCTTGTCCGGAGATAAGAGCGATGAAGTGCAGGACCTGTTGCTGCTTGATGTAGCTCCACTGTCCATGGGCATTGAGACGGCTGGTGGTGTGATGACGTCACTGATCCAGAGGAACACCACCATTCCCACCAAGAAGACGCAGGTCTTTACCACATATTCGGACAACCAGCCCGGTGTGCTCATCCAGGTGTACGAGGGAGAGAGGGCCATGACCAAAGACAACAACCTTCTAGGGAAGTTTGAGCTTACTGGAATTCCTCCTGCACCTCGTGGTGTTCCTCAGATTGAGGTGACATTTGATGTTGACGCCAATGGTATCCTCAACGTATCTGCTGTCGACAAGAGCACAGGCAAGGAGAACAAGATTACAATCACAAATGACAAGGGTCGTCTGAGTGCTGATGACATCAAACGAATGGTGGATGAGGCTGAGCAGTACAAGTCTGAGGACGATGCCCAACGTGAACGTGTCACTGCTAAGAACAGTCTTGAGAGCTATGCGTACAACATGAGGTCGACAATGGAGGATGACAAGGTGAAGGACAAGGTCAGCGAGAGCGAAAGGCAGACGGTGGTTGACAAGTGCAAGGAAGTCATTGATTGGCTGGACAAGAACCAGGCAGCGGAAAAGGAGGAGTTTGAACATCAGCAGAAGGAGCTGGAGAAGGTGTGCACCCCGGTTGTGACAAAGCTGTACCAGGCTGGTGGAATGCCAGAGGGAGCCGGTGGGATGCCTGGAGGCATGCCTGGAGGTATGCCCGGTGGTCCTCCTCCGTCGGGAGGCAGCAGCAGTGGACCAACGATTGAAGAAGTTGATTAAGATGTGACTGTTACGATGAAACTTGTACGGAACAATTTATGTAACTAATTTAAGTTCTGTTCAAATGCAAGTAGTACAAGTGCTGCCTTTAGTGACGGGCAAAAGTGTATGCTTTAAGTTATTTGCTGTTTAAGTTGTTGTGATTGAATATTCAAGTAATGTGTGAATGGAGGCTGAAATAGCAATAATGATGCCTCAAACTGCAGTTTTGGCTTTCCACAGCTCAACCTGTTGAGCTGAGCCTATCAACCTTCAGCTGCCGAGGGAGGTTGAATTGCATTGACCAACTCATGCTTACCTCAGCAGCAGCAGTGAACCAACAATTGAAGAAGTTGATTAAGATGTGACTGTTACAATGAAACTTGTACGGAACAATTTATGTAATTAATTTAAGTCCTATTCAGATCTGTTGTAGTGCAAGGAGGTGCAAGTGCAGTCTTTAGTGGCTGGTAGAAGTGTATGTATTTGAGTTATTTGCTGTTAAATTGGTTTGTGATGGAAGATTTAAGCTTTAGCTGGTTAATCTTGTGTAAGTAAGTAAATGGAGACTGCTATAGCAATAATGATGAAGTGTGCATTTTTGGCTTTCCACAGTTCAAGCTGTTGAGTATAACAGTCCAATGAACGAGCCAACTGGCACCATATGAATTTGAGCAGTTGCATAGCTATCTGTGCACACATGCATCAAAGATGACTGTGCATGCCTTCTCTCGGTTCAAATACTAGCAGATGCAGGCTAACGTGTAGGGTAGACTAACTAAACTAACTGGCAAGCACTATATATATACATGCACGAGACGGTACCCACATGGGGGAGGGGGGGGGGGGGCAGCGCTATATAGGGGAGGTTTTTGATGGGTGAGTGTGATTAGAACATTATGCAGGCGTTGACAAATGTTACAATTTAAGCTGGGCTGCTCATAAAAATTGAACGGGCAATATTTACAAAAGACGTGCTGGGTGTGGTATACAATTTGCTGCAAAGTTGTTCTGGCAGTGCTATCACTGTAAATTTGTCAATGTTACACTCACCACCTCACGTACACAAGTTTATTCCTCACATATGAACCACTTCAAAAACCGTGCTACATACCGTATACAATAGCATAAAGAGTGTGACACACCATTATGTGAGCACACATGCAAAATTAAGGATGCAGTCAAAAACATAACCAACAGGACAAGAATGGACAGACGGCACAAGTCATTGTTATTCAGTCGTCCATGACTGGACACACAGAGCTTTCACATGCACATGTGACAGTCATCCTTCTTTCTCTGTGACAGTAGTTGACACCAGACCTCCTCAGCAGGGGCCAGGGGAGAGATGCAAGACTGAACAATCCCTCCTAACATTGCAGCTGGCTCCTAACAAAGAGGAAACTGAGGAGAGAAGAGAGAGCAGGGAGGCTGTAGCTATATATACACAGCTGGCATTTGAAATCCAGCTATGTTTGTACATATGTAGATAATGTGATACATAGCTACTCTCGCAAATATACATAGTACAACAGAGTACCATTATCGTGTCTTGTGCTTCTTGTAACTTCCTGTGCCTCAACATCTTTAGCCTTCTGTGAACATGGTCTGCTTCTGCAAGCATTGCAGTGTTTTCTCTGCATGTGACAAAGAAGCCAGAGCCCACACGTACATCAGCTAGCCAGCTAGTGACGACATCCAAATTAGCAAGCTGCATTTTACAATGCTGATTAGGTACGTGAAGTAGTGCAAATTACCTGCAGTCCTGGCAATCAGTGACCGAATGTCCGGTGCTGGAGGCATGCTGTAGAGAAGTAATGAGGACAAGATGCATCAAAGAAGGGCAAGGCAATTATGATTACAAGGCAACTGCCGTGCGTGACCCACCCACATGGTGCACACTAATTCAGTCTTACTTCTTCAATTTCCCTCAAAAGCAGTTGCACATTCAAGAGGTCATATTGCTTGCTACGAGTGAGGCATTCCTTAGAATCAAGATTGTTCCAAGATTGTTCTACAGATGAATAGAACCATACATCGTCCAACATGTGTTGAAGGATCTATGATGGAACGGACATCCCTTTCTGGAAGCATAGACACACCTCCTAGATCTATGCTGGAAGGCGATCACCTGCTGCTAAAGTAGTCTCGTCCCCCAGTCCACTTCCGGCCGCCATCTTTAATGGGGCTCGAAAGGTGGTCTGGCACATTTAGTCGAAAAGCTTGGCATTCGTTAGGTACGTCAGAGACATCACGTGACTAGACGACTAGTGACGTGGCCGCTTCGAACCCGGTACCGTCCCGTCCGGCTGCCAGTACAGACTGTGAGATGGTGTTTAAGGAAGTCAAACACAGCTAGTGTTGCGAAGCACAGGGATTTGCCTTCGCCTGTTGGTAAGGAAACGAAAACATCCTTGCACTCTAGGAACTCCCGAACCGCCTTATCTTGGTCGCTCGTATCTGCAGCGTATCCAAGAGTAAGGAAAGCATGCTTGATGGCATCGTTCACAAGCTCTACTGCGACTCCCTTAACGTCAAGCCTCGGTATATCCAGGATTGATGCTCGTAGAACGCCGCTCGTTATTACGCGTAGTGACGCGTCATTTTCTGGCAATCTGATTGGGCAGAACGATATCGTTCTGCAGTGCCAAGCTTTTCGACTAAATGTGCCAGACCACCTTTCGAGCCCCATTAAAATGGCGGCCGGAAGTGGACTGGGGACGAGACTACTGCTAAAGCACGAAACTGCACGTGACATCATAAACCACGTGTACACGATTTAAACAGTATAATTTTTTTAAAGTATTTAATGTAATTTTGCTGTACTGCAGGAGCCCGCGCACTTATAGGAAAGTAGAAGGATTGCAGTGCTTGTAATGCTTACCGCAACGCACGAGCAGGCATTGTGACCTTCATTCTGTTCGGCAGTCGGAGACACATTGAGAACCAGCAGAAGAGGAGATGGCAGCGCCAGTGGTTGGCATCGATTTGGGCACGACTTACTCTTGCGTCGGCGTGTTCCAGCATGGCAAGGTGGAGATCATCGCGAACGACCAAGGCAACCGTACCACCCCCAGCTACGTCGCCTTCACCGACACGGAGAGGTTGATAGGAGATGCAGCCAAGAACCAGGTAGCCATGAACCCCAGTAACACAGTGTTTGACGCTAAGCGTCTCATTGGTCGTCGGTTTGACGACCCGACCGTGACAAGCGACCGCAAGCACTGGCCGTTTGACGTGGTGAACGAAGGGGGTCGCCCCAAGGTTAAGGTCTCCTACAAGTGCGTAGACAAGACCTTCTACGCTGAGGAAATTTCTTCCATGGTGCTGACCAAGATGAAGGAGACTGCAGAGGCCTACTTGGGGAAGACTGTGACCAGGGCGGTGGTCACCGTGCCAGCTTACTTCAACGACTCCCAGCGTCAGGCCACCAAAGATGCTGGCACAATTGCAGGCTTGGAGGTTCTCCGCATCATCAACGAGCCAGCCGCTGCTGCTATTGCCTATGGCTTGGACAAGAAAGTGGGGAGCGAGCGATGTGTGCTCATTTTTGACCTTGGAGGTGGTACCTTTGATGTCTCGGTTCTGGTCACCGAGGATGGTATTTTTGAAATGAGGTCCACTGCAGGTGACACCCACTTGGGAGGGGAAGATTTTGACAACCGCATGGTCAACCACTTTGTGCAGGAGTTCAAGCGCAAGCACAAGAAGGATCTCACAGGGAACAAGCGAGCGCTGCGACGACTGAGGACTGCTTGCGAGCGTGCCAAGAGAACCCTGTCTGCCAGTGCCCAAGCCAACATTGAGATTGACTCTCTCTTTGAGGGTATTGACTTTTACACCAGCATCACAAGAGCTCGCTTTGAAGAACTCAACAATGATCTTTTCCATGGGACTCTGGAGTTAGTTGCGAAGGCATTGAGGGATGCAAAGCTGGGTAAAGACAAGATCCATGATATTGTCCTTGTCGGTGGATCCACCCGGATCCCCAAGATCCAGAAGCTCCTGCAGGACTTCTTCAATGGCAAGTACCTGAACAAGTCCATCAACCCAGACGAGGCAGTTGCCTATGGGGCTGCTGTTCAAGCTGCAATCTTGTCCGGAGATAAGAGCGATGAAGTGCAGGACCTGTTGCTGCTTGATTTGGTTCCGCTGTCCATGGGCATTGGGATGGGTGATGGTAGTGTGATGACATTACTGATTCAGAGGAACACCACCCTTCCCATCACGAAGACGCAGGTCGTTACCACACAATTTGACAACCAGTCTCGTATGCTCATCCAGGTGTACGAGGGAGAGAGGGCCATGACCAAAGACAACAACCTTCTAGGGAAGTTTGAGCTGACTGGAATTCCTCCTGCACCTTGTGGTGTTCCTCCGATCGAGGTGACATTTGATGTTGACCACAATGGTATCCTCAACGTATCTGCTGTCGACAAGAGCACAGGCAAGGAGAACAAGATTGCTATCACGAATGACAAGGGTCGTCTGAGTGCAGACGACATCAAGCGAATGGTGGATGAGGCTGAGCGGTACAAGTCTGAGGACGATGCCCAACGTGAACGTGTCACTGCTAAGAACAGTCTTGAGAGCTATGCGTACAACATGAGGTCGACAATGGAGGATGACAAGGTGAAGGACAAGGTCAGCGAGAGCGAAAGGCAGACGGTGGTTGACAAGTGCAAGGAAGTCATTGATTGGCTGGACAAGAACCAGGCAGCGGAAAAGGAGGAGTTTGAACATCAGCAGAAGGAGCTGGAGAAGGTGTGCACCCCGGTTGTGACAAAGCTGTACCAGGCTGGTCAACAAACGTGATATCCCTTTCCTCACTTCATACTAGTACCTTTAGTCCCGTTTGATCAAGCTGGTGCAGACTGGCGTGTAGGGTAGACTTTTAAAGCAACTGCCACGCACGAAACGAAAGGGCACC
>OX465037.1:5320226-5395226 GCA_949841015.1 Aplysina aerophoba | reverse complement strand
GCATATGGGACTGGAGTCAGTTTTCAGTTGCAGTATGTATTTGGATGGTGAATTATCATCATGTGCCATCAGAAATCACATTAACCATTCCTCTTCCATCCCAGCACTGTAATTGGGTGAGAGATTGCAGTGTACAAGGTGCCATCAGGACTAGAAACCCTGATAAACAGATGTCTACAATGTGTATGTACGCATGTATAGCTGTGTACCATTCAACATTGTGTCATTTTCAAGCACACATCTTTGTGTACCTGTTGAGCTGTACAAGGCGGTCAGACATGTGTACATACATTTACATACACATGTATACAGTACCTGGTCCGTGATCCTCTGTGCTTCGCTGTGGTGGCAGTAGCCTGGCCAGCTAGACCGTCCCATCTATAGCCAGTTGAGAAAGATCTACAGATCGAAACGTCCTGGATATAGATTGTTAATGATTTCCAATGGCTGTGCTATCGCTCAAGAACTCTCCCCCTCACCGTCCCATCTAATTGCCCGGCGCTTGGACGTTTAAGTGGGTTGGCTAAGCTGGCCAGACTAGGTGTACTGTGGTGTGCTTTGCTGTGCACTGTTCTTGAGGTATGCAGACTGCATTCACTCCTTCCTTCAACGATGATCACTTTCCCTTTATTGTTCATTCTTCATCTACCCTACTGAGCCGCGGGTCAACTAGGGGGGCAGGCACAGGGATAGACGGGCAATTAACTGTGCAAGTACCGTCTCGGGTCAATTGGTCCTACAATGCGTGTGCATCACATAACTGTGCCCTCTCTGCAATGGTCACCAGTCATGCAATGCAGTCATGTGCCAGGTGGCAGCAGTCAACTAGCTAGCCTGGGTAGGGCTTGCGCATTGAAGTGTGGCATTCATTGGTGCACAACACAGATGCTGGACAACAATGGTGGGGCACGCACACGTTAACAGGTAGAAGGAGTCCCCTTGTGTCTGGTGATTGTCTAAGCACGAGGTGCCATGACCTCATACAACACTAAATCAGTTACTCACTTGTTGTCTTTCCAGTTACTGAGTACTGCACACTACATGCTCTCCCCTCTCCTCCCTCCTCTCCTCTCTCCTCTCCTCTCCCCTCTCCCCTCCCCTCTCCCTCCCCTCTCCCCTCCCCTCTCCCTCCCCTCTCCCCTCCCCTCTTCCCTCCCCTCTTCCCTCCCCTCTTCCCTCCCCTCTTCCCTCCCCTCTTCCCTCCCCTCTTCCCTCCCCTCTTCCCTCCCCTCTTCCCTCCCCTCTTCCCTCCCCTCTTCCCTCCCCTCTTCCCTCCCCTCTTCCCTCCCCTCTTCCCTCCCCTCTTCCCTCCCCTCTCCCCTCCCCTCTTCCCTCCCCTCTTCCCTCCCCTCTTCCCTCCCCTCTCCCCTCCCCTCTTCCCTCCCCTCTCCCCTCTCTCCCCTCCCCTCTTCCCTCCCCTCTTCCCTCCCCTCTTCCCTTCCCTCTCCCCTCCCCTCTTCCCTCCCCCTCTGTCCATGGTAGCCAAGAGGCTCAAGAACCTCCCTAGCCTCCTCCCACTCCTCTGTCCACGGTGTGAGGCTGGCAGGAGCAGATGTGAGTGCTGAAGGGCTCCATATGCAATATGCAATAGTGACATCAAGTGTCACCACTATTCACAGCACTAGCGACGTGAACTGCGTACACACGTCACATGTGTGTACGTACTGTATTATAGAGGCCTGAGTGGCTAGGTTAATGAGTCGTGATCATTTGGTATTCACTATAGGTTGTGTGTGATTGCAGCTGTTGGTACGTGTTGTGGTGATCCGTACGAGCACCAGGTCTGCTCTGTATTACCTCTATATTTCTCCCTTCCCGCCCTTCATGTCAACCCTTTATGTGGTGTGTTCTCTCAACAGAGCCAGAGCAGTGTGGAAAGGCTCGGCAGTGGACGGTCTGGCAGACGGCGATCGGGTGCCGTGGTCCATGTTACAAAACTGTGTGACGACTCAAACCTGTCTCTAGTCTCCGCCCCCTCTACTGCTTCTATGCAGTCAGCCTATTCAGCCGCACATGCGTCAGATTCATCTCAGCCAGCAGCTGTAGAGGTGTGTGTGCGTGTGTGAGTGGTGAGTGCATGTGTGTGTCGGTGTGTATATTTGTGTATGCGTAGTATGTGTATATTTGTGTATGCGTAGTATGTGTCTGTTTCTAGTTTGAGTACATCATTTTCAAGCACAGTAAGCTGACCAGCACAGACACACACAATGTGTGTAAGCAGTGAGCAATGAGTCTCGCTGTGTCTCGCCATCCAGGCGTCCCCTCCACCTCTCTCCCCGCCTCCGTTTCCCCACAGGTGGATGTCACTGTTGGCGCAGGGAGTGCTGGCCAAGATGCTCAGGTGACCACTGCTGCTGCTCTTGCTGAGTCAGCACGCCAGCTAGCCCAATCAGCAGCTGAGTTTGGGGAGGAATCAGTGAGTGCAGAGACCATGCTGACCACGTCCTTTAGTGATGCCAGTAACTGCTGGACCCTTCTGGCGTGGTACAGTCGTTTCAGGCTTTCCTTTCTTGGTTGCACATGAAACACTGAAAACTGCAGCCAGTCGCTCTTGTGGTTGAAGCACTGGAACAGCCGAGTCTCGCATGAAGTGACTGCAGTGTGCAGTGTGCAAACAGGACTAGAAATCCTGAAACGACTGTTAACTGATAAACTACATGTACTAACTAATGTACATGTACTAGCTAATGTACATGTACTGGCTAATGTACATGTACTAACTAAGGTACATGTACTGGCTAATGTACATGTACTGGCTAATGTACATGTACTGGCTAATGTACATGTACTGGCTAATGTACATGTACTGGCTAATGTACATGTACTGGCTAATGTACATGTACGTACTAATGTACATGTACTGGCTAATGTACATATACTAGCTAATGTACATGTACTGGCTAATGTACATGTACTGGCTAATGTACATGTACTGGCTAATGTACATATACTAGCTAATGTACATGTACTGGCTAATGTACATGTACTGGCTAATGTACATGTACTGGCTAATGTACATATACTAGCTAATGTACATGTACTGGCTAATGTACATGTACTAGCTAATGTACATGTACTGGCTAATGTACATGTACTAGGTGACTAATGATTACACATGCACACACGAGTTGTACAGTAGTTTGCTGTCTGTTCCTAGACCGCACTGTTGTCAGTGCCAGCTGTGTCTTCTCTCTGCTCTCCTCGCTCTTCTCAGATGTGGGAGATGTACCGGAAGAGAAGTGGACCTTGCCAGAAGCGCTTTGTCACAATCAGGAATGGAGTCTACAGCCCTGCCACAATGCACCGGCTGTTGAGTCGTAATCAAGAGGGGGTTCCCCCTGCAGTGGAGTGCCACTTGGACGTGCCCAGTGGTTTGGACTCCCCCGACATAGTGCCGTCGCATGGCAGCTCCAGTCCCACACACCCATTCAAGCTCCCCTCTGGTAGGTCCTATACAAATGGAACTCTGCCACACTTGGTTCCCGAGCTGTGTGGAGGTGCGAGTGGATGTTTCACCCGTGAAGAAGAAAATTGTGGGAACTCCCCAGGATCACCGCACCTAGACAGGCGGTTCTCATACCACTCCCACCTGAACAATGAGGGATGGGACGGAAGATCGGTGTGCGATCCCTGTGGGTCGTATTCTCCTCCACACGTGAGGTCTGGCCCCACTAGCACTCATCTGCGACAGGTGGGCCAACGAAATGGCAGTGAAAGTGTTGGAAGAGAGTTGAAACCGACACGCCGTGTATGGCAGGACGTGGAAGTACCACTGAACACCACCCCATCTGTCGTCACTGACAGCAGCACAGAAAGTGCACCCCCCTCTTCAACCCAATCTCACGGCGAGTCCACGGTGAACCACTCCACCATCAACGAGGAGGTGGGTGGGTCATGCTGCACTGTGCAATGTCTGTCATCAACATCAGTACGCAGGTACCAAGTGGTCTAATCAGATTCAAATGTTTTGCGTCCTTTTATGATATGACAGTCCCTATGGGTCCCTATGTGTGTGTGTATATGAAATACTCTAGAACTAATTATAATGTCTTTTAAACGCGTTGTAACAGACGGTAGAACTGAGCAGAGGATAGTTCTCTAGGTACCACCTTTTGAATGTATGAACCTTACGACGTTTTGGTCAGATGCACTGGAAGAGGCTACCGAAAGAACTGATTGTTTTCCTGGCTAAGACAAAACATGTGCACCATTATATTGCAATGTGTACATACATACATACATATGTACATGTATTACTCACTAGTCCTCTTCCCTGAGAAGCCGCTGAGAGTGACGTAGTCTTCTCTGTTACATGTGTGTTGATCCAGGAGGTCCCTCAGGTGAGGCAACCAAGCAGCTCACGACCAAAGTCTGCCCCCGCTGTTGCCAAGACAACTTCCAGCGAGCAGGGACTACCCCTTTCCCTGCAAGACACCCCCACTTCAACAACCACAGAGAAGGTACACAGAAAGAGCTACCATGCCCGATTCGACAGGGGGGTGGGGAGGAACTCTGACTATGTATACGTAGATCATATCTAACTTCCATGGTTTGAGGTGTTGGCAGTAGTTCCCGCTGCCTGTGTCCTTTCATCAAATGGTTGCATGTGTGCAAGTGTGTTCCCGAGTTTGATGAGCTATGGTGAAATGCACTTGTGCTCCATTTGCAGAACCATCAGTCTCGTGGATCGTCAGTTCATTCTTTGGTGGTTCCTAGCTTGGAAGTGCATGCTAAGGAGGATGTTTCTCCTTCTCGTTCCGCATCTTCTGGCAATCTGCAACCAAAGGCTCCTTTGCAGATGAGCGAACAAGGAATTGAGTCAGAAACATCATGTGTATGTGTGCACTTGTATCTACCAGTGTACACACAAATGTGTGTTGCTACATATGTGTACATACCTACAAACAGTGCATGTACATATAAGCGTTAGCAGACATGCCGGTACGTCTGGGTGCTTGCATGTGTGTAGTGCATGGAGTTTACTGTATACTCCATCCCCTCCCACAGATTCTGTTTCGTCTAAAGCGCCAGACCTCCGTCCCTAACTTCAGGTACTCCTCCCACCATCCCCTCCTACCGTCGGCAGCCACTGCGGGGCCTGACAATCACAGTAGCCGGTCACTGGCACGCACCTCCTCAGCCATGTCGATTGGAGGGGTGGAGAGTGCTCAGAGTGGCTACCTTGCAAGTGACGGGAGCAGCCTGACTTTGGACGGAGAGCAAGACTTTGTTCCAAGTTGTGTTGCGTTAAGAAATGGAGAGTGGAATGGTCATGTTGACTCACTGCTATCGCCAACGAGTCCGCTTGGTAATGAGCTTTTTGACAGTATGTTTGAGCAACACATCCGGCAGTACTCCAACACAAGTTCTGCATCCAGTGCCAATCAGTCAACCTGCCATTGTACTGTAAGTCCACCCCTTCATACCCGAGAGTTGGAAATTGATCGTCTGTACAGAGCCTTGCCAAGACGATCAAGTGCAACAGCAAAGAAGCTACTATCGCCCCCTGACTACCACCCCCGCTGGTCAACTACGTCCAATGAAGGCGTAGACGTGTAATTTTTATCACCTATTTTTAGTCGCATGTCTGTACCTAATCCCATTTTGAATTCAACTGCATTAAATTGGAAATGAAATTATCAATCAAGATGGCGGTCGTTAAGCAGTGGTGTGCTGGGGTACTTTTACTTGCTCTCTGTTGCGTGTGGACGGAAGGGGTAAGCAACCCTCTTTCAAATATAAACGTGACCAGTGGCACAGCACATAATAAGTGTTCTTGTGCGCACACCACGCGCGCTTTGTGTCAATGTGAATGCTATATAGTGTATGAGGATAACCTGCAGACGATGACTCCTTCCCCGTGGTCAAGGCGACCTTAATGTGTGGCTGTTTTTCTTTTGTGTACTGTGTAGGCCTCGTCCAAACTGGATGAGAAGGTCTCACAGTTGATGCAGTGGAGCACGAGACAGCCTCTCATCTCCCTGCCTTCCGATAAGTTCAGCCTGTACGCTCGCACCAAGCCACGCAACTACTCCGTGGTGGCCATGTTCACGGCATTGAAGCCAATGAGGCAGTGTTCGGTGTGCAGGTAGGTATGTGGTACGTAGTGGTGTTGCTGGAGCTCTGGTGATGCGAACGTGTGTGTGTGCACGTGTGCGTGTGTGTGCGTGTGTGTGTGCATGTGTGCATGTATGTGTGTGTATGTGTGCATTTGTGTGTGTGTGCGTGTGTGCGTGTATGTGTGCATGTGGTGCGATACAAGTGTTGGGTATGGATGTCTGTTTAACTGTGTGAAATTGTACAGTCCATAATGCTTCCATGCAGTGCTGAATACCTGCCCCTTCACTGACATGCCCTCTTGCTTCTGTCCTCTTAGGGAAGCATTTGACGAGTTTGAGATCTTGGCCAATTCTTATCGCCAGTCGAGCCAGTTCTCCTCTAGTCTCTTCTTTGTCATGGTGGACATCGATGAGAATGGAGGAGACGCCTTCCAGACAGTGAGTAGTGTGTCTTTGGTATTGAAGGTGGTTGGTAGTCCTTCCGAGGAGAAACTACGGGTACTAAGTTGATTGTGATGGTATGAACTGTAAGTAAGCGTTTCAGCGTTGCTGGAGACGCTGGTCTGACCAGGTTGCATCAATTCACTCATTAGCCAATGTTTCAATTTCACCAGAACTTTTTATACTTGTACTTCTGTTGTACGTACGTATCTCTTTAGGTGTCACCCTTATATAAGCATTCAACACTGATACACGCACACACACACACACACGCGCTTGCACACACACACACACTCACACGCACATGAACACACACACACACACGCACACACACGCGCGCGCGTGCGTGTGCACTGCTAGAAATACGCATTGAGATGGCTGTGGTATGCCAAACCAATAGCAAACATTTCGCTCTTGGCTTGTAACAGAAATACATGAATTTGCTTGAGGGACTTGCAGCAGTTCTGTGCATTGCACTATAGTGTACTCCCTCCCTTGCCCCTCCCTCTCCCTTGCCCCTCCCTCTCCCTTGCCCCTCCCTCTCCCCCAGCTCCGTGTCACCTCAGCCCCCACTTACTTCCACTTTCCCGCCTCTGGTAAGAGGCAGCCCGAGGACACCTACTCTGCATCCAGACATGGTATTGGAGCTGAGGCACTCAGCAAATGGGTTGCAGAGAGAACAGATGTTCATGTGAGTGATCTTTTCGTGTTATTGATCCAGATGTGTGCTGGCAGCAAAAGTCTGTGCATGTATGTGTGTCTCAGTGAGTCTGAACAACACCCCCTCCTAGTCCAGTCTAGCGTCCCACCCTGTCCACTGGGTGAACTCTATTTGTCGCTTCCTGTGGTCTGGACAAAACTGAGCCCAAAATGGTTGTGATCAAAGACACCTCACATGATGATGGCGGTGGTGGAGTTTTTGATGTATTCATTTGCCCATTGAAAAACCAAACACCTTGCTGCAGATGGAAGTCTCCTTCTGTTTGTCTTCGATCCAGACACATCCATTGGCTTATATCTCTTGGATGACAGCTGGATAACTATCACTAAATTGTTTGTACTACCTTGATTTGCGTCGATCGATCCTTTCAGAGGTTACATGAAACTATGTGATGATGCTTGATTAATGACTCTGTGGATCACTGCCTTGTCAGATTGACTCCACCACCCCTGTGCTATACTTTTGGGCCCAGTCTTTAATGGCAACCGGCGGACTAGGTCTGGTTATTAAACTAATCCTCTCCTCTGTACAGTCTGTGCACCTACAGTCTGTACTCCTGTACGTGTGTACGTACGTACGTATCTACTGCAGATCCCCATTTTCCGGCCTCCCAACTATACCCTAATGATGGTGTGGCTGGTTGCCGTGGTGATTGGACTAGTGTTTGCCTACTGGAAGAGAGAGAACCTGACCACCTTGTTTGACCCCACAAAGTGGGCTTTCGTGGCTATGGTGAGCGTTGACTGTACCACTCACTCAACTCAGCAGTAGTAACCTTCTCTTGTCACACACAAACACCACACACGCACACATACAAAGATGCACACACACACACACACACACACACACACACACACACACACACACACACACACACACACACACACACACACACACACACACACACACACACACACACACACACACACACACACACACACACACACACACACACACACACACACACACACACACACACACACACACACACACAGACACACACACACACATCACACAACACACACACACACTACACACACACACACATGCATACATAGTTCACAACTCATACACTTACTCACGTCATTCACACACTTGTTACAGTATGGTACTCTGGGACTGCTCTTCCAGTGGCAGGCTGCTTCGTGCAGCAGAAATACTGAGCGACAGTTGGGGTGTGGTATGGAGTAGGGATGTCTTTGTGTCTTTGGATCTTTGAGCCAGTTCATCACTGTGTCACTTTGACTCAGTGTCATTTTGTCACTCTTTTCTGTCACACCCAGGGTGTCATCTTTGTAATGATATCAGGCCAGATGTGGAACCAGATACGTGGTCCACCTTTTGCCCACAGGAACCCTCAGACTGGAGATGTGGTAAGGCAGAACACTTGTGCAACTGTACGTACATACGTACGTATGTATCTGTGTGTGTGTGTGTGTGTGCGTGCGTGCGTGCGTGCGTGCGTGCATGCGTGTGCATGTGTTTGTGGTGTGTGTGGTGTGTGTGTGTGCATGTGTTCGTGTGGTGTGTGTGTGTGCATGTGTTTGTGTGGTGTGTGTGTGTGTGCACGTGTGTGTGTGCACGTGTGTATGGCTTGGTGCACCAGACAACGACATTGCTTTGTGACCTGCACCCCCCTCTCCTCTGCTGTGTGTGTCCTCTGTGAACCCACAGGGCTACTTCAGTGGCTCTGGGCAGTATCAGTTTGTTGCTGAGACCTACATTGTGCTGGGACTCTGTATCCACATCGCTGCAGCAGCCACTGCTACGGGTGTACTGTGGTAGTTATGGTGTAGTTCACACCTGTATAACTCGGGTATAAGTCACATTGGGGTATGTACGTATGTAAGTCTCATCCAGGGCATGCAGCATAAGTCAGCTAAGGTATTCCAACCTATCAGGGTGAATGTATATAAGTCACTGCCAAGTGTAATCCACCACATTGCCACTCACGCTAGGCCAGGGGTGTGAGTCTCACAAGGGTACGCGTCACAGTGGAGTAGAGATCTTAATGTATGTACATACGTAATAATGTGTGAATTTCCTTGAGAATGTAGGTAGGTGCGGCTGTACTGGGATGGATGGATCGCTAGTTCCCCTCTCTGAAATTCAGTGTAATTGCTGCATGCCCAGTCCTCTTGTAATACTTGACAGTGTACACAGGAGTGGGGTGCAGGGAGTGGGGTGCAGGGAGTGAATTGTGTGCACAGTGTACGCTGGAGTGGGGTGCAGGGAGTCAATTGTGTGCACAGTGTACACTGGAGTGGGGTGCAGGGAGTCAATTGTGTGCACAGTGTACACTGGAGTGGGGTGCAGGGAGTGGGGTGCAGGGAGTGAATTGTGTGCACAGTGTACACTGGAGTGGGGTGCAGGGAGTCAATTGTGTGCACAGTGTACACTGGAGTGGGGTGCAGGGAGTCAATTGTGTGCACAGTGTATGCTGGAGTGGGGTGCAGGGAGTGGGGTGCAGGGAGTCAATTGTGTGCACAGTGTACACTGGAGTGGGGTGCAGGGAGTGGGGTGCAGGGAGTCAATTGTGTGCACAGTGTACACTGGAGTGGGGTGCAGGGAGTCAATTGTGTGCACAGTGTACACTGGAGTGGGGTGCAGGGAGTGTGCACAGTGTACGCTGGAGTGGGGTGCAGGGAGTGGGGTGCAGGGAGTCAATTGTGTGCACAGTGTACACTGGAGTGGGGTGCAGGGAGTGGGGTGCAGGGAGTGAATTGTGTGCACAGTGTACGCTGGAGTGGGGTGCAGGGAGTCAATTGTGTGCACAGTGTACACTGGAGTGGGGTGCAGGGAGTCAATTGTGTGCACAGTGTATGCTGGAGTGGGGTGCAGGGAGTGGGGTGCAGGGAGTCAATTGTGTGCACAGTGTATGCTGGAGTGGGGTGCAGGGAGTGGGGTGCAGGGAGTCAATTGTGTGCACAGTGTCTACTGTTCTTAACCGTCAAACAAACAGATGCCTCCATCAGCTTCGGCCTGGTCCTCCTGAATAAGGAGACCTCTTTCTCTCTGCCGTCCTCCGTGGAGAAAGGTCAGCCACACTCCTCCCTCTCTCCTCTTCATCTGATCCCTTTGGATAGTAGATAGTAGATATACGTACTTATTCCTAGATCAATTTCTAGCCACTCAGGTGTCTTTAAAGAGGTAGGAAGATAAATTCCTAGGCTGTTTGGATAGTAGGTAAGCTGGTAGCCATACTGTAATATCCAGGAATTGCAGTTTAGCAAGTCTTGAGACTGCAGCAGTAGGAACTGTGGTGTTATGACAGCTGTGTCTGCGCCGTAGTAACTCTCTCCTCTCCACTTGCTCATCCCCCTGTCTGCCCACTGCCCTTTTAACCCCTGCCGCTGCTTCAGGAAGCTCACTCATTGGTCTCATCATTGTGGTGGGCGTGTTTAGCTACCTGCTGGGAATCTTCAAGATGAAGTACCATGGATACCCTTACAGGTGAGAGGGGCTGAGACACAGGTAGAGGGGTGGGTGGTGGGGGCCAAAGAATGGGGAGAGGGCGGTTTGATTGTTTTGATAGATGATGCAGATTTTATGATGGTGCACAGCAGAAAAAGGAGTGATAATTATGATTAACTTCGATTACTGCATCATTAGGATGTGATGGAGTGAACTCCTTCAGCAAATCATGTTGTAAGGATCAAGTTGCAACAGAACCTTTAAGCAATGAGGGGCCCCTTCAGCTGTTAGATCGATGAAGGCCTCCACAGCTCAAGGGTCTTGTTGTGCATTGGTCTTGTGCCGACGTTTGATGTGGAGAAGAAGTTCACCCTGTTTCAAGAAAAGGAGTGTTTGTGCATTCCCTCCCTCCTCCAACTTGCTCGTCCCCAATGTCTTGATGTCTTGTCATTCTCCCTCCTTCCACAGGCTCTTCTTTGGCTAGCAGCAGCAACGCCAACCTCTAGTCCAGTCAATGCCATAACCTCCTCTCATTCACTTACTGTAGAAGTAATTAAACAAACATTTTGTATTGGAGTGCGGAGTTTTTTGTCTCAACGATGTGTGTGCATTGGCAGCTGCACAGATGCACATGAATGCAATAGTACACATACGTACATACGTAATATACAGTATGTGTGTATATAGGTGTGTGTTTCATAATGGGCTCGGGGTATGTATGTTATTGATTAATTACTAGTGCATTGCATGGGTAGATGATGTCCAGTTGTGTGTGATGTGCAATTACTAGGACAAATGCGTAACTCTATGTTGCTTCAAAACAACTATGGATGTGAAAGGGTAGTTCTCGAATACCAGCTTCAAAACAGGGTTGAAAACCTTGCCGACGTTTCGACCAGATGCTCAGACCAGGGTGAAAGAAGGCCAGAGCATCTGGTCGAAACGTCGGCAAGGTTTTCAACCGTGTTTTGAAGCTGGTATTCGAGAACTACCCTTTCTCATGCCTGAGCCAGCTGAGAAGCCCTCACTTCAACTATGGATGTAGCTATAATTATATGTACAGTAGCAAGTTGATCTTGAGCATACGTATATACGTATACATACGTAGCAAATACAACGTACTGACTGCAGGTCGCTTTGGCCACATAGGCCTTCATCAGTTGCATACAAACCATATGTATGTAGGATAGGCCAATTAAAGGGGAACAATTACAATGATCATGGATGGAACGTAGAATAGAGATTAATCCTGCACTGAATTGTAGACTTAGTCACAATGCATGCATACATGAGACGCCAGCTGTGCTACTCTCTGTGGCTCTTGTTACTGAGCAGGAAGTCACTGTACAGTAGGATCCAGCTCCAGCCGACACCAATCGCACATCCAACCGAGGTGAGGAGGAGGGGGAGAAAGGGGTATTTCCCTTCTGCATCCAAAACCCCATGCAGTGCAAGGCAGTACACCTGTACAGCCAGTAAGGCGATAATGTACACCTTCTCCACCGAGGAGAGAAATGGGAGGAGGGAAGGAGGTCTTGGTGTAGAAGAGGGAGGAGCTTGAGCAGATTTGGCAGGAGTTGGGGGACTGAAAGAGAACAGTACAGAGTCACACATGAATGCATACATCACTCAGTGTGTGCTTGACATGTGTAGAGGTGAACGGGTAAGGCATGGACTTAGGGAGCTCCACACACTAATGCACTGCAGATCAAGGCTGTCTATCCCAATGATGCCTTGCATGTAAGTATGTAAGGGTACGAGACCCAATGTATATGCTGCCGTTGATCAGGTGTGGAGGCAGCCAATGGTGTCTGTGTTGACACTGAACCCCAGCCTCACCTGTGGCACAGTAGTAGGCCTGTGACGGTCAGCATAGAACACACGACAAACAGTGTCACCTTGATCAGAAGCTCTAGCAAAGGAACACGAACAGCATGCAGCTTTATAATATCACAATGCACACACACACACACACACACACACACACACACGTACATACAGACACACACTTACACAACCTTACACACACACACGTACACATAACAACACACACATACTGTAACACACGTGTGTATGCATGTGCAAACCTGTAAGGGGAGGTTGAGGGATAGCATTAGCATCTGAACAACATGCAAGACACACACACGTGTGCGTGTGCATGTGCATACCTGTGGGTTGATAAAGTAGTGGGAACAAAGCAATGTGCCCAGAGAAGGACACCAAAACGAACACCCTCGACCACATCTCATCCTCCACAGCCAGCAAGCTTCAGAGTGAAAGGGTTAGAGTACAGGCTTACAGGAGAGAACATGCAAGGTAGCCATATGCATATGCAGCAGCATCTCTGCACACACCTCACACAACACTCCAACCCTCACACAGCACTCCACCCCTCACATAGCACTCCACCCCTCATGCAACACTCCATCCCTTACACAGCACTCCACCCCTCACACAGCATTCCACCCCTCACACAGCAATCCACCCCTCACACTGCACTCCACCCCTCACACAGCACCCTCCCTCCCCTGCCTACCTGAGAGGCACTGTGACGATCATGATAGCTTTCTCGTGGACGTGCCAGCCAAACATGAACGACCCAAACCCACACAACACCAGACACTGCAGGAAGGACTGGGGACCACTTCTGGACCACCACAGCCTCACCAGGGCAGGCTGCACAGGGGAAGGTTGGGGGAGGAAGGTTGGAGGAGGAAGGTTGGGGGAGGAAGGTTGGAGGAGGAAGGTTGGGGGACAACATTAGTATCTGAACAACATGCATAGACACACACACAGGCACACACATATGCACACACACATGCACGCACATGCGCTCACACACGCACACACATGCACACACATGCACACACACATGCACGCACATGCACTCACACACGCACACACACACATGCACACACAAACACGTGCACACACACGTGCGCACACATGGTATCATTGATGCCATCAAGTCATAGGGTTCTCACCAAGATGGCTGCCAGAGTAAGCCCCAAGGTGACCCAGGGGGGCACAGCAGGCAGCACCTGGTGTTGCATCTCTCCAACCAGACCAGAGGTCATGCTCCCCGTGGTGGAGGGGGTGAGGACACCCAGCCGTGACCCTAGGGTGGGGGGTGGGGTTGCAAGAAAGAAGTGTGAGGAGAAAGTGTGTGCTTTTTCGTGAGGTGATTATAGCATTGTAAAGCAAATGTAAACATGACCATACCCACTCACAACACACATGCATGCCCTTATCACATGCCATACACCACACACACACACACACACACACACACACACACACACACACACACACACACACACACACACACACACACACACACACACACACACACACACACGTACACACACGTACACACACGTACACACACACACGCGTACACACACACGCGCACGCGCATGTACACACGTTCACACACACACACCACACACACACGTACACACACGTACACACACGTACACACACACACACACACATATGTACACATACGTACACACATGTACACACACACACACACACACACACACACACATATACTGTACACATGTCCGTACATATGCACACTAGTCGCGCGCACCAGCCCTTTGTGTTCCTATTATAATGGCAACAGGAAGGTTGGGGCTGGCGTACACACACAATACTAGGCACACACACACGTCCACCCACGTGGCACGTCCACCCACGTGGCGCGTCCACCCACGTGGCGCGTCCACGCCTACGTATGCAGACACAGCTTGTACCACCACTGACCCAGGGTGGCAGCAGACTTGTCGGCTACATTGTAGAGGGCCCAGAAGTTGGCGGCCCAGTAGGCGTGGCACAGCCCTCGCTTGAAGGGGAAGAGACGGGAGATCACCTGAGGTAGCTGGCCCTGTGAGGGCAGGGGGAGAACCCTGTATCAGAGCAGTGGGTGGGGCTACTGAGGACTAGTTAGCCAAATCATAGTGCTCATCGGTCATACCACACCGGGAAACAATACGTACATATGTATGTATATGTATGCATGATAAAGTGCAGTCACGTTGAAGCGAGCAGTATGTGTGTGTGTGCATTAGGATAAATGTACATACATACACACACATAGAGTGTGTGGGTGTGGTGCAGGACTAGAAGCGGTTGCTCCTTAGGCCTCCTTGAGGTCACCCTCCCCCAAGCATTCCGCTATACGTACTGCACCAATGGAGCATGTACACTATCGTAGGTACTGTACGCTATTCCTTACAGTAAGCATACACTCACTGCCTAACAACGCGTGTGTGCAGTTGAAGCCGTGAATGGCAAGCATAGACCATTGCCATCCAACAACTGTCCCATTAAAGTATCCTCCGAGGTGCTGCACTCACTCAGTGTTGCTCACCATGACAACAAACGGACCAAAGGACACAGCAAACACTGCTAAGACCACGACTGCTAGTGATACAAATCGTACAAGAGAGAATCGCTTCAATGAGACCTTCCCAACAACTAGTGAGCCTGTTCGGAGAGAGACAGACAACAGACAGTCAATACTGCCACACACACGGGCACGCACATGCACACGCACACACACACACAGAGAGTATTGGGGTAAGACCCAGTTATCATCAGACAATTCATTCAATATGCCATTACCTCAATGTTCAAACCAAGTGCACATGCATGCATACACACAACACGCAGGCATACACGCATGCACGGATACACTTACGTACATACACACACAGTCAGTCATACATGTGTTGCCTGTACCTTGTGAGAAGCAGTGGTGCTTCAGCAGGTACACAAAGTAAGCTGGCGCTATGTACAGGAAGAGGTGCTTGAAGTTGAGAAGGAGGGCAAACCAGAAAGCTCCCTCCAAATGACGTCCCTGTGGCAAGGCAGCAAGAGGATGTGGAGGGAGGAAGGACAGGGCATGGCATGAGAGGAAGAGGAGAAAAGAAAGAGGGGATATGTGTGCACCTGCGTGTGTCACTCAGGAAGCACAACACACACTCCAGCTAGCCTACCTGGTACACTCTGGTGATGGAGAGGAGCAGAAAACCAAACAGTATCCCGTTGTACTGGAAGTGGATGTCTGTCCAGCAGTGTAAGGTGATACTTACCAGGCACAGCTAGCTTACCAGCATACACCAGAGAATACTAGTCTTGGAATCATTCACAGTATGACTATTTGCACCCACAACATACATCTCTCTCTCCCTCTCTTTCTCTCTCTCCCTCTCTCTCTCCCTCTCTCCCTCTCTCTCTCTCTCTCTCTCTCCCTCCCTCCCTCCCTCCCTCCCTCCCTCCCTGCATAGTGTGCGTCTGTTTGTCTACGCAGAGTATCCCCCACACCTCTCTACTGCACACTCCTCTACACAGGACACTGTCCAGAGAAGGATACGGTCCACAATGATGAGACCATAGTTTAGGAGTAGGAGCACAGCCAGGAGTAAAACCCTCCTATCAGTGGTTGGAGTGTGACCACACCTTCTTCTGAGATAGCTGCAATATCTGCCAGAGAAAAGAAACAAGAGATATTCATACAAGCAGTGAAGTGGCTGGCTTCATTCAGTAGCACGTTCATATGGTGATTGTGCCCAAATGCAGCTGGTAACCAGTCACCAAGGGGACTATCACCATAATCGGTAACCAATGACTATGGTGCTGTACTTATTAAAGTTAACCATGCTAACAGAGGGGATGTATTATGTATTCCTCACTACTTCACATGTGCTACCTACAAAGCCTGAACACGGTGGGCCACGACTGTTGGACTCACTGCTGCACTGTGTAGGGAGGGGGTGTTACGTATGTATACCACACTCCTTCACATGTGCTACCTACAAAGGGCTGAACACAAGCTGACCTTGTACAACATTCCTACCTTGTCAACATTTCCTTACGTCATGCTTGAAAACAACAACACATGTTTGTAGTGTTGTCATCTTTTTTTGAAATTCACTAGCCAATGAGGGAATACAAAACTGGACGTTTTGGTAGCTACACAACTACCATCTTCACTCGTGAGGTGCTCTGGTACAGGGTAACTACTATATGGATGTTTGTGACAGGTGACGATGCTAAAAGGGAAAACTGATTTTATGAATGGCGGGAAAGTTTTTTGAAGGTGAGGTGAATAAACAGATAAACTGAAGAATGATGATAATAATAAGGAAAGTACAGTTGTATGTTCAAGGGCAGGTTGAATAATTAGTTCTCTGTTCTCTGTCCTTTGGGGAGTTGGGCACGGTATACGTCTGGTAGAGGTCCTACCATACCTAGCCATTCAGGGCAGCATCAACATGTTTGTAGTGTTACCTTGGGTTTAACCTGGTTTTGGAGCATATCTGAAAGAATTACTACTACCCATAAGCACATAGAAGCTGTGATGCAGGTGCACGCATCTCCCCCACCGCACTTCCATACGACTGCAGCCAACAGAGTGTGTGCATCAGGTGTGGGCCACAACTATTGGACTCACTGCTGCACTGCGTAGAGGAGGACAAGGTCACTGACCATGACACTGCCTCGCTGGAACACCACACAGCTCCAGGCTGAGTAGCCGAGGTTGTCAACTTGCACCATTGCTGCATCCACCCGCGCTGCCACTTGGGAGAGGAGCCACTCAAACCAGGCAAACAATGGGGGGTAGTCCAAGGTCCACTCAGATGTGTCCTGCAAGTTTCGGGGGAAGGGGAGGAGAGGAGGAGGAGGAGGGGCACATGGTTTACTGTATCCAGTGCGGGAATGGTTTGGAGCACCAGCAACTAGGGTGCAACCTGCAGATGGATATCATCTTGAACTCTGCTCACATGCTGCCCTGAGCCATCTAAACAGTAGCTAGACCACGAGATGCATTTCCCAGCACTGCAAGCAGAGAGCTGCAGCTATGGCTCACCTCATAGTACCATCGGGAGAGCGGCAGTGAATGCGTTATTGCCAACCAGTTTCTGTGAACTTCAAAGTCGGTCGATTTGCTACGAGCAAGGAGCGCACACGGCACGCAGTAACTCCGCTAGCCATT
Organism: Aplysina aerophoba; assembly: GCA_949841015.1. Taxonomy (NCBI): domain Eukaryota; kingdom Metazoa; phylum Porifera; class Demospongiae; order Verongiida; family Aplysinidae; genus Aplysina; species Aplysina aerophoba. The sequence continues at coordinate 5,377,588 of OX465037.1, read as the reverse complement.
TAATTATGTACATTCGGGAACTGTACATACGCTAGCGCCCCACGGCGTCACCAAGATCAACTAGCCAATTCAGTGGCATCAACAATACAATACCAATCCGAACTGCAAGGACTCACTAAGCGGGCATAAGCAGGATCTTCAGGCACGTTGCAACAGCAAACACTAGCAAAACTGACCACTCCGCGGCCATTTTATTCGGGAGTCTAGCCAGCTAAACCCTACGAATTTTACGAAGTCCCCCGCCCCCGGATGTGTTTCGACCCCCACGCGTTGCCACGCCTGGTTAACTGACATGCTACCAAACACGTATATACAGATTTTAAGGAACAAGAAAACTATATTACTTATAGCTAAGTGTGTACAAAAATATTCACGACCTTGGGACCAGTTTCAACGTGGCTGATGCATTCACTTCCATTCCAATCAATACGTGCTTTGCAGTCGAACTCATGCCATACCTTGTGGGCCCTTCTCTGGATCCAAGTTTTGTTACCGTTATTACCACAGCATCCCCATCCTTGGAAATACACATTTCACTGGTACTTCCTAGCATCCAAGTCTGGCCTCCACGGCCAAGCCCTCCTCCAAGGCCTTCATGGACAAGCCCTCCTCCAAGGCCTCCAAGGTGGTGGCCATGGGTCTGGGGTAGGCACCTGGCAGGAGAGAAGACAATATCTTGCTCATCATTTGGTGGGAAGGCACTAAACGAGAGCGATGGACTTTCTCCCAGGCAGCTGCTGACACTGATAGTGATTGGTACCTCCAGATTGTCTACTGCTAACAGTACACCAACATTGGGATCCGTGGCATTCAATGCACCACCCAACATGGGATTACGTATACTCTGCTTGGGAAGAGGGTCAATGTGATATGTGCACACACCATCATTGACTTTACTGGAATATGTGCCCGGTTTGAAAGGCACTAAAGGCAAGGTGTTGGCACGTGCCAGGTGTTGTGGCACTTTAATCTTGCGAACATCTGGCTCGATCCAGTTACCAAGTGCAGCAAAGACCAAAGCTTCATCCTTCCATTTGCTCAGTCCGACGACAGAGACCAGCTCATTGGCAGGAATGAGGCCATAGCGCACCATGCCCACAATCTCCCGAATGTCATCCTCGCTCAAGGAGGCCTTGTGGGCTTCGATCCACTGCTCAACAGCCTTGAAAATAGCAATCTCTTCGCATCCCAGTGCGTCCGATGCCAATACCTTGCGCAGCAAGGGTGCAGAAAAACTTTGAAATTCCATTTGCACAATATCTCTTCCATAACGGCGAAGAAAGTAGGCGTAAGCTTCTTCCAACTGGGGTATATTGAAGAAATCAGCAGCACTGAACAGTTCGAGCGAGATCTTGTAGGAAACTTCTGCTCGCCCGGTGTACACGATATCTAAGATCATGCGTATCGCATTCGATGAGAACTCCTCGAGCTTCACGACTCTTTCGGCGTTCTCTTCCCAGCCCTCGCTACACTCGCCGAAGAACATACACAAGAAGAACTCTGAGGCGCTGGCAAGAACGGCTTTGTGCGCTCTTACAGGATTCTTGCCATCTGCTCCGACCAGAGTGATGTCTGTCGTCTCTTCCAGGGTCAACATACGCTTTAGGCTAGTTGGAAGAGTGGTCTCGCAGAAACACGTGTCCTCGTCCATGGCTTGCATTCTAAGTTGCACTCGTTTTGCCATGCACGCGTCACGCACGTGACCACTCTGACGTCACACGCAACATCTCTATATAAAATGTCAAGCCGCTCCTACTGTAGTCTGGCTTGCTAGACCGTCCCATCTAATCGCCAGGGCGTTAGGGCCGGATTCGGCCGTTTGGGGGACAGTCTAGCTAGCCACAGCATCGATATAATAGATATGGCTGGAGGCCATCCAGACTATATACCTTCTCTCTGTCTGTGTGGGGATCGGCCTTTAGCCTCATGCAGTCACGCCTTCATCTGCCCAAGGAGTAAATTGCAACTTGCACTGTATTTATCCAGTTGCAAGCTGTGTTTAATGTCACACATTATATTTACATAATTATACCTCCCAATTTATTAATTTGCCCTGAATCTCAGCAATATACTGTAGGCAGCCTTGCTATACAAGTGCAGCTCTAGGGCACAATTAATGCCTAACGTAAACCTATAGATCCTTTGACTGTCCCTGCTACAGTAAATGGACGCATTAAACAGTAAATGCGTGCTACAGTAATGTGTGTGTGGTACAGTAAATGTATGCATTAAACAACTAACGTTAACATTGGCATTCAGGCATGTCAGTATATCATACAGTTAGTCAAGAGTCTACCAACACATGCACACATAAAGCTGAGGGTGGAATTCACGATATGGGGTTCAGTCGGGGGGCCACACTTCAGCACTGAGTGCTACCTGACCAAAGAAGGCCGACTGCTCATCACGGAGTGGAGGAACATCTGGGTCTCCTGTGTCCTGCATAGAGAGATAGCACAGAATGAGATGGCAGGTGGTGACATGATTTGAACGTGCGTCCATACACAGTAATTGTTACTGTGAACCACATGTGCATTACGTATGTGATCAACAGTGTACACTGCAGGCACCTTGCCAGTGCAGGGGGTCTGCCCTACCCAATACCAACTACAGGTGTTCCATGTACTACAGACAGCCCATGCTATGATGTGATATACAAGATACATGATACATGCACACGACTCACTTCCTCCTAAGCTGTGTGATCAAGGCATCACTGGTAACCTGCTCAGGGCCAAAGGGAGGGGTTACCGTAGGCGGAGGGCGCGCACACACACACACACACACACACACACACACACACACACACACGTACACACACACACACACACACACACACACACACACACACACACACACACACACACACACACACACACACACACACACACACACACACACACACACACACACACACACACACACACACACTGCAGATCTCACCATTCCAGCAGACAAGTCCTTGTTGGTTTGTGCAGCATCCATATGCATACTGCTGAGACCATCTGTGGGATGCTTACTCACAAGAGGAAGATGAGGTGTTAGCTGAGTGACCGCACTCTCACTTGCTAGCTCGGTGACATCCTCAGTACCTGAAGGACCACCCTCCATTCCAGTAACACTGCTGCTGCACGGCAAACCCACACTGCTCAGAGTAGCTCTCACTCCATCAGCCCCAGCGCTGGAAGTGACAGGAATACTAGGGGCACTCACATGGGTTGACGCTGGCTGTGAGGCATGATCCTGCGTGTTGTCTCCCTTCTGCTCGTTGAGTTGAACCTGAGTCTCAAGGAGAACCATCTTTGCTGACATCTTCTCAATGCAGCTGGTGAGCTCTTGGATTCTCTGCTCCAGTGAGTTCCGAAGGTCACTGGTAGATGCCACACCATGTGGAGTGGGGAGAAGTTGGTCTGCCGACAACCTTGTGGCAGTGGGGCGTGCACCGGCACCTTGAAGGTCCTGCTGGTGGAGGCTATGACTGGGCTGAGAGGCGGAGGGAAGCACTGGCCCAGCAGCCCTGGGTGGGGGCTGTCCTGCAGACACAAGGCTCTCTGTGTCGGAGGAGGTGCTTGAGAAGAAGAAGGACTCTCTCGTACCTGGATGGCTCATAGGGATGAGGACTCTTTCTGGTTCGCCTTCCCTCTCCACCCTCACCGAGGGCTGCATGCGACCGAGAACAGAGCAGTAAACGTCCATACCTAGTGCACAGACTAACAAATGAAGTTTCAGTGCAGACGTTTCCATAGCTTTCAGCTGCCTTCTTATATGCACTTCGCCGAAAAAGGTAGCTTAAAGCTGCCAAAATGTCTGAAGTGAAAGTTTCTTGTCTGAACTTAAGCAATGAGCTGTTGATATTGTGCTGCCTTAAAATGGTCCTCAGCCTCAGTCCCCTGGAGCACCACAATACCATCCTGTTGCTATCTATTCACTCATCAGGATAAAGACAATTTTAATTCAATTTGTGCGTACGTATATCACTAGTGTGTATTTCAAAACTTTCAAATACAACTACATACGCAAGTCAGTTTACCTATGGTTAACTACACGTACTACGTATGTATGTACACAGTACACAGTACATATGCTGACTGTTTCAGGGTACAGTAGCAGGGTTTCTAGCTGTACAGTAATGAAGTGTATGATGAAGAATGCATAGATCCCGTTGCCATGGTAACGTGCGTCTAAACGATGATTCTAAATTTCATAGAATCATTCCATAGCTTGGCGCATGACGATAAATCCCAGACCACCCTTTCCGCGGCCATTTTGTCAGCGGAAGTGGTGGGCTGGGAACGAGACTACCTCTTGAGGATCTTGGCGGCGCGCCATGTTGCCTTTCTGTAGAACGTCCATACACCCTAAAGCGTCCAAAGAGCGATGGACTGTTCTCTCTTGAATTATGTTTTCAGGGACGTCGGCTTTGAATAGAGCGGTGGCAGCTGTGAGCTGTTGCGCGGAGAAACGCGACCTTTTGCTGGAACTGTAGGCGCTTCAGAGGCGGAGCTTGAGCCCGAAAGGGAAGCTCCCTTTTGGCAGGTGACACAGGAGCCAACGCCAAACTCTCTTTTGGCGACGCATATTCCAGGACAGCCTTATGAATAGAGATTCAGGCCCCTTGCCCCCGGTGTACAACCCTCTGATCCGCCATCAGAATCCCACTAAGTGACTAACATAGCTACTTGACTTTGAGTTTTCCATTTTTCTATTTTATCTCACTATAGGATTGTTATTTATTTTACTAGGACTGTTATTCATTCCACAACCCACCAGATCTCACTTTTCCCCCCTCATCCCGCCCCCGCGTATTGTCCCACCTGGTCACCTTTCCCGCCCTACCCGTGCATACAAATAGGCCTGCCTTGTTTTGAAACCATCACTCATTGATGAAGACCCCTGGATTGGGGTCGAAACGTCTGTGTTTTGGACCTCTATCTGTCCCCAAAAAAACGATTGGCTGGAGTTGTTTCCAGAGAGATTATCATGATGCTACCTAGCCACTCAGAAGTCTTCTAATTACAACCAATTACTCATTACCATGCCACTGTGGTCCACAACCTCATTCATCACCCCCATGTACCACTGACCAGAGCAGCCACCCCAATTACCAGTACACAGGGTTAATGAACTACAGTCTCATCAGCTCTGTTGGTTGAATGGCCATATATGGTAATGCCACAGAGGTGTGTTGTTCACACAAATACCTCTGGACTAGACAGACCACCCATACTGTCTGTTGCAGTTGGAGAGTGGAGATGAAGAGAGGAGAAAGTGTAGCAGTGATCTACCTCAGTCTGCTGGTCTGCCTGGCTCTAGGACAGAGCACTGAAGGTGCGTGTGTGTGGGGGGGGGGGGGGGGGCACTCACAACACTACCACTAATAGCTACGTAACTCACAAACACTGGAACCACTCAAACAGTCACACATTTAGATCAAAATGACAATCACGATAATGAGGAAGCACAATAGTACAACAGTGTGAATCACACACGACAGCCACTGACTCCCCTTCACCTGCAAGACCATGCAGTACTCAGCCCCTCCCCTCCCGCTTGCCCCCCCCCCCCCGCCCCAGGTGCTGGTCGTCTTAAGAGGAGGGATGTACCAGAGAATGACTCCTCCTGTCCAGCCATTGAGGTGCTGAGAGGGAGGGATGGAAGAGATGGGCAGCCGGGGACCACTGGGGCTCCAGGGAGGGACGGGAGGGACGGAGAGAAAGGGATGAAGGGGGACCTGGGGGTGGAGGGACCTCCTGGTCCACCAGGGCCGGCAGGAGGAGGGACGGTGTACATCAGGTGGGGGAGGACCACCTGCCCTAGCGTGCCAGGGACAGAACGGGTCTATGAGGGGATTGCAGCAGGGTCAAGCTACAATCAGAAGGGAGGTGGATCCAACAGACTCTGTTTGCCCAAAGTTCCCAAGTACTCACGCTACCAACCTGGAGTGCAAGGCAACAGTCCACTGCATGGATCAGAGTATGAGTGGGATGGAGGTTCTCCCTTGCCAAATGTACATGATCACAACGTCCCCTGCGCCGTCTGCTATGTCAACACTCGATCTGTGGTCTATGTTGTACCAGCGATGGATGACTGCCCTTCAGGTTGGACACTGGAGTATGGAGGGTACTTGATGACACAACGCTACACCCAGCAAAGGATCACTTTCGAGTGTCTGGACAAGAACCCAGAGAGCATCCCAGGGAGTGCAGCGAACATCAACGGTGCTCTGTTCTACCATGTGGAGGCCACCTGTAACGGTCTGCCCTGTCCGCCCTACAACCCTCAGAAGGAGCTGACGTGTGCGGTGTGCACCAAGTGACAGTGACCCTTGCCAGTAGTGTAGCTGAACACATGTACCAGTTTAGGCCAGTCAACACCAGTGCAGTGCACAGTAGGTACTAGCTCTAACTGGATAGGCTTGTAGTGGTAGGCAGTGCATGTGTACGTACCATGTGACATGTACTGTACATGTGGAATACAGCTCTAAGGTGGTGTCGTAAATAACACAGTGAATGCACGAGAAACATTGTCTACGTACGCATGTACCCAGTGGCAGATCAAGGCCCATCTGGGGGGGGGCAGATGACAGGTCTGCACATCTAAAAATGTAAGTGAGAAGTACGTAAGCTCTGGTCCTTTTCCATTTTCATGCTAATACAGCTGCAGCTGTACAGTGGGGTTCTGTATTGCACAGAGTTGTGATGTCTAAAAATGGCTGCTGATGGCCAGAAGTATCTAAGAAATATGTACGTGTTTTAAATCACTGTGACAGTGCACTCACAGCAATAGCTGTTAAAAGCTTATAACAGCTCATCTAATGTTGTAACATGACTTAAGCCATTTGAGGCTGTTAGCTAAGAGCAATATGGTGCAAAAAAAGTCTGGATTGGCCAAGGGGGCGGCCCCCAGCCCCGCACCCCCACCTCCGGATCCGTCCATGTGTACCAAGAGCCAGCATACATCACACTATACACAGAATGTACATACGTATGTAGGACCCATAACAGGTACACTGGCTACAAGATGACTGGCTTTGCAATTTCAACAGTTACAGTGCCATCATACATACATATGTAGTTACATGCAACAGCCAGAGCTCCGCAGTACGTACATACATACATACATATGTACATACACATGTATGTATATACACATGAAGGCCAGTAGGTGTGACACATCTTGAGCACTTACACATATGTACATACAGACTAAACCCATATGGTACGTACGTATGTATGTACTTTGCAAAATGTTCACTGGAAAATCAGGCCTCGCTCTGATGAGACTTAGCACTTGAAGTGTGCACACACACTTCCAAATGCACACCTACATACATACGTATACAGTACAGTGGATCCTCTCAATCCTATCAATACTGGACACCATCAGGACCTAGCTGGCTGTCCTGTATGGAAAGGTGTCCCTAATTCAGACGTAGTTTTGTACACTTGTACATTGTATGTGGTTGAGACTGCAGACAGTGTCCTCATTAGAGAGGTGTCCTTCGTCAAGAGTGACCTTTATAGAGAGGTTCCACTGTATATGTATGTCACCTAGCCACTCAAGCCTCTACAAACTATGTACGTACATACTGTTTCACAATACATACATATATGTGCGTAGTATATGTCAGCTGTTGAGTCCAAACAAGCTCTCTGCCCAAACATATACACTGTACACACACATGTACGTACTTACATACTGTACATGCATTAGCACATACCACTTACCTTTAGTGGTGTTGCTACTGGGGTGATGTACAGGTCTGTGCAGCTCTGAGGTGTGTGCATGTGGATCTGACGCCGAGTGGGAGTAATCTGGCCCATGTATTGCAGGTAGGCCAAGCCCCTACGAGGGGCAGGGGGCGGGGTCAGACCATTCAAATTGAAAGCCAGTGCCTGTTGCTCTCGTTTGGCGGCACTGAAAGGTGTGTCCACTCGGTACTCAACAGGCTCCTCCCACACTGAGGACACGCCCTCAGATGCACACACATTGAAGATCTCGGGCTGCATGTGTGTAGGCAGAATGCATGAAAATGTGAATACAGAAACCCTACAGTGTATACACATGTACATAATTGTGATTCAAGTTTGTTTAAACTACTCATCCAGGTAGCCAAAGGTACCGAAACATTTGAAATTTGTGAAAATTTCTCGCAAGTTGTGAACTAACTTGAATCATGCCAATCTTAACTAGTCACTCAGGATGGTTCAGTTGTATTGTATACAGTACGTATGTGTGTGCATTCATTCCATACATTGCATACACACAGGGTTCACAGTGCACCCATGTACTAGTAGCAGCACAGAGAAGACAGGACCACACACACTCACTGCCTCTCCACTGACCTCTACTCGCTTCATTCAGTAGCAAGTTCAACGCTCCCTCCAAATGACGGCCCTGAGGCAAGGCAGCAAGAGGATGTGGAGGGAGGAAGGACAGGGCATGGCATGAGAGGAAGAGGAGAGAAGAAAGAGGGGATATGTGTGCACCTGCGTGTGTCACTCAGGCAGCACAACACACACTCCTGCTAGCCTACCTGGTACACTCTGGTAATGGAGAGGAGCAGAAATCCAAACAGTATCCCGTTGTACTGGAAGTGGATGTCTGTCCAGCAGTGTAAGGTGATATTTACCAGGCAGAGCTAGCTTACCATCATACCAGAGAATACTAATCATTATACAGTATGACTAATTGCACCCACAACATACATCTCTCTCTGTATGACTGCAGCCAACAGAGTGTGGCTTCAGGTGTGAGTCACAACCGTTGGACTCACTGCTGCACTGCGTAGAGGAGGACAAGGTCACTGACCGTGACACTGCCTCGCTGGAACACCACACAGCTCCAGGCTGAGTAGCCGAGGTTGTCAACTTGCACCATTGCTACATCCACCCGTTCTGCCACTTGGGAGAGGAGCCACTCAAACCAGGCAAACAATGGGGGGTAGTCCAGGGTCCACTCAGATGTGTCCTGCAAGTTTCGGGGGAAGGGGAGGAGAGGAGGAGGAGGATGGGCACATGGTTTACTGTATCCAGTGCGGGAATGGTTTGGAGCACCGGCAACTAAGGTGCAACCTGCAGATGGATATCATCTTGAACTCTGCTCACATGCTGCCCTGAGCCATCTAAACAGTAGCTAGACCACGACATGCATTTCCAAGCACTGCAAGCAGAGAGCTGCAGCTATCGCTCACCTCATAGTACCATCGCGACAGCGGCAGTGAATGCGTTATTGCCAACCAGTTTCTGTGAACTTCAAAGTCGGTCGATTTGCTACGAGCAAGAAGCGCACACGGCACGCAGTCACTCCACTAGCCATTTAATTATGTACATTCGAGAACTGCAAGTACGCTAGCCCCCCACGGCGTCACCAAAATCAACTGGCCAATTCAGTGGCATCGAAAAAACAATACCAATCCGAACTGCAAGGACTCACTAAGCTGGCATAAGCAGGATCTTCAGGCACGTTGCAACAGCAAACACTAGCAGAACTGACCCACTCCGCGGCCATTTTATTAGGTAGTCTAGCCAGCTAAGCCCTACGAATTTTACGAAGTCCCCCCGCCCCCGGCTGTGTTTCGACCCCCACACGTTGTGCACGCCTAAATGCTAACTGACATGCACGCACGACTCAAGAGTATTAAGGACGCTGCCAAACACGTATATTCAAATTTAAAGGAACAAGAAAACTATATTATTACTTACTAGCATAGAAGCCCGCCTTCGGCGGGCTTCTCTGCTCCGGCGCTGGGGCAACAGCGCTTCGGCGACGGTGCTTCCTCAAATGCAGTAGCCATTAGTTTATTTTCTCCAATGGCCGACTCTGTAGCTAAATGATGGTGCTCAAGAAAGCCATGGATCATGACAGTAGTGCAATGACGGCCATTCCATGTCAATGCTCCTCTGGATAAAGCCAAGCTATATATGCGAACCCATAGAAGCCTATAGTTCCATTGCTATTGCTGGTCGATCTGTCATACTTCATTGCTTGTACTGTCACAGCAGGTGGGAATCATGCATTTGCATGTCTAACACGTGCTTTTGAAATTGAGGAATAGTTCAGCAGACTGACACCTAAAGTTGTCGCTCTCTTCCATGTATCTAGGCAGAATCTAGGCTTCTCTGCATGGGAGGTTACTCCCACGGCGATCATCCCAATACTAAAGCAGCATATCATCTGACAGCTCCAGGCATGCATGCGCAATGGGGTTATATAGGAGGTAATATTTCCAAAAAAATACTGTGAAGAATGGCTATATATAAATGGTTCACTTGCTTATTCTGAGCTGGTATGTAATGACATATTCTAAAGAGCTTCTTTGTAAACAACATTCCCAGTCTTGCTACCAGGTGCACAAATGAACAGATTCCTTGGCGAGCCAACCCATGAGCACCCAACATAGTACTGCCCATGTGAAAAACAGGGTGCTTGTAAATAGAGAACAGCCACTGTCAAACTTTGGCCCTGGGCCTTATTGATCGACATGGCAAAACAAACTCTTATACTGGAAACTGGAGCCTCTTGAATTCAAAACGTATGTTTGCATCAGAAGGTATTAAGGGAACCCGTGGCAGAAAAACATCAGATCCTTTGCAATGGCCTGTGGCTATTGTCACCTCAATGCAATTGCGCATAAGTCGTCGCAAACCGTGCACGGAGGTGTTGTGTTGTGAGGTATTGTTGTTGAAAACGGAAGTCCGTATACTTTCTCCGTAAAACCAAAATGGCGGACGGTCGTTTTCTGGTTTTTCGCCGCGCGCTCCTCGGCCGAAGCGTATTTGCGCACGTCGCCCCCTCGAGGACACTCTACGGTAGGGGTTTCAAAGCGCTGTGAAGGTTTCGTAGCGATTTGGTTGCGTGCACGCGAGGATATCGCGGCCAACCGTTTTCAACTCCTCTTTATTAATATAGATAGCTAGCTAAGTGTGTACAAAGAGGGATTCACGACCTTGGGACCAGTTGCAACTTGGCCGATTCATTCACTTCCATTCCAATCAATATGTGCTTTGCAGTTGAACTCATGCCATACCTTCTGGGCCCTTCTCTGGATCCAAGTTTAGTTACCGCTATTACCACAGCATCCCCATCCTTGGAAATACACATTTCACTGGCCCTTTCTTGCATCCAAGTCTGGCCTACAAGGACAAGCCCTCCTCCAAGCCCTCCTCCAAGGCTAACTCCTGCCCTAACTGATGGTATTTCGTTGCTACAACGTGACGAGATGACTTGGGGCAGGTACCTGGCAGGAGAGAAGACAATAGCTTGCTCATCATTTGGTGGGAAGGCACTAAACGAGAGCGATGGAGTTTGTTCCTGGCAGCTGATTACACTGATAGTGATTGGTACCTCCAGATTGTCTACTGCAAACAGTACACCAGCATTGGGATCCCTGGTAATAAATGCACCACCCAACATGGGAGTACTAGTACTCTGCTTGGGAGGAGGATGGTCAATGTGATATGTGCACACACCATCATTGACTTTACTGGAATATGTGCCCAATTTGAAAGGCACTAAAGGGAAGGTGTTGGCACGTGCCAGGTGTTGTGGCACTTTAATCTTGCGAATGTCTGGCTCAATCCAGTTACTGAGTGCAGCAAAGAGCAAAGCTTCATCCTTCCATTTGCTCAGTCCAACGACAGAGACCAGCTCATTGGCAGGAATGAGGCCATAGCGCACCATGCCCACAATCTCCTTAATGTCATCCTCGCTCAAGGAGGCCTTGTGGGCTTCGATCCACTGCTCAATTGCCTTGAAAATAGCAATCTCTTCGCATCCCAGTGCGTCCGATGCCAATACCTTGCGCAGCAAGGGTGCAGAAAAACTTTGAAATTCCTTTTGCACAATATCTCTTCCATAACGGCGAAGAAAGTAGTCCAAGCTTTTTCCAACTGGGGTATATTGAAGAAATCAGCAGCACCCAACAGTTCGAGCGAGATCTTGTAGCCGTGGCTTTGGGAAACTTCTGCTCGTCCGGTGTACACGATATCTACAATCATGCGTATCGCATCCGATGAGAACTCCTCGAGCTTCACGACTCCTTCGGCATTCTCCTCCCAGCTCTCGCTACACTCTCCGAAGAACATGCGCATGAAGAAATCTGAGGCGCTGGCAAGAACGGCTTTGTGCGCTCTTACAGGATTCTTGCCATCTGCTCCGACAAGAGTGATGTCTGTCGTCTCTTCCAGGGTCAACAGACGCTTTAAGCTGGTTGGAAGAGTGGTCTCGCAGAAAGACGTGTCCTCCATCTAGGCGTGGCTTGCATAAGCTGCTTAGTCAAAAATGTCAAGCCCCACCTACTGTAGTCTGGCTAGCTAGACCATCCCATCTAATCGTCAGGGCGTTTGCCGGTAATAGGGTCCAAATATACTGCGACACCGGACTCGACCGCTTACAGTCTATTAGCTAGCTACATTATTTCAAAACAGTAAAATACCATTATAAGAATTAATATTATACAATTAGCCAGTTGCAGGCTGTGCTTAATGTCACACATACATTTATAATTATATATAAGTATACATTCTAATTTATTAATTTGCCCTGAATCTCAGCAATAAACTGTAGGCAGCCTTGCTACATAAGTGCGGCTCTAGGGCACAATTAATGCTTAACGTAAACCTATAGATCCTCTGACTGTCCCTGCTACAGTAAATGGACGCAAATAGTAAAATGCGTGCTACAGTAAAATGTGTGCGTGGTACAGTAAATGTATGCATTAAACAACTGATGTTAACCATGGCATTCAGGCATGTCAGTATATCATACAGTTAGTCAACACATGCACACATAAAGTTGAGGGTGGAATTCACGATATGGGGTTCAGTCGGGGGGCCACACTTCAGCACTGAGTGCTACCTGACCAAAGAAGGCCGACTGCTCATCACGGAGTGGAGGAACATCTGAGTCTCCTGTGTCCTGCATAGAGAGATAGCACAGAATGAGATGGGAGGTGGTGACATGATTTGAACGTGCGTCCGTACACGGTAATTGTTACAGTGAACCACATGTGCATTACGTATGTGATCAACAGTGAACACTGCAGGCCCCCGCCAGTGCAGGGGGTCTGCCCTACCCAATAACAACTACAGGTGTTCCATGACCTACAGACAGCCCATGCTATGATGTGATATACAAGATACATGATACATGCACATGACTCACTTCCTCCTAAGCTGTGTGATCAAGGCATCACTGGTGATCTGCACAGGGCCAAAGGGAGGGGTTACCGTAGGCGGAGGGCACACATACACACACACAAACACACACACACACACACACACACACACACACACACACACACACACACACACACACACATGTACACACACACACACACACACACCTACACACACACACACACACACACACACACACACACATACACACACGTGCGCACACACACACACGCACACACACACACACACACACATGTACACACACACACACACACACCTACACACACACACACACACACACACACACACACACACACACACACACACACACACACACATACACACACGTGCACACACACACACACACGCACACACACACACACACACGCACACACACACACACACACACACACACACACACACACGCAGATCTCACCATTCCAGCAGACAAGTCCTTGTTGGTTTGTGCAGCATCCATATGCATGCTGCTGAGACCATCTGTGGAATGCTTACTCACAAGAGGAAAGTGAGGTGTTAGCTGAGTGGCCGCACTCTCACTTGCTAGCTCGGTGGCATCCTCAGTACCTGAAGGACCACCCTCCATTCCAGTAACACTGCTGCTAGGCGAACCCACACTGCTCAGAGTAGCTCTCACTCCATCAGCCCCAGCGCTGGAAGTGACAGGAATACTAGGGACACTCACTGGGTTGACGCTGGCTGTGAGGCATGATCCTGTGTGGTGCCTCCCTTCTGCTCGTTGAGTTGAACCTGAGTCTCAAGGAGAACCATCTTTGCTGACATCTTCTCAATGCAGCTGGTGAGCTCTTGGATTCTCTGCTCGAGTGAGTTCCGAAGGTCACTGGTAGATGCCACACCATGTGGAGTGGGGAGAAGTTGGTCTGCCGACAACCTCGTGGCAGTGGAGTGTGCACCGGCACCTTGAAGGTCCTGCTGGTGGAGGCTATGACTGGGCTTAGAGGTGGAGGGAAGCACTGGCCCAGCAGCCCTGGCTGGGGGCTGTCCTGCAGACACAAGGCTCTCTGTGTCGGAGGAGGCGCTTGAGGAGGAGAAGGACTCCCTTGTACCTGGATGGCTCATAGGGATGAGGACTCTTTCTGGTTCGCCTTCCCTCTCCACCCTCACCGAGGGCTGCATGCGGCCAAGAACAGAGCAGAAAACATCCATACCTAGTGCACAGACTAACAAATGAAGTTTCAGTTCAGACGTTTCCACAGCTTTCAGCTGCCTTCTTGCATGCACTTCACCGAAAAAGGTAGCTTAAAGCTGCCAAAATGTCTGAAGTGAAAGTTTCTTGTCTGAACTTAAGCAATGAGCTGTTGATATTGTGCTGCCTTAAAATGATCCTCAGCCTCAGTCCCCAGAGCACCACAATACCATCCTGTTGCTATCTATTCACTCATCAGGATAAAGACAATTTTAATTCAATTTGTGCATACGTATATCACTAGTGTGTATTTCAAAACTTTCAAATACAACTACATACGTAAGTTAGTTTACCTATGGTTAACTACACGTACTACGTATGTATGTATGTACACAGTACACAGCAGTTGCATGCTGACTGTCGTGTCTGCGTATCCTTCATCTCCTCAAACAATTGATCCCTTTCTAAGATTGTAGACAACCTTTCTAAGGATTTATGTAGACAATCCTTAAGGACAATTACAATACAATAATTACTTGCCAATCTTATGAACCAATTACCATTGGAATTATTTTGATATAAAAGCAATCAATTCCCATTACAATTACACTTAGTGCCATCACAAGGGATGCACTGGCAACAGGTGAAGTAGGTGCTGTTACACACCAGGTGGGGGACAGGAAGAGAGAGATGGTCTTTTTCAGCCGTTACAGTGGTCTTCTACTGACAAAGGCTATTGTAGTTGCACACCCTGAGAAAATCCTTCATATACTACATTAACCTGCCTGCAAGCAAGCATCATGCTCATGCAACACTTAGCAAGATTCTGTATATCACATGCGTGTTACAGACATACTTTTTCAAACAATAAGCATGCTTCTAATCTTTTATTGCATACAACATCTTAGCAGATTTTGAATACAATGAGTTGTGTTGAACGCATATTAGTGCCAATATAAAAGAGGAGGATCGTAATTGTGTGTAACTGTCTATTGCTGTATGTATCAATTACAGGATTGTAATCCATTACCTTTACAATTACTTGAGCAACAGATTCTCAAACCAATCTAATCAGTCAGTGAAAAGAAGAATTAATTACAACCAATTACCCATTACCACGACACTGTGGTCCACAACCTCATTTAGATTTGACCAGACTAGCCACTCCCCCATGCACCACTGACCAGGGCTAGCCACACCCCCATGCACTATTGACCAGACTAGCCACACCCCCATGCACTATTGACCGGACTAGCCACACCCCCATGCACTATTGACCGGACTAGCCACACCCCCATGCACTATTGACCGGACTAGCCACACCCCCCATGGACTATTGACCAGACTAGCCACACCCCCATGCACCACTGACCGGACTAGCCACTCCCCAATACCAGTACACAGGGTTATGAACTACAGTCTCATCAGCTCGCTGGTTGAATGGCCATATATGGTAATGTCACAGAGGTGTGTTGCTCACACAAATACCTCTGGACCAGACAGACCACCCATACTGTCTGTTGCAGTTGGAGAGTGGAGATGAAGAGAGGAGAAAGTGTATCACTGATCTATCTCAGTCTGCTGGTCTGCCTGGCTCTAGGACAGGGCATTGAAGGTGTGTGTGTGGGGGGGGGGGGCTCTCACAACACTACACGTATAACACGTAACTCACACACACACTAGCACACTGACTCCCCTTCACCTGCAAGACCATGCAGTACTCAGCCCCCTTCCCTCCCACCTGCCCCCCCCCCCCTCCCAGGTGCTGGTCCTCTCAAGAGGAGGGATGTACCAGACAACGACTCCTGTCCTGCCATTGAGGTGCTGAGAGGGAGGGATGGGCGAGATGGGCAGCCGGGGACCACTGGGGCTCCAGGAAGGGACGGGAGGGACGGGGAGAAAGGGATGAAGGGGAGCACGGGGGTGGAGGGGCCTCCTGGTCCACCAGGGCCGGCAGGAGGAGGGACGGTGTACATCAGGTGGGGGAGGACCACCTGCCCTAGTGTGCCAGGGACAGAACGGGTCTATGAGGGGATTGCAGCAGGGTCATTCTACAGTCAGAAGGGAGGTGGATCCAACAGACTCTGTTTGCCCAAAGTTCCCAACTACTCCAGCTACCGACCTGGAGTACAAGGCAACAGTCCACTGCATGGATCAGAGTATGAGTGGGATGGAGGCTCTCCCTTGCCTAATGTGCATCAGCACAACGTCCCCTGCGCCGTCTGCTATGTCAGCACTCGATCTGTGGTCTACGTTGTACCAGCGTGGGATTACTGCCCTTCAGGTTGGACACTCGAGTACAGTGGATACTTGATGACACAACACTACGTCCACCAAAGGATCACTTTCGAGTGTTTGGACAAGGACCCAGAGAGCATCCCAGGGAGTGCAGCTAACATCAACGGTGCTCTGTTCTACCATGTGGAGGCCACCTGTAACGGTCTGCCCTGTCCGCCCTACAACCCTCAGAAGGAGCTGACGTGTGCTGTGTGCACCAAGTGACAGTGACCCTTGTCAGTAATGTAGCTGAACACATGTACCAGTCTAGGCCAGTCACACCAGTGCAGTGCACAGTAGGTACCAGCTCTAACTGGATAGGCTTGTAGTGGTACGTAGGCAGTGCATGTGTACGTACCTGGTGACATGTACTGTACATGTGGAATACAGCTCTAAGGTGGTGACGTAAAGAACACAGTGAATGCATGAGAAACATTGTCTACGTGTGCATGTACCCAGTAGCAGATTTAGGCCCATCTGGGGGGGAGGGCAGATGATAGGTCCTAACCTGTAAGTGAGAAGTACGTAAGCTTGATCTGGTTCCTTT
This sequence comes from Aplysina aerophoba, assembly GCA_949841015.1. NCBI lineage: Eukaryota > Metazoa > Porifera > Demospongiae > Verongiida > Aplysinidae > Aplysina > Aplysina aerophoba. The sequence continues at coordinate 5,360,421 of OX465037.1, read as the reverse complement.
CCATTTTCACGTAGCTGTGCAGCTAATACAGCTGTACAACGGGTTTTCTGTATTGCACAAAGTTGTGATGGCATAAAAATGGCTGCTGACGGCCAGAAGTACGTAAGAAATATGTACGTATTTTAAATCACTGTGACAGTGCACTCACAGCTCATCTAAGCCATTAAGCCATTTGAAGGCTGTTAGCTAAGAGCAATATGGTGCAAAAAAAAGTCAGGGTTGGTCAAGGGGGGCAGCGTCATACATACAGTTACATGTAACAGACAGAGCTCTGGCTGTTACATATACCTATGTACATACACATGAAGGCCAGTAGGTGTGACACATCTTGAGCACTTACACATACGTATGTACATACAGACTAAGCCCACATGGCATGTACGTATGTATGTACTTTGCAAAATGTTCACTGCAAAATCAGGCCTTGCTCTGATGAGACTTAGTATTTGAAGTGTGCACACACACACTTCAAATGGACACCTACATATACAGTGGATACTCTCTACAGTGGACACCATAGGGACCCGGCTGACTGTCCTGTACAGAGCGGTTTCCTTAATTCAGAGGTAGTTTTGTACACAGCTCTATGTGGTTGGGGCTGCAGAGTGTCCTCATTAGAGAGGTGTCCTTCGTCAAGAGTGACTTTTATAGAGAGGTTCCACTGTATAATGTACGTACGTCACCTAGCCACTCAAAAGCCTCTACAAACTACACACGTATGCACTGTACGTACATACGTACATATATCAGGAGTGGATGTGCTCCTGATATACCGTATACGCTTTAACTTTCGTGGATCACAGATTTTAGCAATTTTCGCAGATGCAGGGTCTAGTCTTTGATTCGTCTATTCGTTGTTTCCTCCGAATCCTCGTTGTACTGATGTAATCATTGCTTCGGTGGAGGTCCTTAGCTGCATATCAAGTTGGCCGAGCGAATCACTGCCATTTTCGCATTTTTGTGACGCAATCAGCTTACAAACGCACTTGTTGCCAGACTGGTCTAAGTTTTTGTGGGATGAAACTTTCGCGGATGGCTGTTGATCCGCAAAACCCGCGAAAGTTAAAGCGTATATGGTAGTCAATTATGATTACAATTACAAGAGCAAAGCATGCTGTATTCCAATTAAGTCATAATTACTGAGAGAAGAGAAATTAATTACAGCCAATATCTTTACCACAATACTGTGGTTCGCAACCTCATCCACATAGATTTGACAAGACTAACCACATATCCCATGCACCACTGACCAGACTAGCCACACACACCAGAGTAGACAAACCCCCATGCACCACTGACCAGAGCAGTCACGCCCCAATGACCAGTACAGCACACATAGTTGACAGGAATCAGGTTACAATCAGCCCCCTGCAGTGAATTATGAACTACAGTCTCATTAGCTCTGCTGGTTGAATGACCATATATGGTAATGACACCAAGCTGTGTTGCTCACAGATAAATACCTGTGGATCAGACTGTCGTTATTGTCTGTTGCAGTTAGAGAGTTGAGATGAAGAGAGGAGAAAGTGTAGCAGTGATCTACCTCACTCTGTTGGTCTGCCTGGCTCTAGGACAGAGCACTGAAGGTAGGGGGCACTACACATGTAGCTACGTAGCTGTAGAGGCGGACACTGGGGGCCACTGGTGGGGCATTTGCCTCCCCTGGAATATATCAAGCCTTACATCATTCACATGCAACCAGCTAGGCTAGCCCCCCTTATTTCTGGAAACCTTAACCTTGACCTTCCTCCCCCTCCCCTTGAAGAAATTTCTAAATACAGCACTGCACACACTAAATCAAATCAGGAGCACATAATGAGTATTACTCATTATCCGCTCCTGATCAAAACGACAACCACAGTGTTGAGGAAGCACAATAGTTACAACAATGCTGGTTTGAATCATACTCCACGGTCACTGACTCCCCTTCACCGGCAAGGCCAAGCACTACTCAGCCCCCTCCCCTCTCCCCCCAGGTGCTGGTCCCCTTAGAAAGAGGGATGCACCAGACAATGACTCCTGCCCTACCATTGAGGTGCTGAGAGGGAGGGACGGACGAGATGGGCAGCCGGGGACCACTGGGGCACCAGGGAGGGATGGGAGGGACGGGGAGAAAGGGATGAAGGGGGACACGGGGATGGAGTGACCTCCTGGTCCACCAGGGCTGCCAGGAGGAGGGACGGTGTACATCAGGTGGGGGAGGACTACCTGCCCGAGAGTGCCAGGGACAGAACGGCTCTATGAGGGGATTGCAGCAGGGTCATAGCACAATCAGCAGGGAGGTGGATCCAACAGACTCTGTTTGCCCAAAGTTCCCAAGTACTCCGACTACCAACCTGGAGTGCAAGGCAACAGTCCACTGCATGGATCAGAGTATCAGTTGTACGGAGGCTCTCCCTTGCCAAATGTACATGATCACAACGTCCCCTGTGCCGTCTGCTATGTCAGTACTAGATCTGTGGTCTACGTTGTACCAGCGTGGGATTACTGCCCTTCAGGTTGGACACTCGAGTACGGTGGATACTTGATGACACAGCACTACACCCACCAAAGGATCACTTTCGAGTGTCTGGACAAGGACCCAGAGAGCATCCCAGGGAGTGCAGCTAGCATTGATGGTGCTCTGTTCTACCATGTGGAGGCCACCTGTAACGGTCTTCCCTGTCCGCCCTACGACCCTCAGAAGGAGCTGACGTGTGCCGTGTGCACCAAGTGACAGTGACCCTTGCAGCTGAACACATGTACCAGTTTAGGCCAGTCAACACCAGTGCAGTGCACAGTAGGTACCAGCTCTAACTGGATAGGCTTGTAGTGGTAGGCAGTGCAGGTGTACGTACCTGGTGTCATGTACTGTACATGTGGAATACAGCTCTAAGGTGGTGTCGTAAAGAACACACTGAATGCACGAGAAACATTCTCTACGTACGCATGTACCCAGTAGCGATTTAGGCCCATGATAGGTCCTAAAATGTAAGTGAGAAGTACGTAAGCTTGATCTGGTTCCTTTCCATTTTCACGTAGCTGTGCGGCTAATACAGCTGTACAACAGGTTTTCTGTATTGCACAAAGTTGTGATGTCATAAAAATGGCTGCTGACGGCCAGAAATAAGTATTTTAAATCACTGTGACAGTGCACTCACAGCAATAGCTGTTAAAAGCTTATAACAGCTCATCTAATGTTATAACATGACTTAAGCCATTTGAAGGCTGTTAGCTAAGAGCAATATGGTGCAAAAAAAGTCAGGGTTGGCCCAAGGAGGGCAGCCCCCAGCCCCCCCCCCCCCGATCCATCCATGTGTACCAAGAGCCAGCACACATCACACTAAGTGTATGTACGTAGGGTCCATAACAGTTGCACTGGCTTTGCAATGTCATACATACATACGTAGTTACATGTAACAGACAGAGCTCTGGCTGTTACATATACCTATGTACATACACCTGAAGGCCAGTAGGTGTGACACATCCTGAGCACTTACACATATGTACATACAGACTAAGCCCATATGGCATGTACGTATGTATGTACTTTGCAAAAAGTTCACTGCAAAATCAGGCCTTGCTCTGATGAGACTTAGTACTTGAAGTGCGCACACACACTTCAAATGCACACCTACATATACAGTGGATACTCTCTACAGTGGACACCATAGGGACCCGGCTGACTGTCCTGTACAGAGCGGTTTCCTTAATTCAGAGGTAGTTTTGTACACAGCTCTATGTGGTTGGGGCTGCAGAGTGTCCTCATTAGAGAGGTGTCCTTCGTCAAGAGTGACTTTTATAGAGAGGTTCCACTGTATAATGTACGTATGTCACCTAGCCACTCAGGCCTCTACAAACTACACACGTATGCACTGTACGTACGTACATACATATATCAGGAGTGGATGTGCTCCTGATATACCGTATACGCTTTAACTTTCGTGGATCACAGATTTTAGCAACTTTTGCGTTTTTATTTTTGCAGATGCAGGGTCTAGTCTTTGATTCGTCTATTCGTTGTTTCCTCCGAATCCTCGTTGTATTGATGTAATCAATTGCTTCGGTGGAGGTTCTTAGCTCATGTCAAGTTGGCCTAGCGAATCACCGCCATTTTCGCATTTTTGTGACGCGATCGGCTTACAAATGTACTCGTTGCCAGACTGGTCTAAGTTTTTGTGGGATGAAACTTTTGCGGATGGCTGCTGATCCGTAAAACCCGCGAAAGTTTAACCCCACCAACGTTAAAGCGTATATGGTAGTCAATTATGATCACAATTACAAGAGCAAAGCATTCTGTATTCCAATTAAATCATAATTACTGAGAGAAGAGAAATTAATTACAGCCAATATCTTTACCACAACACTGTGGTTCGCAACCTCATCCACCATAGATTTGATAAGACTAACCATACATCACATGCATTATTGACCAGACTAGCCACACACACAAGAGTAGACCCCCCCCCATGCACCACAGACCAGTATAGCACACAAGTTGACAGGAATCAGGTTACAATCAGCCCCTGCAGTGAATAATGAACTACAGTCTCATTAGCTCTGCTGGTTGAATGACCATATATGGTAATGACACCAAGCTGTGTTGCTCACAAATAAATACCTGTGGATCAGACTGTCGTTATTGTCTGTTGCAGTTAGAGAGTAGAGATGAAGAGAGGAGAAAGTGTAGCAGTGATCTACCTCAGTCTGCTGGTCTGCCTGGCTCTAGGACAGAGCACTGAAGGTAGGGGGTACTCACAGAGCTACACATGTAGCTATGTATGTAGAGGCGGGGGCACTGGGGGCCACTGGGGGGGCATTTGCCTTCCCTGGAATATATCAAGCCTTACATCATTCACATGCAACCAGCTAGGCTAGCCCCCCTTATTTCTGGAAACCTTAACCTTGACCTTCCTCCCCCTCCCCTTGAAGAAATTTCTAAATACAGCACTGCACATACTAAATCAAATCAGGAGCGGATAATGAGTATTACTCATTATCCGCTCCTGATCAAAACGACAACCACAGTGTTGAGGAAGCACAATAGTTACAACAGTGCTGGTTTGAATCATACTCCACGGTCACCAACTCCCCTTCACCGGCAAGGCCAAGCACTACTCAGCCCCCTCCCCTCCCCCCAGGTGCTGGTCCCCTTAGAAAGAGGGATGCATCAGACAATGACTCCTCCTGTTCTGCCATTGAGGTGCTGAGAGGAAGGGACGGACGAGATGGGCAGCCGGGGACCACTGGGGCTCCAGGGAAGGATGGGAGGGACGGGGAGAAAGGGATGAAGGGGGACCTGGGGGTGGAGGGACCTCCTGGTCCACCGGGGCCGGCAGGAGGAGGGACGATGTACATCAGGTGGGGGAGGACCACCTGCCCGAGAGTGCCAGGGACAGAACGGGTCTATGAGGGGATTGCAGCAGGGTCAAACCACGGTCAGAAGGGAGGTGGATCCAACAGACTCTGTTTGCCCAAAGTTCCCAAGTACTCACGCTATCAACCTGGAGTGCAAGGCAACAGTCCACTGCACGGGTCAGAGTATCAGTTGTACGGAGGCTCTCCCTTGCCAAATGTAAATGATCACAACGTCCCTTGTGCCGTCTGCTATGTCAGCACTAGATCTGTGGTCTACGTTGTACCAGCGATGGATGACTGCCCTTCAGGTTGGACACTCGAGTACAGTGGATACTTGATGACAGAACGCTACACCCACCAAAGGATCACTTTCGAGTGTCTGGACAAGGACCCAGAGAGCATCCCAGGGAGTGCAGTTAGCATTGATGGTGCTCTGTTCTACCATGTGGAGGCCACCTGTAATGGTCTGCCCTGTCCGCCCTACGACCCTCAGAAGGAGCTGACGTGTGCCGTGTGCACCAAGTGACAGTGACCCTTGCCAGTAGTGCAGCTGTACCAGTCTAGGCCAGTCACACCAGTGCAGTGCACAGTAGGTACCAGCTCTAACTGGATAGGCTTGTAGTGGTAGGCAGTGCATGTGTACGTACCATGTGACATGTACTGTACATGTGGAGGTACAGCTCTAAGGTGGTGTCGTAAAGAACACAGTGAATGCATGAGAAACATTGTCTACGTGTGCATGTACCCAGTAGCGGATTTAGGCCCATCTGGGGGGGGAGGGGAGGGAGGGCAGATGATAGGTCCTAAAATGTAAGTGAGAAGTACGTAAGCTTGATCTGGTTCCTTTCCATTTTCACGTAGCTGTGCGGCTAATACAGCTGTACAACAGGTTTTCTGTATTGCACAAAGTTGTGATGTCATAAAAATGGCTGCTGACGGCCAGAAGTACCTAAGAAATATGTACGTATTTTAAATCACTGTGACAGTGCACTCACAGCAATAGCTGTAAAAGCTTATAACAGCTCATCTAATGTTATAACATGACTTAAGCCATTTGAAGGCTGTTAGCTAAGAGCAATATGGTGCAAAAAAAGTCAGGGTTGGCCAAGGAGGGCAGCCCCCAGCCCCCCCCCCCCCCCCCCCCGATCCATCCATGTGTACCAAGAGCCAGCACACATCACACTAAGTGTATGTACGTAGGGTCCATAACAGTTGCACTGGCTTTGCAATGTCATACATACATACGTAGTTACATGTAACAGACAGAGCTCTGGCTGTTGCATATACCTATGTACATACACCTGAAGGCCAGTAGGTGTGACACATCTTGAGCACTTACACATATGTACATACAGACTAAGCCCACATGGCATGTACGTATGTATGTACTTTGCAAAATGTTCACTGCAAAATCAGGCCTTGCTCTGATGAGACTTAGTACTTGAAGTGTGCACACACACTTCAAATGGACACCTACATATACAGTGGATACTCACTACAGTGGACACCATAGGGACCCGGCTGACTGTCCTGTACAGAGCGGTTTCCTTAATTCAGAGGTAGTTTTGTACACAGCTCTATGTGGTTGGGACTGCAGACAGTGTCCTCATTAGAGAGGTGTCCTTCGTCAAAAGTGACTTTTATAGAGAGGTTCCACTGCATAATGTACGTACGTCACCTAGCCACTCAGGCCTCTACAAACTACACACGTACGTATGCACTGTACGTACATATATCAGGAGTGGATGTGCTCCTGATATACCGTATACGCTTTAACTTTCGTGGATCACAGATTTTAGCAATTTTTGCGTTTTTATTTTCGCAGATGCAGGGTCTAGTCTTTGATTCGTCTATTCGTTGTTTCCTCCGAATCCTCGTTGTATTGATGTAATCAATTGCTTCGGTGGAGGTTCTTAGCTGCATATCAAGTTGGCCTAGCGAATCACCGCCATTTTCGCATTTTTGTGACGCGATCGGCTTACAAATGTACTCGTTGCCAGACTGGTCTAAATTTTGCGGGATGAAACTTTTGCGGATGGCTGCTGATCCGCGTAAACTGCGAAAGTTTAACCCCACCAACGTTAAAGCGTATATGGTAGTCAATTATGATTACAATTACAAGAGCAAAGCACTCTAAATTCCAATTAAATCATAATTACTGAGAGAAGAGAAATTAATTACAGCCAATATCTTTACCACAACACTGTGGTTTGCAACCTCATCCACCATAGATTTGATAAGACTAACCATACATCCCATGAATCATTGACCAGACTAGCCACACACACCAGAGTAGACACCCCCCCCCCCCCCCCATGCACCACTGACCAGAGCAGTCACACCCCAATGACCAGTACAGCACACAAATTGACTGGAGTCATGGTTACAATCAGCCCCTGCAGTGAATAATGAACTACAGTCTCATTAGTTCTGCTGGTTGAATGACCATATATGGTAATGACACCAAGCTATGTTGCTCACACAAATACCTCTGGACCAGACCATACTGTCTGTTGCAGTTGGAGAGTTGAGATGAAGAGAGGAGAAAGTGTAGCAGTGATCTACCTTGGTCTGCTGGTCTGCCTGGCTCTAGGACAGGGCACTGAAGGTAGGGGGGCACTACACATGTAGCTATATATGCAGAGGCGGACACTGGGGGCCACTGGTGGGGCATTTGCCTCCCCTGGAATATATCAAACCTTACATCATTCACATGCAACCAGCTAGGCTGCCCCCCCCCCCCCCTTATTTCTGGAAACCTTAACCTTGACCTTCCTCCCCTTCCCCTTGAAGAAATTTCTAAATACAGCACTGCACACACTAAATCAAATCAGGAGCGGATAATGAGTATTACTCATTATCCGCTCCTGATCAAAACGACAACCACAGTGTTGAGGAAGCACAACAGTTACAACAATGCTTGTGTGAATCATACTCCACGGTCACTGGCTCCCCTTCACCGGCAAGGCCAAGCACTACACAACCCCCCCCCCCCCCCCAGGTGCTGGCCCCCTTAGAAAGAGGGATGCACCAGACAATGACTCCTGCCCTGACATTGAGGTGCTGAGAGGGAGGGATGGAAGAGATGGGCAGCCGGGGACCACCGGGGCTCCAGGGAGGGACGGGAGAGATGGAGAGAAAGGGATGAAGGGGGACCTGGGAGTGGAGGGACCTCCTGGTCCACCAGGGCCGGCAGGAGGAGGGACGGTGTACATCAGGTGGGGGAGGACCACCTGCCCTAGTGTGTCAGGGACAGTCCGGGTCTATGAGGGGATTGCAGCAGGGTCAAACCACCGTCAGAAGGGAGGTGGATCCAACAGACTCTGTTTGCCCAAAGTTCCCAAGTACTCACGCTATCAACCTGGAGTGCAAGGCAACAGTCCACTGCACGGGTCAGAGTATGAGTTGGATGGAGGCTCTCCCTTGCCAAATGTACATGATCACAACGTCCCCTGTGCCGTCTGCTATGTCAGCACTAGATCTGTGGTCTACGTTGTACCAGCGATGGATGACTGCCCTTCAGGTTGGACACTGGAGTACGGAGGGTACTTGATGACACAACACTACGTCCAGCACAGGATCACTTTCGAGTGTCTGGACAAGGACCCAGAGAGCATCCCAGGGAGTGCAGCTAACATCAACGGTGCTCTGTTCTACCATGTGGAGGCCACCTGTAACGGTCTCCCCTGTCCGCCCTACGACCCTCAGAAGGAGCTGACGTGTGCCGTGTGCACCAAGTGACAGTGACCCTTGCCAGTAGTGCAGCTGAACACATGTACCAGTTTAGGCCAGTCACACCAGTGCAGTGCACAGTAGGTACCAGCTCTGACAGGATAGGCTTGTAGTGGTAGGCAGTGCAGGTGTACGTATGTACCTGGTGTCATGTACTGTACATGTGGAATACAGCTCTAAAGTGGCGACGTAATTACGTAACAGTGAATGCACGAGAAACATTGTCTACGTATGCATGTACCCAGTGGCGGATCTAGGTCCACCTGGAAGGGGGAGGGGGGAGGGCAGATGACAGGTCTGCACGCCTAAAATGTAAGTGAGAAGTACATAAGCTTGACCTGGTTCTTTACCTGGTTTTTGTGTAGCTAATACAGCTGCAGCTGTACAGCGGGTTTTCTGTATTGCACAAAGTCGTGATGTCATAAAAATGGCTGCTGACGGCCAGAAATAAGTATTTTAAATCACTGTGACAGTGCACTCACAGCAATAGCTGCTAAAAGCTTATAACAGCTCATCTAATGTTATAACATGACTTAAGCCATTTGAAGGCTGTTAGCTAAGAGCAATATGGTGCAAACAAATCACTAACACTAATGGTGCTCTGTTCTATCACGTGGAGGCCACCTGTAACGGTCTCCCCTGTCCACCCTACGACCCTCAGAAGGAGCTGACATGTGCCGTGTGCACCAAGTGACAGTGACCCTTGCAGCTGAACACATGTACCAGTTTAGGCCAGTCAACACCAGTGCAGTGCACAGTAGGCACCAGCTCTAACTGGATAGGCTTGTAGTGGTAGGCAGTGCAGGTGTACGTATGTACCTGGTGTCATGTACTGTACATGTGGAATACAGCTCTAAGGTGTGACGTAAAGAACGCAGTGAATGCACGAGAAACATTGTCTATGTATGCATGTACCCAGTAGCGGATCTAGGCACACCTGGGGGGGCACAGGGTAGATGACAGGTCTGCATGCCTAAAATGTAAGTGAGAAGTACGTAAGCTTGACCTGGTTCCTTTCCATTTTCACGTAGCTGTGCGGCTAATACAGCTGTACAACAGGTTTTCTGTATTGCACAAAGTTGTGATGGCATAAAAATGGCCGCTTATGGCCAGAAGTACATAAGAAATATGTACGTATTTTAAATCACTGTGACAGTGCACTCACAGCAATAGCTGTTAAAAGCTTATAATTTCAATAGTTGCACTCCTGTCATACATACATACACAGTTACATGTAACAGACAGAGCTCTGGCTGTTACATATACCTATGTACATACACCTGAAGGCCAGTAGGTGTGACACATCTTGAGCACTTACACATATGTACATACAGACTAAGCCCACATGGCATGTACGTATGTATGTATGTACTTTGCAAAATGTTCACTGCAAAATCAGGCCTTGCTCTGATGAGACTTAGTATTTGAAGTGTGCACACACACACTTCAAATGGACACCTACATATACAGTGGATACTCTCTACAGTGGACACCATAGGGACCCGGCTGACTGTCCTGTACAGAGTGGTTTTCTTAATTCAGAGGTAGTGTTGTACACAGCTCTATGTGGTTGGGACTGCAGACAGTGTCCTCATTAGAGAGGTGTCCTTTGTCAAGAGTGACTTTTATAGAGAGGTTCCACTGTATACTGTACGTACGTCACCTAGCCACTCAGGCCTCTACAAACTACACACGTATGCACTGTACGTACATACGTACATATATCAGGAGTGGATGTGCTCCTGATATACCATATACGCTTTAACTTTCGTGAATCACAGATTTTAGCAATTTTCGTGTTTTTATATTCGCAGATGCAGGGTCTAGTCTTTGATTCGTCTATTCGTTGTTTCCTCTGAATCCTCATTGTATTGATGTAATCAATTGCTTCGGTGGAGGTTCTTAGCTGCATATCAAGTTGGCCTAGCGAATCACTGCCATTTTCGCATTTTTGTGACGCGATCGGGTTACAAACGCACTCGTTGCCAGACTGGTCTAAGTTTTCGCGGGATGAAACTTTTGCGGATGGCTGCTGATCTGCGAAAACTGCGAAAGTTTAACCCCACCAAAGTTAAAGCGTATATGGTAGTCAATTATGATTACAATTACAAGAGCAAAGCACTCTAAATTCCAATTAAATCATAATTACTGAGAGAAGAGAAATTAATTACAGCCAATATCTTTACCACAACACTGTGGTTCGCAACCTCATCCACCATAGATTTGATAAGACTAACCATACATCCCATGCATTATTGACCAGACTAGCCACACACACCAGAGTAGACATCCCCCCCCCATGTACCACTGACCAGACTAGACCACTACACCAGAGTAGCCACACCCCCATGTACCACTGACCAGACTAGCCACACACACCACAGTAGACAAACCCCCATGTACCACTGACCAGACTAGCCACGCCACAATGACCAGTACAGCACACAGTTGACTGGAGTCATGGTTACAATCAGCCCCTGCACTGAATAGTGAACTACAGTCTCATTAGCTCTGGTGGTTGAATGACCATATATGGTAATGACACCAAGCTGTGTTGCTCACAGATAAATACCTGTGGATCAGACTGCCGTTATTGTCTGTTGCAGTTGGAGAGTAGAGATGAAGAGAGGAGAAAGTGTAGCAGTGATCTACCTCACTCTGCTGGTCTGCTTGGCCCTAGGACAGAGCACTGAAGGTAAGGGGGCACTACACATGTAGCTAGCTACGTATGTAGAGGCGGACACTGGGGGCCACTGGTGGGGCATTTGCCTCCCCTGGAATATATCAAGCCTTACATCATTCACATGCAACTAGCTAGGTTTGCCTCCCTTATTTCTGGAAACCTTAACCTTGACCTTCCTCCCCCTCCCCTTGAAGAAATTTCTAAATACAGCACTGCACACACTAAATCAAATCAGTAGCGGATAATGAGTATTACTCATTATCCGCTCCTGATCAAAACGACAACCACAGTGTTGAGGAAGCACAATAGTTACAACAATGCTTGTGTGAATCATACTCCACGGTCACTGGCTCCCTTCACTGCAAGGCCAAGCACTACACAACCCCTCCCCTCCCCCTCTCCCTTCCCCCCAGGTGCTGGCCCCCTTAAAAAGAGGGATGCACCAGACAATGACTCCTGCCCTGCCATTGAGGTGCTGAGAGGGAGGGACGGACGAGATGGGCAGCCGGGGACCACTGGGGCTCCAGGGAGGGACGGGAGAGATGGAGAGAAAGGGATGAAGGGGGACCTGGGGGTGGAGGGACCTCCTGGTCCACCAGGGCTGGCAGGAGGAGGGACGGTGTACATCAGGTGGGGGAGGACCACCTGCCCTAGCATGCCAGGGACAGAACGGGTCTATGAGGGGATTGCAGCAGGGTCAAGCTACAATCAGCAGGGAGGTGGATCCAACAGACTCTGTTTGCCCAAAGTTCCCAAGTACTCACGCTACCAACCTGGAGTACAAGGCAAAAGCCCACTGCATGGGTCAGAGTATAACTTAGGTGGAGGTTCTCCCTTGCCAAATGTACATGATCACAACGTCCCCTGTGCCGTCTGCTATGTCAGCACTAGATCTGTGGTCTACGTTGTACCAGCGTGGGATGACTGCCCTTCAGGTTGGACACTGGAGTATGGAGGGTACTTGATGACACAACACTACACCCACCAAAGGATCACTTTCGAGTGTCTGGACAAGAACCCAGAGAGCATCCCAGGGAGTGCAGCGAACATCAACGGTGCTCTGTTCTACCACGTGGAGGCCACCTGCAACGGTCTGCCCTGTCCGCCCTACAACCCTCAGAAGGAGCTGACGTGTGCGGTGTGCACCAAGTGACAGTGACCCTTGCCAGTAGTGTAGCTGAACACATGTACCAGTCTAGGCCAGTCAACACCAGTGCAGTGCACAGTAGGTACTAGCTCTAACTGGATAGGCTTGTAGTGGTAGGCAGTGCAGGTGTACGTACGTACCTGGTGTCATGTACTGTACATGTGGAATACAGCTCTAAGGTGGTGATGTAAAGAACACAGTGAATGCATGATAAACATTGTCTACATGTGCATGTACCCAGTGGCGGATTTAGGCCCATCTGGGGGGGGGGGGGGAGGGGAGAGGAGGGCAGATGATAGGTCCTAAAATGTGAGTGAGAAGTACGTAACTTGATCTGGTTCCTTTCCATTTTCACGTAGCTGTGCGGCTAATACAGCTGTACAACAGGTTTTCTGTATTGCACAAAGTTGTGATGGCATAAAAATGGCTGCTGATGGCCAGAAGTACCTAAGAAATATGTACGTATTTTAAATCACTGTGACAGTGCACTCACAGCAATAGCTGTAAAAGCTTATAACAGCTCATCTAATGTTATAACATGACTTAAGCCATTTGAAGGCTGTTAGCTAAGAGCAATATGGTGCAAAAAAAGTCAGGGTTGGCCAAGGAGGGCAGCCCCCAGCCCCCCCCCCCCCCCCCCCCCCCCGATCCATCCATGTGTACCAAGAGCCAGCACACATCACACTAAGTGTATGTATGTAGGGTCCATAACAGTTGCACTGGCTTTGCAATGTCATACATACATACGTAGCTACATGTAACAGACAGAGCTCTGGCTGTTACATATACCTATGTACATACACCTGAAGGCCAGTAGGTGTGACACATCTTGAGCACTTACACATATGTACATACAGACTAAGCCCACATGGCATGTACGTATGTATGTACTTTGCAAAATGTTCACTGCAAAATCAGGCCTTGCTCTGATGAGACTTAGTACTTGAAGTGTGCACACACACACTTCAAATGGACACCTACATACATATACAGTGGATACTCACAATAGAGTCAATACTAGACGCTAGAGACCCAGTTGGCTGTCCCGTATACAGGCGTCCATTTGAAGTGTGCACACACTTCAAATGAACACCTACATACGTATACAGTGGTACCTCTTTATTGAGGACACCATAGGGACCTGGCTGACTGTCCTGTACAGAGCGGTTTCCCTAATTCAGAGGTAGTTTTGTACACAGCTCTGTGTGGTTTAGACTGCAGACAGCGTCCTCATTAGAGAGGTGTCCTTCGTCAAGAGTGACCTTTATAGAGAGGTTCCACTGCATACGTAAGTCACCTAGCCACTCAAAAGCCTCTACAAAGTACATATGTACATACTGTACGTACATACATATACGTATGTACGTACAGTTGAGTCCAAACAAGCTCTCTGCCCAAACACATACACTGTATGCACACATGTATGTACATACTGTACATGCATTAGCACATACGACTTACCTTCAGTGGTGTTGCTACTGGGGTGATGTCCAGGTCTGTGCAGCTCTGAGGGGTGCACATGTGGATCTGACGCCGAGTGGGAGTAATCTGGCCCATATATTGCAGGTAGGCCAAGCCTCTACGAGGGGCAGGGGGTGGGGTCAGACCATTGAAATTGAAAGCCAGTGCCTGTTGCTCTCGTTTGGCGGCACTGAAAGGTGTGTCCACTCGGTACTCAACAGGCTCCTCCCACACTGAGGACACGCCCTCAGATGCACATACATTGAAGATCTCAGGCTGCATGTGTGTAGGCAGAATGCATGAAAATGTGAATACAGAAACCCTACAGTGTATACACATGTACATAATTGTGATTCAAGTTTGTTTAAACTACTCATCCAGGTAGCCAAAGGTACCGAAACATTTGAAATTTGTGAATCTTTCTCGCAAGTTGTGAAATAACTTGAATCATGTCAATCTTAACTAGTCACTCGGGATGGTTCATTGTATACAGTATGTACGTATGTGTGTGCATTACATACATTGCATCCTTGTACTAGTAGCAGCACAGAGAAGATAGGGCCTCACACTATCACTGCCTCTCCACTGACCTCTACTCGCTGTGGATGCCTATACTGAGGCTCCGAAGGCCTGCTGTTCAAATCTGCATGTTGTCTGCAGGGGACAAGGCATACATTCACCATGCACCATGCGAGCTGTCACTTAGAGCCCCCCCCCCCCACACACACATTGCCACACATTCTCCCATGAACGTAACTACGCACATACGTATGTACAGTCATACATATGTATGTGTGCGCGACAATGCATACACACATACATACACACATACATGTACGTATACATACTGTACATAGTAGCTCACCGTTGTCTTTTCTTGTGCTTGTTCCGTCTACAGTAGCAAAACACAAAACAAAACAGGTACAGTGGTTTCAGGGTTTCGATTCCCATTTGGACGTACATACACTGCACACTGAATTCACTCATGAACCACAGTATTTGAATGGCAGCCTCATGTACGTAAATTCCTTGGCATATACATACGTAGCAAGTGAGATTCAATTATTCCAATACTTACGTAATCACATGACTGCTTCTGCACACATGCACGCACACACCTAGATAGCTCCTTATGCTTCTCCTGACACAGCTCCAGTATTCTAGTACTCATTATCATCTTCCTCTCAGCAAACCCTTTGGCCAGAAACTGCTCCCTTGTCAGGTCAGGCTTGTACGAAAACACATCCCTCAGAGCCCTGTACATGGTCTCCACAAAGCGCAGGTCGTTCCTGCCATGTAGCTTGTACCCCTTCTCCGTCAACCAGCGGGACAGCGGCAGGGAGTAGTGGACCAGGGCTTGGTGCAGCACAGGGAGGTAGGCCGGAGGGGAACCTTGTAGCAGCCTTGCAGAGGAGGGGAGGGGAGGAAATGTGAAAACAGTGTGCTTCGAGACCTTTAGTAAGGTGGGGCTTACGTATTAAGGTACGCACGTACCTCGAGACCCAGCCTAAACTTTTGGGCAGTGTTCTGGTGTAGCCCAAACCACCATACAGCCCCCAAATTGCACATTCGTATTATTATGTCTCTTGGCTACACCAGAAGTACCCATCCTTCCTAAGCCTACCTAGTCCAGCCTAGCTTCGCGTAGCCAAGGCCCGCAAACACTTGTGCAAGGCTGGCTATCTATGCGAGGCTAGCTTCACGCAGTGACATTAGAAAGTAAGTTAACTATATAAACACACTCACTGTTCTACAGGAGGGTCCGCTTCCAGCTTCATTTTACGGATAAGCTTTATAAACTTCATCAAATTGTTCTTCACATCGCCAGTCTTCGAGGCGGGATCCATTTTGAATTTCCCTCCGTAATTGTTAGGGGACACACCTCTGGGCACGCCCCCACCCGAGGCCAGGGGGCGTGCCCCGCACCTAGCAGTGTTGTTCAACTGCGAACACACAACACAGAGAGGATGGAGCGTGCGAAGAAAGACACCAGGATCGTTCGCGTAAAGCGCGGGAAAGCAGGGCTGGGCTTCAGTCTAAAAGGAGGCAAGGAGCACGGCATCCCGATCTTGGTTTGTGACGTGGAAAGGAAGGGAGCGACGGGTAAGCCGGGTTGCGGACTGGTGCAAGCATACATGCACACACCTAGCTACCACATGGCTGAGCGCCGCCTAGCTCCATTAGGCTACCGTGCAATACCTAAACACCCTCAGCCCTCGCCAGCCACCTGTGTTGTTTCGTCTGTTGTGCATGTGTTGTTAATAATGGTGTGCATGGTGCAGCTTAAAAAAGAGAGATAGAGTACGTTTGAGAGAGGGGGGGGAGATCAACGTAGGTTGCATTGGGTGTATATACATCATGCAGGTATTTATAGCTGCCTGTGCACACACTGCTCCATTCCAGTGGACCTCCTGCTTACATACATGCACATGTTGGACATCTGTTCCTCCTCCACAGATGGGGTGCTCTCCCTGGGAGACGAGATTCTCTCTGTCAATGGAAGGAGCCTACTTGGGTTCAATCACGCACAAGCAGTGGAGGTGCTTAAGTCGTGTGGGCCCGATGTTACCCTCTGTGTCAGACCCAACCACACATACAGAGGTGTGTACATTATACTGCAACATCCTACAATGTAGTAGTATTGTGCAATGATCTGTATGGAATTTAATAGTGTGTGTGTGTAAATAGCTACCATCATGCAGCCCTGTTTCTGGTGCCATGGTTAGACAAACATCTGGCAGTCTGGGACTGTCTGGACTGCACGGAATTACTTCATGCATAGTCAGTCAGTTCACTCATAGACTCGTAGGAGGCTGAGAATTGTATAGCTTTTCACACTGTGCTTGTACAGTATATGGAGTCGTTTCACGGTTTTGAGTCCTATTCGCATATGCACACTGCAATCACTCATGCAATTGTAGTATTAGAAGTGCAGTGTCTCACGTGCCACACTCTATCAGAATTCACGTCAGGCTCCGCCATTCTAATGCTTTAACCAAGTAAGCAAGTGCAATGTGCAGTGTGCAAACACGGCAAGCCACGGTATCATAGAGGCACATTGCTGCACTATTGTTTGCTGTACAAACATGACTAGAGCTGGTATTGCGTAGAGGCACATTGCTGTGCTGTTGATTGCTGGCGAATTGATCTTGTGTGTACAGTTTTGTACGCAGTTGATAAAGGCCTACATGACCAAAACGTCCTGCAATCAGTTGTTATTGATTGATTGTGTTGCATATATGCTCGTAAAGATCAATTCACCAGGACAGGAAAGCTGAAGACTGTATAATGATGATTGCTACAAATGACTATTTTTAGATTTTTAAGTTACTTATTTTATGTTTCTGTATATTAGATGTGTTTGCAGACAATGATTCCAGACAGCCTAAGTCACCCTCTCGACCTCGTTTCCCTAACGTTGCTGCACCTGAGGGACCTGAGCCATCCCATGATAAGCCCCTCCCACAGGGCTGGTCTTGTAAGGTGGACCACCGCAGTGGGAGGCCGTACTATGAAAAGTGAGTGGACCATTGAAACACTACAAAAGGGGCAAGTGCTGTGTGGCCTGTGGTGTGAGTCATTCGATTCTAAATGGCAGTCTGTTCACTTGCTTGACCACGTGGAGCAGTGAAAGGAGTGGGTGACGGTAGGGTAGGTCGACTGCATGTGAGGATACTGGCTGTGTGCTGTGCTATTACTGGGCCTGCCTTACAGAGGCTTTACTGTTGTTGCTGCTTTCTGCAGTCACCTGACACAGACCACTACATGGAGTGACCCTTGTGGGATGAAATCGCTGGAATGCCGTTACTTTGATTGGAACAGTGAGTGCTATGCATACACACACAATTGCATTCACGCAGACGCACACATGCACTCACATGTACACATGCACACCACGCACATGCAGCATGCACACACACAGTACACACAATACACACACACCAAGTACCTAAGTATGCAACACCCCTTGACAGGGGTTAAGCCATATTCGCTGCCTTCCTTCACTCAGAGCTCCCTGCGGGATGGGAGAAGCTGACAGACGAGCATGGAAACACCTTTTATGTGAAGTGAGTGGACACCATGCACGATGTTGGTCTTGCTGAGGAAGATTTGCACTTCTGAGTACCCAGTAGGGGTGTGCTGCCGCCTTTGCCACATGAATCTGATGACTGGATCAATTTAGGTTTGATCCAGTTTCAGCCCAATTGTGTATCCAACTGATAAAAGTTCATGGAGGAATGAATAGTGAATGTGAAATAAACAATTCATTGCTTGTGAAACTGAGAAACCGACGCATGACTAGTTTAGTACACCTTCATGACTACCAGTTCAATGAATCACTCATAGATGTCATATACGCATGTATATGCACATTCATATAAACATGACTTGTGAAACTGATACGGCCATACATACGTAACTGTACAGAAATATCGCACAAGTGAGTTTGCTCGAGTGTCTGGACCAACCGTTTCTATGTAGCATCAAATTTTTAAGGAGCACAATTTCATGCTTTTTTGGAATCTACGTAGAAATTTCTCTCGTTTAGTGCATGCATACTGCGATGTGATTATGGGGGACAATCCTGCCATTAATAGACAGCTTGCACTAAAGCAAAACTATGCTTGGAATGGTTGTTGATGCCACATCCAATGCCCCACTTACAGTAGGAGAAGCATTCAGCATTTAGAGCGAATATTGTGGCAGCACATGAACGACTTGAAGCTGGGCAAATTTTGAGCAATCACGTAGCAGTGAAAAACAGATAGAAATGTAGACGTTTCGACTGCGTAGGTCTTTGTCAGTACAATGCTGTTGTCCTCTCCATTGTACTGACGAAGACCTTCGCGGTCGAAACGTCTACATTTCTATCTGTTTTTCACTGCTACGTGATTGCTCAAAATTTGCCCAGTCCTACCTATGCCGTAGCAATGAGCCTCTACCAAATTATTGACTTGAAGCTCTCATGTTTACAAAAATGCTGACAAGAGACTTATACGTACTATTGTCAGTGATCTCCTCTGCTAACACAGAGAATGGCTTCCCCGTAGATATGTTTATGCTGTCCTTAGCACCCACACCACCTTAAGGCTGCACATTCACTGGCCAGTCCACACACTGTCCTCCTTCAGTATTCAATGAGGTGAAAACTGTTAATTAAGATGCTCCACTGACATATGTAGTGAGCTGTGAAAATTACTTAGACCAGGTATGATCAATGTGTAAACATATGCTCTTAAACAGAAGGCACTGTATGTTAACTTCGTGTGGTCAGTGTGTTTCAGTTTTAGGTATGGCAACACGCTGATCATGCAGAACTGTTACTGTGGGTGTGAAGCTGTGGTGTTTACACAAACATGCAGACAATTAGGTCTTGTGTTGTGTTGTGTTTGTATTGTACTCTGTGTTTACTGTGTCAGCCACAACATATGTTTACTTTATGTTGTCTTGTTGTTTTGTGACTTAGATACAAACATGCCCTCCCTCTCTTCCTCCCCTCCCCTCCCACCCCCCCCCTCTTCCTGCCATCGCCTCACTCCCCCTCCATTCTTCCTCCCCCTTACTCAATCCCCTAACCCCTTCCCCCCTCCCCTCTCCATCTGCGTGTCATCCTTTTTCCCTCGCCGACCGCTCCATCTTGCCCCCCCCCCCTTCCGCTCCCCCTCCCACTCCCCCTCCCGCTCCCCCTCCCCCTTAGTCATGACACCCAGACCAGCAGCTGGGATCACCCAAGGGGGATGCGACAACTTAGGCAGCTGGCAGTCCTGAAAGAGGCCATAGAGAGATTGTACACAAGGACAGAGGTATGTATGCAAACAACAGTTTCTGCATTTCATACATTAACATACACACGTAATAACAGCAATACTAAATTGCCAGAAACAGTAGATTGCATAGGCTGTCTAAGTCCAAGTTTGACTTAACTATTGCATTAGGGGTGTGACATTTAAATAACGTTGTTCATACAGCCATAGGCATCATCACACATGTACAGTACATGCTTGGTCAGCATATATACACATGTACGTACTCTGTGTAATGTAGGGATAGCTGTCAGCGAGGATGCAGGCTCTCGCATGTATGCAGTCATTTGTAGCTCTTCAGTGACTGTCTGTGCTGATGTGTATGCATATAGGCAATGGAGGCAAGTAAGGATGAGAAGCGGAGGGCGATACTGGAAAAGGACAGGTTGATTGCAGAGGCAAGTGAGGAGGTGTTGTCTCAACAGCGTTCAGAGTGGGAGGAAGACATCATGGTGCTCAATGAGGAGCTCGAGGACTTGCAGCAGAGTATCTCAGCCTTGCGCTCACGAATGGACTCTTTGGCGGGGATTGTCAAGCAAGCAGTGTTTGAGGATGTGGGTGAAATGAGCGAGACTGAATGCGCAGCTGACCTGGCTGCAAAACTGATGCACGAGTCCAGTGCTTGTTACGCACTTGAGGATGAGATTCATCAATGCGTGAAGGAGTTGGATGTTTGTATCAAGAGGCCTAATTCCACGTCCACCCCACTCAGTTACTTACTGCAGATGCCGCCACTGAAGACCAAGGACCAGATTGCTCACAGCAAAAAGCGCGTCCACTTGCTCTGTGATCAGCTGACGCCAAAGACCAACTGCGAAATGAGGCTAGAGCTTCTGCTGCAGGGACAGCGAAAGAGGCAGTTGACTGTTCTTTGTAGGCAGTTGGTCTCTTTCTCTCTAGAGGTACAGCAGTGTCTGGAGAGCCAAGAAGTCCTTGATAAGCTGATGAGTTTGGACTTCGCATGTCTACACAGCGGTGATTGCTTGGAGCAGGAGTTTAGGTGGGAAGTGTGGTGTGTGCATGTGTGCGTGTGTGTGTTTGGTGTGGTGTAATGTGGTGTGGTGTGCATGTGTGTTTTGTGTGTGTTGTGTTTAGGGTACTCTGTTGTCTGTTCTTATGCAAAATTCTAGACAGACTGTCTACTGTCACAGTGGATTGCAATCAAATCATAAAGGGTGATATAGGAGGTCACAACTGTGTGTGACAAACACACAAGGTTCAGGTTATGAACAAGAACCACCTTCTCGTTCACATACTCTAATTTAATAATTGTTACTATTGTTCCATCCAATTAGTACATTTACCTCCACTCAGTATATAGACCATCACCTTTTGGGTACACACAGTTGATTAGACCGCATATGAGAACTCATGACAATATATAGCAAGTTGATGAGCACCAGCACATCTGTTAATACCCAATAGGAGGACGTTTTGACCTGGAGTCCTTTGTCAATTGCTTACAAGATGGTCTTGTAAGCGGTTGACAAAAACCACCGAATCAAAGCACCAGGGGCTAGTGAGTATTAGTAACGTGTTGTTGCTCAGCAATTCGCCATCGGTATCAGTTCAACGCAACTACAAGCCTCTACAACATCATATGGGAACTCATACCTGTAGTCTGTGTCCAGCAACTACTGAAGATGTAATGTGGAAAAAGTCCTACTGTATTATTATTATAGGTGTACATGGATATATAGAGGAGGTTTAGAGGATAGTAAAATCTGCATAAAGCATCCTTTCTTGAGTCACTTCAGCAGTCTGCTCGTGTGTCTACTGTGTTCACCGACTCCTGTCTCTCCTCGTATATACAGGGCTCAGGTGGACCTTTGGATACAAACCATCCAGTTACCATAGTGATGTGCACAGTGTGTCTCAGTGTGTATTTAATGCATATAATTAATTAGCTGTGCAGCATGCTATACTTAATTATTTGACAAGACCAAGTGCAACACCAAGTATGCAAAGTCTCCAATTGTCAAATTCCTATATACATGTATATAGGATGAGAAATTGCATGTGCTGAAGTGCATCAGTATATTGTGCCACATACTTGATGGAATGTGAAAAGAAGTTGCACGTGCATGCATGTATACATATAAGGTCATTAATTCATGACAGACCTATAAATATATAATTACACAACTATATTGGTTGTGGAGATAGTATATATAGTATATATACACTAATTTTGCTGACTCACCACCAAGCATGCTATGTGATTGACAGATAATTATATTATACACTAGCTAATAATTCATTATATAATTGTAACAGTAATTGACACCTTTATATAGAGATATAGAATTTGGTAGAATACAGCTAACATTCTTGATTTAATATATTAATTAAATGTGTAACGTTAGAATCATACTAGTGTGGTATAGGTAGTGAGCCGTGTGAGCCAAACCTTACTGAAGTACAGAAGCATGCAGACTGGAATGTTGAGTCATTCTATATAAAACTGTTACAGTTAGCACGAGCGCGTCTGTTACCAGTGAGGCGAGCTGGGGACGGGCTCTAGTGAGGAGCGACGTCTCCACGTGCTTCAGCAAAAGTACAAACATAGTAAAGTATTTAGCTACTTGGACAAACGTGACACCGTGCATTGCTGCAACTCGAGTCTCAACTTGACTTGTTTCGAAATCGATCACCTGCTTTAAACTGGTCGAACCGATTTCAAGTAATTTCGTGCGCCCTAGTATATATATGTAGCTCACGCGGCTTCTTCTCGCAGCAGCAGCCACTGCTCTTCTCCTAATTTTGTGGTGACGTCATCGGTTGGCGTAAAATGGTGTCGCTGTTGTACATAACATGGGGGGGCAGGTGGCCTAGA
This sequence comes from Aplysina aerophoba, assembly GCA_949841015.1. Lineage (NCBI taxonomy): Eukaryota > Metazoa > Porifera > Demospongiae > Verongiida > Aplysinidae > Aplysina > Aplysina aerophoba. Next base: position 5,337,421 of record OX465037.1, on the reverse strand, counting down.
AGCGCAAGTTACGATTGAAGATCAACAGAAATGGGATGGCAAGGGCTCACCTCCAGGAGCAGTGGGAAAAAGTGGCACCCCCCCTACCATCAACACTGCTGACTGATTTACAAACTGATTTGACTGTGTTATGTGTTGTGTATGTGTGTATGATGTTTGTCTGTACTGTAGTCTGGGTGCCTTGAAAAGTAGCCTCATGGCTAAAGGCTTCCCCAGGTTAAATAAGATTTGAATGAATGAATGAATGAATAACGATACTCACTCAAGACTCTAGTCAGAGGCGACTCTCTAGTGAAATGAACTACTTCGTCCCAAGTAATCTTGTATAACTGTGCAGAATCCCCGGAGATAATGTGACGTCATCAACATGGCAACCCCCACACAACTGAAGGTGAGCTGCAAATTGGATTCGGGTCTTTCTATAATAAGACCATAGATCCTCCACACAATGGTCATTTGAACCCATAGATATTCTGCCGATACTGCAACACGTGTTGGAGAGATTTTTAACTACAAGTTAGATAGCTAGGCCTGTTCGTTAACAGTAAGAAGAACGGGGTCAAAGCCGGAAGCGCTATGTCCTTCGTGGATCCTCTCATCCTCGTTGCTAAGCAGCTCTCGCTCCAGATGGGGCTGCAGGCGAACTCCTTTATCGATCATCTGGTGAAGGAGGGACTAGTGAACAGCGACGAAGTCGGAAGATTGAAAGGAGTGACAATCCGTGAAGGCTTTAGTGGGTGGATGGGGTTGCTCAGGTTTCTGCGGAATACACACCCCTCGCGAGGCTTAGATGCGCTGCAGAGCATGATTGGTAAAGAGGACGTGTTGTCGAGGGACGTGCTCAGCCGGCTGCAGCATTTGTGGATTTCAGGTAAATCTGTGAGCCTGCACTTAAGCAGTATTTTCGTCTGCACGTTCTAACGAATCGCGTGACTTAATATTAAGAAAGTGCAACCTGTTTACCTTGTATGTTGCATAGCTTTTGAGCTTCTGCCATTTTCTATTTATTCACGTAGCTAGCTAGTTACAGGGTAGAAAATTCGGAAACTGCTGTAGCTAGCTACTGTTCACAAGGCAGCAATGACTTGCACAACTATCACTGGACTTCACTAGCCGATAATTGAGTTTGAGCCTAACGTTTCAAAACAGCTATACAGCTGTCATCATCGGTGGCTATATACAAAACAGAGGGGGGAGCTCACTTAAATCATAGATACTAGACCTTATATAAGGTCTAGTATCTATGCTTAAATACACTAAAAGGGCGGGGAAAATGGCGGGGGAAAACAATACAGCTTATAGTTATAGCTTTTGTCATTCCAATGCAAGCAACTATCTGAAATTCGTATGACTGGAGTGAGACACAGGGGTAGATTGAAGCTTGTCTGAAATGTCAGAGTCACATTGAATGGCTAATATATAGCTATGAATACCTCATCTCTACTGATAGGAACAGAAAAGGCCGCTATATTCCTGAATGCTGGTTCCTTCCAAGTGCTCCATCCTCAAGATCCTATCACGAGGCTGGAACTCCCAAAGTCACATGTGTGAGTGTTCTAACATCAGGAAGAGAACCAGAGACAATACCACCTAGCATCCGCCATACAACCATGTATTTAGGCTAGCTAGCTAGCTAACTGCGGTATGGTTCTGCAGTTTTCAGTTTTCATTTTACAATGTACTGTGCAATCAATCACATGTTACACTATTGGAATTGCATAGTCTATACCTTAAACATTAATTTTATGAAGTATATAGTATGTGACAATATCAATTGTTACACCCGAACTTTGAAATATTGTTACTGATTGCAGTCCTTGTGTGTTTTAATGAAGCACTAACTTTATCACCAGTGCATAGTTCTTGTATAACATTAGCAGCCGAAACAAGAATTACTGATTGCAGTCCTTGTGTGTTTTAATGAAGCACTAACTTTATCTCCAGTGCATAGTTCTTGTATAACATTAGCAGCCGAAACAAGAATTACTGATTGCAGTCCTTGTGTGTGTGTTTACAGTCGTTTCAGAGTTTCTAGTCATGTGCCCATTGCACTCACATGAATTCCAATGACAATTAGCATGTGACACTCTGCAGTTCCAGTGCTATAATCAAGTGAGTGTTTGCAGTGTGCAGTGTGCGAATGGGGACTAGAAACCTTGAAATGACTGTAATGAATCACTAACTTCGTCACTAGTCCATAGTTCTTGTTCAACATTAGCAGCTGAAACAAGAATTACCAAGTAGCTGGCATATTTTAATCTGTAGCCCCAGTTGCTATGCTGTATGGCTGATAAACAGTTTCATTTTCTGAGGTGTATATAGCAGATACGTATAATATTATGTGTTATATCTCACAAGGGATACTTTTGGATTCCTTTTTACTCTTAATTAAAAGATTGCGTATTGCAGAGAACAGCGAAGACTATCAATTGTCAAACTACCTCATGCATCTCCAGTGTCTAAATTTGGTTGTAGTCTGACGTACATATTGCATAACGTGTGAGTGAATTATGAACTGTGAATGCAGTGTGGCCTTTCCCGCCCCACCCCTCCCCCCCAGAGCAAGTGTGGTGTTGACCAGGAAGGTTATGGAGATGCTGGGATTCAAGATTGTGGAGGTTGAGCTGGCCCAGGAGACCAAAGCAGATGAGTTAGTCCGGCAGTTTCATGAGGTGCGTCTGAACACCATCCACTCCTCATTTTTGTGTGGTGCAAGCATTCTAAATTTTTAAACAGGGTGAAGTTCGTCTGGTGCACCAGACCCACTTGCCCCCATGCACAATACTAGGGTGGAGTGCGTACGTATAGGATGGATGTTAGATGCCCCCATGCACAATACTAGGGTGGAGTGCGTACGTATAGGATGGATGTTAGATGCCCCCATGCACAATACTAGGGTGGAGTGCGTACGTATAGGATGGATGTTAGATGCCCCCATGCACAATACTAGGATGGAGTGCGTACGTATAGGATGGATGTTAGATGCCCCCATGCACAATACTAGGGTGGAGTGCGTACGTATAGGATGGATGTTAGATGCCCCCATGCACAATACTAGGGTGGAGTGCGTACGTATAGGATGGATGTTAGATGCCCCCATGCACAATACTAGGGTGGAGTGCGTACGTATAGGATGGATGTTAGATGCCCCCATGCACAATACTAGGGTGGAGTGCGTACGTATAGGATGGATGTTAGATGCCCCCATGCACAATACTAGGGTGGAGTGTGTATGTATAGGATGGATGTTAGATGCCCCCATGCACAATACTAGGGTGGAGTGCGTACGTATAGGATGGATGTTAGATGCCCCCATGCACAATACTAGGGTGGAGTGCGTACGTATAGGATGGATGTTAGATGCCCCCATGCATAATACTAGGGTGGAGTGCGTACGTATAGGATGGATGTTAGATGCCCCCATGCACAATACTAGGGTGGAGTGCGTATGTATAGGATGGATGTTAGATGCCCCCATGCATAATTTATGTTTACCACGTACATATTTGGCAGCTGTGTTATAGGTGACTTCCTTACCTATATCCCAACAATGAAGGATGCACTTACATCACTTGGCAGTGTCCACCGTTAACCAAAGGAACACAGGCTTGAGCAAGCCTAGCAGCGCAGACTGGCAATCGAAAGCAGAGCTAAGCTCTGAATGAGATGAGAGTGTGTACAGTCGTTTCAGGCTACAGACGATTTCAGGTCGCTTGTCCCATTGCGAAAAAAATGAAAGACCAAAGTGACCAATGGAATTTGCCGTACTAAGTGACACTTCGGTATAGCTTGCATTTAATTGGACAGTTGATTTTTGTTTTTCCGCAATGGAACAAGCAACTGAACTGAAATCGACTGTATCTAGTTTCATTTGCACACTGCACACTGCAATGACTCACGTGGGTGAAGTAGTGGAACTGCAGAGCCTCGCATTAAAGTATTGGATCCAGGAGCCTCACATTAAAGTATTGGATCCAGGAGCCTCACATTAAAGTATTGGATCCAGGAGCCTCACATTAAAGTATTGGATCCAGGAGCCTCACATTAAAGTATTGGATCCAGGAGCCTCACATTAAAGTATTGGAACTGCGGAGCCTAACATGAATTCCAATGCAAATTGGCACCTGAGACTCTGCAGTTCCAGTATTATAATTATGTGAGTGATTGCAGTGCGCAATGTGCAAATGGGACTATAAACCCTGAACGACTGTACCCACCTACTGTACGACATAAAGTCAATGCCACCTGCACACGTTTGTCTCTACATGCATACCTAACTTGTCTGTCTGTTTCTAGAAATGCATGTTGTGTGTTGCGCGTGTATGCTTTACTTGGTTTTGCTTTGTGCTTTCTCTTAGCTGGGCCGCAGCCTTCGTGACAATGCAGTCATCTTTGTCTGCATATCTGGAGTACTGACAACATTTCAGGTTAGACTCTACACCATACGTATGTGTCTTCCTGTGACTCCTCTAATGTTACTGGCAGTTATATTCATGTATTCTACTGTACCAATGGAGTCCCAATCCGTGCTATGAATTATCAATTGGCTCTGTTACATCACTTTGCCCTGCTAATAACAGTCACTGGGCATGTAATTACCTGCAGCCAAAGCAGCCAGGCTTCCTGGACCCAAACAGCATGAGATACGTTCACAGCTAGCAATAAAGCGCCAGTCTATCTCTGCAATCTAAGTACGTGTGCAGACGTATATTAGGGTCACTTACGATTGGCCCCCATGCAGGTGGCAGTCATAAGCAGGTTGGTAGAAGCCTGCACCAACTGCATGCATGTTACGTCCTCAATGTACTGAGGGAGTAAACCTTGCAACCATAACACAGAGTTGTATGTATGCCCAAATGGCAGATCAGTACCGTTTGCAAGGATTCCTTGCAAACATGCGTAGTTGTAAGCTCTACTAGAGAACAGTGCATATCCCATGAATAGACTGTGAGTTCTGGGCAGTCTCTCTATGACGGAGCATTCCATGCTTTGTACAATATGTAGGAGTATGTGTGGCCTCTCCTATGGAGCTATATACATTGCCTGTATTCCTGTATACACCAGCTACTACTACTACATGTATGTATGTACTGGATGTATGTATGCATAAATGTGCACATACGTATGAGTGCTTATGACTGCCTTGCTCAATCCAATTTTGTTGTATGTAGGACCAAGGGATGTTGCTTAGCAACAATGCAGTTCTGCACTGGGACCCTGCTCAATTTGTGAGTCTGCACACACAATTATTTGAATGTCACTTCATTGCTGAGCCGAAAGGCGAGACAACTAATCGTGATGCATTGTCGCTTTGTGTTTGTATGTATGTACGTATATAGGTATATATGTATATATCAGACGTCACGGTAGTGCTGTCTATTTAGGGATGTCTCCAATTCAAAATGGTGGCTCCTATCTAATGTATTAGCGTGCGTCGGTAAAACTAGCAGAACGGTCATGAGCTGGACCAATTAAAGACCATGGATAGGCTTGTTTTAATTAAGGTGCGAAGTGTGACAACGTTCGCAAAGGCAACCTGGAGTGCACGTGAGGGAAAAGCATCATAAGTCGCTGTTACCCTGCTTCATCTTTTCATACTCATCTTCTCCCACCAAACTTTTGCCCGCTTCTAGTGCTTGACACAGGACGCCTACGAATCCCAGTTATACACGAAGATGCATGGAAATATCTGATTCTCTAAGAATTCAGTGCTGGTCGCATTCCGACTCATACCTATTTGTGTGGTTGGTTCCAATCTGCTGTATATCTGCAGCAGTTATGCACAGATTGCATGACTAAGTACGAGGGGTTATCTTTACAGTTCATTAGGATAGAGGAAGGAAAGGGGACAACAGCCCCTAGTCAGGAATAGTACCTACGGATGAGGGGCTGGCTAGGTGGCTGAAACTGCTGATTCCCGGGGATCAATTCCCAGCTAGTGGGTAATTTTTCCTTTCTGTCCTCTCCATTTTGTAGCTGCACTGAAGAACCCCTTTTAATCATTCCGTCAATGCAGACCAAGAACAAACTTTCACCACTGTAGTAGTACCCTTTAGTTTCCGCCTGTTGGTAGCTCAGGCCAGCCAAGCCCAGATGTGTATTTGCCATTTCAAATTTAGCGTATTCTGTGTATAACCAAGTGACATATAGACCGTTATGTATACCGGGTAATGGATATCATAGGAAGACAATGACATGAATTTGAGTCATTGTGTTCTTTATTAATTCACTCACTGTGGTCCTTTGGTTATTAACTTGCAGTTAGGAAGTGGTGTCAAATGGCTGCTGCGTAGGGGAGTAATTATGCACACCCCACAAGTTGTTCATGGTGTGCCCTGGTCAAATGCTGTAGAGGTTCACCTTACCTCAGCCTCAGTGTATGAGTGGGAGTCATTTATGAAACAGGAAGCGGTGTGAACTCAGGACATTTCAACCCAAAAGTCTTTGTCAGCTGAGGACAATATAACCTAATCCTCTTATTTGGCAAACAAAGACAGCCAAGGTTAAAATGTCCTAAGTTTATATGTACATCTTCGTTGGTGTAATCTGCTCATTCAATGCCTTCTGTTCTTGTCGTGTTCTGTTGTTGTCTGTCTTGTTTCTGCCAGAAACCAGTTGGCATTCCAACGCGATCCATTGCTCACTGTCTCAATCTCCTGCCTTACAGCAGTGTCACCTGCTTCATAGACTGCTTGCCCTTTCATCTTGTCAAAGTGAGCCACAAGCTAAACAAGACACGCGCCCTCTCTGTGCAGCAGTCGATCTGTGACTCTGTTTACTGCTCCTTGTTTTTGCTCATGCTTTTGTAGGATCCATCCCAGATGTGGAAGCCTCTCTATCAAACCTTTACATCTTGCAGGAACAGGTATATACTGACTGTGTACCATAACCACGTGCTGTCTGATCAGTGCAAAGTCATGCAGCTTAAAGAAGCTGTCAAAGTGTTTTATGGCATATAAATGCTAAGAATTAGTGCATTGTATATGCACACTTCTGCCCATGTAGTAGTATCAGGTAGGCAGTGGATGATTGACTGAGTGCTAGAGCTTATAGCTGCATGTAGTAGCTATATATAGCAGCAAATGCACCTTTGCTCCAACTTGAAGTGTGGGAATTTGGGATGCAGTCCTGCAGGCCCCTCCTATAGTAAACTGGCTTCTCCTTAGGGTGGTATTGTGGGTAGTATGAATCCTAATTAGCGACTTTGTGGTTGTCTATTATCAAAGTTTTGGCTAACTAACTAATTATATGCACCCACTGGTGGTCTGTGGGTTGGTGCCCATGTACCAGCATGGCTTTTGGGTTGCATCTTATCTCCTCCCCCTCTCCTTTCTCCTCTCCCTCTCCTTTCTCCTCCCCCTCTCCTTTCTCCTCCCCCTCTCTCCTTTCTCCCTCCCCTCTCCCCTGTTCCCCCCTTTCCCTTCACCTCCCCCCTACCTCCTTCATACTCCAGGCAGCAGAGTGTGTGCATATTTGATGTCTCCTACAAGTGCACAATGAACACATACCTCAAGTCTCTCTATGGCATGCAGAGTGACCCTCACCATAAGACAGTTGTGGAGGGTAGCTACGGCCAGGCAATGAGTGTCTTTGCCAATGTGGTCATGGAGTGGTCGAAAAGGTGATTGCAGCAACGTGGTCCTCCCCTCCCTCCCTACTGTGTCAAGAGTTGTCCTTCCAAGTGGAACAGACTAAAACTTTATTGACAACTGACATGTTAACATACGTATGTAGATTCGTGTCTAATGGTATATTGTACTGAAATGATGATACCCTACATCCGCTTTGCATCTGTGAGCTCTAGGGCAAGATTATTCCTGCCTCTGAAGCTATTCCCTAGTGCACACAGCGCAGTACGTGTACACACAGCATGTACCACACGAGGTTAGTCTTGTGAGTGCTACTGCCTGTGTGTCGTCCTCCTGTCCCCTCAGGGCTTGCCCTAGGCTCAGTAACCGCCAGGTGTACAACACTGTGGCCTACAGATTGTCAGAGTTGTCTCACTCACAGTACAGTCGGCTGGATGTCTCGTCTCCCTTTCTTCTGTTAATACAGGTACGTATGTAGGATAGCAGTCTGTGTGTAGGAGGGTAAGCTAGACAGGTTTCTTAGCTTATCCCGAGTCTATTAGGTACATGTATACAAGTGAGACCCAACCTGCACTCCAATGCCATTCCTGACCCTAACACTAACACATATACGTACGTATGTGGACCTGTGTCCAGCAACCTAAGGGAACTTCTTTGGTGGCAAGCTTAAGGATTTTGTTGGTGGAGTTGCCTCCTATGTATAATGGATTGAGTGCATATTACAGTACTTGTGCATAGCATTGTTTCTTTCAGTGTATTCTGCGTGGTTGGTTTAAGCACTTCTCCCCTGTCCATTTTGTAAGGGTGACAAATGTCAGTGTTTTCTTGGCTCTGGTGTGCTGCCCTACCAACGGTGGCACAAATCCAGGAAAGTGGACGTGTTGGAGGACAGGATTGTTGTGCCCATTGCAGCTGGACGCGCCTTCAAGTTTGCGCCAGGAGGGACCGCTTTGGTGCACCACCCACTGGAACCTGAGAAGATTGGTGAGAAGCTGACTACGTAGGTCTCTTTAAGTGCCTATTTTGCGCTATATTTTCATACGTACTTCTTTATACGTACGTGTAAGAAATGATAACTGTTCTCATGCTAGGTTTAATGAGTTTGACTTTCTGGGGCTTAAGCAATTCAGACATGTACTGTTTCTTCATAGACGTTGAACTGTAGCTGTGTGAACATTAAAGGGTTCTTCTATACCAGGTAGAAAACGTGCAGAAAACCTTGCCGATGTTTTAGGCAACAGCCACCTGAGGAGCCCATACTTCACTGTAGCTTATGAGCTTTCTATAGGAATCAGTTTAACTGTACATGTTTGACCTTTTGTCTCTTCTTGTGTATGTGTGTGTGCTTGTACAGTGGAGGGAGAGGTCACTGAGGTCTTGGGACAGTTCAACAGCAAGGTTGTTATCAACGCAGAGATTCCCTTCTTTCAAGATGTGAAGGGCCTTGTTGTGGAGGGCCACCAGGTGAGGGAGCACCACTCGTGTGTGGGGTGAGGGGAGGGGAGAGGGAGGAGGATGGATGGGGTAGTAGAATGGTGACAAAGTCTTTGTGTGAAATGTTCGAGTGGGCGTTTGGGGTTGTGTCGTATTTGACGGTGACATGTATGAAGAGGTACGTATGTATTGTGTGAATGTGTGTACTACAATGTGTTGAACACAACATATGGTTTGGGGGGAAGGCTACACACAGAGTGTTCATCTGTACGACTGGCCCATGCCTACTGTACATACCTACGTACATATCTACGTACATATGTAATGTAGTGTATCACGGAAATACAACAGAACACTTGTAGCTCAAAATACTCGAGAAGGACAATGGCCATACCCAAACTGTTCTTGCAAGGTACGTACGTACGTATGTTTCCAGACGGAAAGACTTGTGACCTTTTGCCCGGCCTTTTGCAGTTTTTGTTGTAACAGTGATAGTATTATTAGGATATAGAGGTGCCATTCCAATGTTAAAGGAGTTTGAGGAGCAAGTCGTTCTGATAGTGTGTACTACAGAGATAAAGTACAACAGGAGAATGTGTTGTGGAGACAGTGGTGTGCAGCTGTCATTGTCTGGGCAGCTGCACTAGGGGAGGACTTGTGGGGGAGCGCACTCAGCACCACACTGCAAGGGATTTAGGATTTCTGATCCTCAAAGGAATGCGATGGTCAAAGTACTTGGAGATGTCACCACTTGTTTCTATGCTTTTTTGGACATTCCTAAATCCCTTGAAATTTTTAATGGACATTTTTAATAAATTATGCCAGTTTGTTTCCTTTTTAGATGCTATACTGATGCGCTAGAAGCGCTAAAAATTTGGTGGGAAGAAGAACAAAAATAAGAATATGAAAAGATGAAACAGGGTAACAGCGACCTATGATGCTTTTCTCTTATGCGCACTTCAGGTTTCCTTTGAGATGTTGTTGCACTTAGCATCTTGAAATAAGCGTATCCGTGGGATTTAATTGTTCCATTTCACCACCGTTTCACCAGTTCTACCAATGCACTCTAATACATTAGATAGGAGCTGCCTTTTTGAGTCAGGGACATTCCCAGTTAGACGTCACTACTGTGGTGTCTGATGTAAAGAGTAAACTGTACTGATGTACTGTTTCTGGTGCAACATTTTGTACCAAACAGCATTCACACAGTACAAGGTTTTGTAATGTAATGACATGGGATGAGTTCGAATGTTGGCAGTGATGTGAGGTTGTGTACACACTTACTGTGCTGTACTCTTGTAGAGGATAGCTGGGGGTGGCTTTCTGTGTGTCTCTGGAAAGGGGAACCCTCGCTTCAAGGTGGTGATAGCTAAGACAGCTGCTGAAAGCAGACCTGAGGATGTGCGGAAGCTGTTGGACTATGCCAAGGACGAATCTCTGATGCTGGAGTGCAGTGTACAAGATAGGTATGTACATAGGTGCAGGGTTACATGGCTGGCAGTTACATGGCTGTCACATGATGGTCACATGACTCACATGATTGACATTTCCCTGTCACATGACATTCACATGACATTCATATGAATATCATATTATATTGTATATGTTTATTTAGCTAGCTACCGAAATAGAATGTATTTATATGGTATAACAGTGGTTCCGATGTCCCACTGAACTAGATGACACAGGCATTATGTACCCTAGATTGTTCAGCAATGCATGTTGGTATTGTATTGTATTGTATTGTATTGCATTGTATTGTATTGTAGTGTAGTGTAGTGTAGTGTAGTGTATTGAATATATATGTTGAAATAAGACTATCATGCACTGTTGAATGGACACTTTATGTCATGCAGTGGTCACCTGACCATGTAGTCTCGCGCACCAGACTGCTAAACGCACTTAACCGTCTGACGTGTGAGACAAATGAACATGTGTCTCCCCTGCTACCGGTGGGCTTAAAGCGGGAGGTGTGCTCTGCTCTACTCTGTGCAGTTCTGCCGAGGTCAGCGACTTGGATGTGTCCTATGCTGTCACTGTGAATCCGGACACCAATGAGTTTGTTGTGGAGGACCATCGCTGCTCCATGATGCGTGTGTTTGAGCCCAGTGGAGACCACTTGAAGCGTGTATTGGAGGAAATGGCCCACTTTTCTTTGGGCATGAATCTCACGCATGCATTCCCACCTGAGTACAAGTACAAGTGCTGTTTGCTGCAAGGTGAGGGAGTGTGGGGGTGAGGGTGAGGGGTGTGGGGGTGGGGGTGAGGGTGTGTGGGGTGGGGGTGAGGGAGTGTGGGGGTGGGGGTGAGGGTGTGTGGGGTGGGGGTGAGGGAGTGTGGGGGTGGGGGTGAGGAGTGTGGGTAGCAACGTGCATGTTGATAAGTGTATTCATCTCTGACATCTTCAGCTATAGGCTCTTGGTGTGGTATGGAACGAACTTGAGTTACATAAAATTATTGGGGCAAACCTGAGTGAGCCCCACACTAAAACATTTCGCTTCTGCCGGGTCTCTCTCTCTATATATATATATATGTGCTGTACGTACGGCTTACCGTATATTTCCATTTGCAGCTACGCAAACGGCAGCCTAGGTACGTATATATTGAGAGGGGCATGCGCTTCTGACTTCACTCCCAAAGAATGGGGGACTTGTGAACACCTCTGAAGGTGGCCGCCCCCCGTGCGTTCAAGGAGTGCGGGTACGCCTGCTAACAATGGCACATTACTATACACACGCACTGCCGGCATAGTGAGCTACACTAGACTCTATCGTCTAAGGAGTGCTGGTTCCGACACGTCCATCTCGCTAGATTTTCCAGCCATTGTTGACAGAGTTCTCTCCACTTCTTGGATCACCACACACCTTTGTCACCTTGCACACTTGTGCTTCTTAATAGCTTCTCTATACTGTGTGCGCAATTAACGCCTTCCCTGAGTGCCGATTCGCTGGGCAGCTGCCATTCTGACACCATTTTCTATTGCACAATCAGTGTGCTTGCTCACTGTCTGGGACGCGTGTCCACTACTCGCTCAGGCTCGCCTCCACGATGATTTATCATCTGCCTAGTATAATTTTATAAGTAAAAAACACCTGCAGTACAAGCTGTATCGGGCTGTACCACCACATGTGCAAGTGAGGTATTAGCAGGGTGCAAAGGTCAGGACCACCGTCTGTGTTGATCAGGATACAGCAGCAGCATGCAATTACAACCACCACCGCCACCACTTGTCAGATTAAAAAACTGCACAGCACAATGCAGCAATCAATGTGTATAGAGTGGAACCTGTCTAAGATGGTCACTGTGAATGGCAGCCACTTCTTTTAAAAAAAACAGCCAGCCTCCCTGGCCCCAGATAGCACTAAAGCATTGGAATCTCTCTCTGTAGAGCAGCCACCTCTCTATAACAGTCAGTTAGAACTGGTACTACAGGTGGTTGTCTTAGCCAGGTTTCACTGTATTGTGTTAGGTAAGTGGACAGTCTCACAGTTATTCAAAAGTACTTCCTGTGTTTCTCGTCTATCTAGATGCACCTCTTCTGAGGCCAGACACTGTTGTACCCATTGGTGTCATCAAGGTGTCTGCGAGCTCAGAGAAGGAAGACAACAACAGAGCTTTGGATGGAATCCTGGGAGTCCCTGGTGGTGGTGTCTGGAAGCCTGCAGCCTCCACAGACACAGAGTACCTGCAGTTTGAGTTCCCAGTGAACCACAGTATTGCTTCCATGGAGATAAGAGGTGAATTAGCCTAATAGACTAGGAGTGAGGAAGAGAGATAGAGAGGTGGTCTCCATCGTTAGTTTCCCCTTGGGATAGCATAGAGGGGGGGGGGGGTCCTAAGGAAGGGACAGTCTAGAAAATTGCAATTAGTTTACACCTTATACCTCCTTTGGCTAGCCATCCCATCCATCAGCTTTCTATAAGGGGAGTTTCACTTCTGATGTATGAACATAGTAGGTTGAAGCTATGATTAGTGCGTATTAGTACTACTAGATCTTTGCTAATAGTACGTATTTCATTGCTCAAAATTGTTAGTGCAAGGTGTAAAACTACTCTCCATATTTGCTACACCATCTCTTCCTCTCCGTGCCTCTGGTCTTTGTTTGGAGAGGTCTATCTAGCCAGTCTGAGTCATTTTGTAAGTCTGAGATGTAAGACAATACGTACAGTGTATTATGTGTACATACGTATACTTGTTGCAGTAGCATTTTACATCATTTCCTCCAGGAGACATAGAAAATGAGGAGTTTGTGACCAAGTTCAATCTATCGTGTGCCCCACAAGTGAGGGAGGCAGAGGAGATTTCACTGACAGCAGATAGGTCTTCCACAGAGATCCACACTGGGAGTGAGGATGCACTGGGTCACAGCCTGCTGTACACTTCCACCCGTTATGTGGAGATTCAACCTCACCGTTGGTTCAGTCCCACTGCCAGGCTCATGGTGACTGTTATACTTCATGGCGATGGTTAGTCGTTTAGTTGTGTGTTCTGCTTTGTGTGGAGTCTGACACCACACTTACTGCATGTGCTGCTGCTGTTCAAGTCTAGTTCTCAATTCACAGTGACCCCCACTTCATCATTACAGTGTACCTCACTACCATCCCACCATCATCTCATTATCTCACCCTCACACTACCCTCACCTCACTCTCACACCACCTCACCCTCACACCACCTCACACCACCTCACCTCACCCTCACACTACCCTCACTTCACCCTCACACCACCTCACCTCACCCTCACACAACTTCACCTCACCTTCACACCACCATAATCCTGTACCGACCAAACTTTGCCATTCTAGTGCCTGTGAAAGGCATCCACATCATTGGTGCGCACAATTTGGTTGTGGAGCCAGAGACAGCACGGCGAAGAGCGGATGTACTGGAGGGTGGCTCCGTGGTCCTGATGGCAGCGCCGGACCAGCCTGGTCACAAGATCAGCCTAGACTTTGAGAAGGTGGTCCATGTCAAGAACATCAAGCTCCAAGGTACTCAGCAGGGAGCAGTCTGTCTGACTCTACTGACGGATATACCGTATAACGGGAATTTTTGCAAAATGATATATTTCTTGAATTCATTCAAATTTGACAATTTTGCAGTCAGAAATTTGTGATTTCATTCAAAATTAGCCTTTCCCGTTTAGGGGAAAACAGTTCCCAAATTTAGCAGAATCATGACAATTGCAAACTTTAAATCTCGTGTAAATTTCCCGCTGTACAGTAGTGACACTGCATTGAGTTGAGTGTCAGACAGTTCTCACTGCATGTTGGCTGCAGGACCCACTGCCATTTTAGTACAACATGTACTTACAGTACGTACATATGTTCACTGACTGATGGATACTGGGTACGCATATATGTAATGTGGCTGATTTCAAGGCTAGCCTGCGTACATAAGCTGCAGATACGTAGTTGAATGCCTATGCAGCACCGTGGAGTATCCCTGTAGTGCATATATACACACTACATAATAGCAAAGGCATGGTGCATGTATGTGTAATAGTTTAGTAATACATATTATACTGTTAGCCAATGAGTATAAATGTATGCTAATTCTTATCTGTTGTGCATGTGCTGCTGTCTGTGTCTGCACTTTGCCTTGCTCACCACTTCACTGCACCCACTCCGTATGTAGCCATATTTGACTCACCTGATGAGCCAGAGAACATCATATCAGCCACTCTAGTCTTCATTGGTGCGTGGAGCACGACAGCGTATGAAGGGAATACATCCATCTGGTCAAGGAGGATAACTCTGGAGGAACCAGTAATTGGCTTCCGTTTCAGGTTCACTCCTCTCTCCTTTGAGAAGGCAATAGCCATGCAGATTCAGATGAATGGGTCTCCTGTGAGCAGCATTGGTGAGTGAGTGGGAGTGTTGCATTACACCAGAGATCCTGTCCCACATTGCATCTCTTGCACCGTACTAAAGTGGCTCTCCTTGCAAGTGCTCCTTTATGGTAGGTGGCTCTCCCTGACCGCTAGTGGTTAAAGTGGCTCTGCTGTACGGTACTCCTCATGCATCTGCACACTCATGCTACATTGATAAAGTACAGCCATGGCAGGGCCTATGGTCCACTATACTGTTTAGTACAATGCAGCTAAGATTTGTTAACTGTGAGTTAGAGTTTTGGCAGAGTCTGCTACAGCATACAGTGGATTCTAACAACTACGAGCTAACAACTTATGATGAAGAGTTAACTACACATGTTTTGTGTCGACACACAGTGCGAATGGAGTTGATTGCATCATTCCTTGCCTTCAGCTCATCCACTGTATGTGGAGGATGACAGTCACCTCCAGCTCCACTTGTCTGTTGAGAAGAACAAGGAAACGACTGTGCAGGGGAGTGGACGGCCCAATGCAGCTATCTACTTCTACGTGTTCCTCTTTGAGTATACTGGTAGGTGGGGGGGGGGGGGGGGGGGGGGTACTGTGTGTACTGCATGGGAGGTGATAATTATGTAATGGTTAACTGTCATCCAAGAAGCATCTACAGGAATTAGATCATGAAGTGGTTTAAATTCGTACACACCAATTGGTAGGTATCTTAAATTATTGTGATAATATTCAAAATGGCTCGCACCCTATCACATCCCTAGCAAGTTGCAATGAACCGGACCTCTGGGCAACATACAGTGCACTGTGCAGACGCTATGTCTGAGAACGTGAAGGTTTTTGCATGCAGCAAGCTGTCCCGACATGAGGACCGTCATTGGACAAGATGCACAAACTACGTACTAAAACAGCTCATCCGTACTGGTTAGACCTTCCTTTAGCCCTATCACTCCATTCTGTGCCTGCAGGTTTACATATTGCAGTACTAGAAAACTTTATGGTGCAACCCTGGCTTGCCAATCTACTGCATTGCTGTTGTATATGTATATGTATAATTATGTATAATATTTATGTATATGTATGTATCTTCTTATGGTGTGTGTAGGTACAGTGTCCCTTCTCTCTTGGGAGTACCTGCAGCCTGGTACTAGGAAGATAAAGCACATCAAGGTGTACGTGTCTAAAGGTGAGGGAGTGACTGCAAGACTCCACGCAACATGGTCTGTTCTGGGCAACATTGGTGTGGAGACCCAATGGGCCATTGTGTTGTTGTGTAACATACATACGTACGTATATAGACCATTTGACACTGAGCACATCAATCTGGAGCAGAATCAAACTAAACTAAATGCAGGAAGTTTTTCCTCTGTAAACCATCATCGCCTGCACACAGTTTTCATCATTGCCTGCACACAGTTTTCATCATTGCCTGCACACAGTTTTCATCATTGCCTGCACACAGTTTTCATCATTGCCTGCACACAGTTTTCATCATTGCCTGCACACAGTTTTCATCATTGCCTGCACACAGTTTCGTCTATTCGCTAGTCTGCTAGCCCAAGGCCCCAAATTCCTTTGATCTCACACTGGAGCAGAAGAGGTGTTTCTTCCCTGCATGAGATGAGAAACTGGGAAGCTTGGCTATGTCTGTGGTGGTACTGCAGTCGTAGTGGGGTATGCCGTTCAGTTCAGGGTTATGGTTCACATATAGCGGTCCTGTGTATCCCATTCACTGGAGCGAGAAGGGGGCAACTGTTAAGCCACTGTGCGCACAAGGATGTAACGTGCTAGCAGTCTCTTGAACTTCAAAGGCTGTTCCATATATGTGCATGCATGCATGTATGTATGTATGTATGTACGTATGTATGCATGTACATATGTGTATGTGTATGTCTGTATGTATGTCTGTCTGTATGTACGTATGTATGTATGTACATACGTATGTGTATGTGTGTATGTACGTATGCATGTATGTCTGTATGCATGTGTATGTATGTATGTACGTATGTATGTATGTACATATGTGTATGTGTGTATGTCTGTATGTATGTCTGT
This sequence comes from Aplysina aerophoba, assembly GCA_949841015.1. NCBI lineage: Eukaryota > Metazoa > Porifera > Demospongiae > Verongiida > Aplysinidae > Aplysina > Aplysina aerophoba. Next base: position 5,320,505 of record OX465037.1, on the reverse strand, counting down.
CTGTATGTATGTACATACGTATGTGTATGTGTGTATGTACGTATGTATGTATGTCTGTATGCATGTGTATGTATTTATGTATGTATGTATGTATGTATGTATGTATGTATGTGTGTATGTATGTATGTACGTATGTATGTATGTGTATGTGTGTATGTCTGTATGCATGTGTATGTATGTATGTATGTCTGTATGCATGTGTATGTATGTATGTATGTATGTATGTATGTATGTATGTATGTATGTATGTATGTATGTAGTGCTTGTCTTAGCAACCCC